>OZ010575.1:48854328-48864328 GCA_963932145.1 Acanthosepion lycidas
ACTCCCAAGATATTACTTGCCTTATTCAACAAAATATGTATATATGTGTGTGTGTGTTGAGAGAAAAAGAGAGCTACAGAAAGAGACAAATAGCCAGAGAGAGTGAATCAGAAATCGAGAGTGTAATATATATATATATATATATATATATATATAGATATGTATAGTGGACTCGTCAGTTTTGTCAGATGAGAGCCCAACAGCCCAACTACCCAGATGATTAGATTTTAGTAACGAAAGCATGTGTATAATCCATCAAACTTTTCATAACTCGACACTGAGAAGTGGTATGCAGTGTGGCATGAATTCTCTGATCAGGCCTCCTCAAGTTTTCCTTCTCCAAGACTGTCTGTCCCCCCAAAACAAGAGAGCCCCCAGTTTACATGCTATTTAACCCTATATCTGGAGGAAGATGGATTCCTGCCATTCCTAAAACTTAACTTTGTGATTTTCACTTATTGCATTCCTAACAGGAATGACATAATTCACTCATCCATAGCCCACATGCACACACACACATGCGCATATATAGAGAGAGAGAATGAGAGGAAGTTTGTCAAAGAGCCAAAAAGAGAGAGAAAGACAAAAAAACAGAAATAGTTACACACACACACACATATATATATATATATATATATATATATATATATATATATATATATACACGTGAGAAATTTTCGAAATACATATCTACTATTTTACCAGATTGTCATCCAAATTACACACTATAAATATTTAGAAGTTAACTTTCTCTCTCTCACACTGTGTGTGTGTATATATATATATATATACATATATATATATATATATATATATATATATATATATATATATATATATACTATTAAAAATATTATATACTATTAAAAAATAGTGCTCGATACAAAAGTACAGCATAAATATAATTATTTATTTAAAAATATGATTCCAACACGCTACATAAGAGTCCTCATTTTTCAAAACAAGAGCCGAAAACTTCAATATAATTATTTGAATTAAATTGAATTAAAGTACTAAGCTCTGTTCCATCTTCAAGCGAATTGTTTTTGGAATATATATATGTATGAATAAAGGAAGTTTTCATTAATTTATGAGTATTGAGGAATAACTTTTCTTCAATGTCATTTTTAAGAAATTTTTTTGTTTCTCTAGGATTCATATTCTCCTTTTACAGATATACTGTATCTTAATTTTTTACATATTCATATATATATATACCAATCTCAGAGTTGTTATTGTGGTTTCCACAGCAAATAGATTTTATGTGGTGTAGTTGCAACCCTCATGCCCACCTAGTTTTGAATTCAGAGTTCTCCTTCTACTAGACTGGCTGACAACCAAAGCTAGAAAGTCCAGTCTATCCTGCTATTAACCATACACTCGAGTTAGTGAAGAAGTGTTATGTTCAATAAGTGTTCAACAGTATTTGTGTGAAAGTGAGCACAACAGCCTTGCATAGAATATAAACTTAAAACTCTAATTTTATTTCTGCACCAATAACCGCTATGGCATGTGCACATCAATATATATACATTGATATATAATAGACAAATAGATTTATATATATATATATATATATATATATATATATAGATAGATAGATAGATAGATAGATAGATAGATAGATAGATATACACAGAGACAGACACACACATACATACAATATATATATTCTACTATGTGCCATGTCTCTTAAAGATGTGACCGATCATGCCTCTCCACCACAACATCCTGTCCTTTGTAGCTCTTAGTCTTTTTTTCTCTCACTCTCTCCAAAAACCAGTTATACCAACCATTTATGCAAGCTCGTTAGGTAGATTCAAGTCAGTATTGAAAAGTTATCTGCCTAATTGATTTCCCAGAATCTAACTAAATGCCAGAATTTACAAGAGATTCTAAACTAAGACACAAGAGGCACAGATATGTGGGAAATATAATGGTTAAACCAAAACTTGAACAGGTGAAGATTGTAGTGATCAGGGAAGCATCCTATTGAGAGTCAGTTCCACAAAGTAGCAATTTTTGGGAAGAAGCTGTTTGACTAGAACATATCTCACCAACAGAATACAAAGGGAATAGTGGGGGGGTTGTTTGCTACAATCTTCATAGCATGGGGAGTCTTTGCTTTGAGGCTTAGAACTTGAAGAACTAAGGAATGTAGTTTCCTTGAAAATAGCAATAGTGTAGTGAGAGGCTTGCAACATTTTGTTTGTGGAATAGGACTGTGAAATTTTCAGCATTCCCTTATACACATACATATACCTATATATACAAGAGTTTTGAAGCAACTTACCAAAAATCTTTAAAAACTGTGTATTAAATTATAGTCTGGAAGTATGCAAATACATCTTAATATATCTGCATATATATGCGTGTGTGTGTGTGTGGAGGTGTTGAAATATTCTTGACTTTTCTGACCAAACATCAATTTTTTTTTGGTGGGTGTATGAATCACTTTTTGGTTGAACAAAAATTTTTAGCATCATCTCATACATACATACACACACATACACATGCATATATTTCAGCTTGGTTGAAAACCAATTAAATTATCTGTTAGGTTTCTTTTGTTTGTTTTTCTTCAGTTTGAACCATTTTACTTGATTCCAGGAAGAATTTGAACATAAATTTTCTGTTTTTATGAGCTTTTATAAAAGAATTTTTTTAGGTTGATATGATTACATCATTTGACTGCATTTTTATATGTTCTTGGGTGCCATGTTCAATTTTTTCAAGGATAACCATTTCATGCATGAGCTTGTGATGCCTTGGTATTTTTTATGCATATACATATATGTGTGTGCATGTGTATGCAACCCACTACCCTCAAACCAACTTGCTGTTTACCCCTTCCTGGTTCAGAGATACTAAATTAGATGAAGTAGTTCAAAGGACCAAATATTTATATATGAATTTATAGGCAATAACCTAAAATATATAATATTTTTAATATTGGAAACAAACCTGCTTTATTGCATTTAAACTGAGCAATAAAGAAACAAGGATAATTCAACATTCTAAAAAGGTTATTTTTTTAAAGAGATAGATGCCCACTGAAACTACAACTTTCTAAAATCAGAAAAACCACAAACTAACTTACACACAAGCATATATATATATATATATATATATATATATATATATATATATTATAATAAAAAGAAAGAACAGTAAGATATATAATCCGGTGTTCTTATTGATTTTTTTATTTTTATTTTTACAAAACAGTGCTCAATGTAAATTTAGAGATCATAAATATATATATATATATATATATATATATATATATATATATTGGCCTGACGATTGCGTCCAGCATGAAACAGCCCATCACCTCTCAGTGTTAACTTCAATGTTCACTTTTATATTTATATTTACACATGCTCTATCTCTGATATTGAGCACTTTATCCCATAGCACATCTTAAAATTATATTTCTTCATATATATATATATATATATATATATATATATATAAATAAGTTGTATTATGCAAAATAATTAATACAAACAAAATCTATCTACATATAATTGTCTAATTATATATATATATATATATATATATATATATATATATATATATATATATTACTTTAATTCAAAATTTCAATGTATAATGTTGTTGTTCTCCATATTACTGCTGTGTATAACTACATGTTACTAAATAAATTTTCAATACTTGCATTGATTATATTTCTAAAGGAACAAAATGTGTTGACATAAAAGGATTTCCTCTTGTCATTTTTTTAAATAATATATATATAAACATACATAAAAACATATATCTATCATATTGATATAATATACGTATATATCTGTATCTATACCTCTCTATTTAAATATACACTGCATCTCTGATGTTGAGTGCTCTTCCATTATAAATATACCAAAATGGGCAGTTTGATGTGGTGTAATGGTTGGCAAGTTTACCTTTAGTTATGTGCCATACTTGGTACATGCTTAGGCAATCATGTATCTTTTGATACATGACTGACGAGACAGAATTTTCCTGCTGTAGGTTGCCATTTCTTTCTGCAATAGACCAGATGCCATCCAAGGCTATAGAACCGAGTCCATCCTGCTATATACCCATAGCTTGTGGGAGGAGGAGAAGGAGAGGATTCATAAATTTTCCAAGAGTATTAGCACATAAGTGAATGTAATGGATTGGGGTGGAATTCGAACTAGGCTCTCTGATTCCTCAATCCGAGCCAATATCCATTACTCCACCATCTTGCTAGATCAATTATGATTGAGTAGTGAGTTTGATCCTCACTGGGTACTCCATAATTTCAGCCTTGTGTCACATCTAAGCTATGCTTAGGAAATCTCTTTAAATATATCAAATTTTAGCAATATATATATATATATATATATATATATATATATATATATATATAAGGTAAAATAAAAAATTATCTGCAATTTCACCATGATATATCCTTATATAAGAGTGTAGATAACTTTACATTTCTTCGTACATTATATATATATATATATATATATATATATATAATGATAAAAATATAATTTTAAAGTATTCTATATTTATGCGTAAAAGTGTTCAATAACAGAGATAGAGTGTATTAAATATAAACCTGAACACTGAGGTCAACACAAAGAGACAGTCTTTTTCATTCTTGATAGCATTCCTCTGGGCCATGGCCTGAAAATTGTGTTCAGACTGTTGCCACCTGATGTTGGGCGTGGTGTCCACATTTTTATCTATCTATCTATCTACAGATATATATATATATATATATATATATATATATGTGTGTGTATATTGTAATTTTTGGAATGATGACTGCACTTAAGTGCAAACTATTCCACATGTGAACTGCATGAGACCAAAGCGCCATAGTTGGAAAAATCTTGGAACTAGCTTTCATTGTTTAATTCCATTTATCAAATTTTTTAACAAAACAAAAATCATAAAACTTAGGCAGTTTCTCCAAATTTTTGATTTGGATGTGAAACAAATTATTTGATAAGTGGAAAATACGATAAAACACACGGGCCTTCATATTTAAAATAATAGTAAATTGTTTAAATATACATATATATATATATATAGGATAAATATGTCTCCTGACAAGAATCAAATAGAAAAAAAGGGATGCAGGTTCAAGTCCTGAAAGGACGTACAATTGTCTTTAATAGGACGTTTCAATCAAAGCCAGTTGATATGAACGTTACTATTTAATAAAAAAAAAAAAATATGTGTAACATGAAAAATTATATATATATATATATATATATATATATACACACACATTAGTAAGAAACATGTCACTGAAAGTATTGTCCATTGCTAGCCACTACTTTTCCCATCTTTCTGGTAGCATTTGAATTCCACGTCATAAAAACATGTCTTTTGAAGCTAACCACAAGTCAACCCATTTTTTAGCATCTTCATGAGAATGAAAGTGCTGCTCAGCCATGTGTCATCAATCAGAACAAGTGATAATCGGATGGGGTAATGTCTGGTGAATATGGCAGGTGGGGTAGGGCTTCCCATTTCAGTGTTTCCAAGTAGTTTTTCACTCATTTTGAAACATGTGGCCTACTGTTGTCATGTTGCAAATTTACTTTGTTGTGTCTCTGCCCATATAACGGCCATTTCTTCTTCAGTGCTCTGCTCAAACACATCACTTGTAGTCAACAGCAATCTCCCATGATGTTTTCAGTTTGTTTCAGCAGTCCATACAAACAACACTCTGCTGATTTCACCAAATGCAGTGCAAAAGCTTCGAACAATGGATATTTGACTTTGCTGCTGATGTTGATGCATGGCCGGGCTTACCCCATGATCTTCTATGCTTAGGGTTATTGTAGTGTATCCACTTTTCATCGTTGGTCATGATACAATGCAAAAAACTTTCCTTTTCTGCCACTGAAGCAGCTGTTCACATGTGACATGACACTGTTTGATGTCTCTTGGCTTCAACTCGAATGACACCCAATATCCTTGCTTTTGAATCATTCCTAATGCTTTCAAACAATTCAAACCTGTTGTGTGATCAACTCCTAATGATTCTGCAAGTTCAAATTGTGCCTGACATGAGTTTTCATTACGTTATCCCCTTAATTCTTCGGGTTCAAACTTTTTCGGTGTGCCAGAGTGTTCTTTATCTACAACATCAAAATCCTTAATTCTAAAGAGCCTAAAACAATCTCTGCATGTTCTTTCCAGCAGAGTATGGTTCCTGCAAGTCTCAAGAAGATTTCTGTGTGTTTCAGCTGCAGATTTCTTTTGAAAGTAGTGCAGTAAAATTCCTCATAAATGGACTTTCTTTAGCCAGAAATCCAACATGATTAACACAATAAAAAGAAAAGTTGTTTTCACTTTGGTGAAATGACATACACTGAATTTTAATCTTGCTTATAGTACTTCCTTATAGATGTGATAAAATCTGAAACTACATGCAGGCAAGTCTGGGAATGCTATCTGTAGGAAAAAACATCTTTGAGGTGTATATATATATATATATATACATACATATATACACATATATACATAGATATATATACATATAACGTATATATACATTTATATACACAAATCTATATACACATATGTATATATACATATGTATTTGTATACACATATTGACATATATATATATATATATATATATAGACATATATATATACACAAACATATGTAAACACATATATATATACACACATATCTACACATATATATACATAAATATTTAGACACATACATACATATATGTATGTATGTATGTATACGCAGACAGATATATATGTACACACATATATATGTACAATATATATATACACACATATGTATATAAACACATATATATATATGCACACATATACACACACACACATATATATATATATATACATATACATGCACATATATGCTTATATATATATATACATATACACTTACATATATACACACATACATGTATATATATACACAGATATATATATATATATATATATATATATATATATATATACAAGCACACATATATAGACAGACATATATAGAAACACACACACACACACACATATATATATATGAACACATAAATATATATGAACACACACATATATATAATACATTTTCTTTTTATACATTATTTTATTAGATACATTTTTTTAACTGCTATGATTAAGTTTTTATTTAATTTTTCATGTGTTCATATAATTTTTTGTCACGTTATTACTTAAATTATATAAAAATTGCCCTAATGTTTTATATATCCAAATGCTTACAATTTTTCTCAGTGTGGATATAGTAATCAACACTGCATGGTCACTGTCAATTTCATGCTTCAATGCAATTTTCAGATTATTCACACGCACACATATATATATATGCAGTAAGTGATAGATTGATTTCTTGATAAATATTCAGGAAATTCAAATTTGATAAAACAGGCCATAAAAGTGGTCTAACATTAGATGTATCTCTTGATTTTCTTCAAATTAGTTTCACGTGAAATTCAAGATCTGCTCTATTTTTAGTCTGCTACATATCAAATGCATAGCCTCACATTTGTTGATTTTAATCACAGTATTGCCATTACTACATTCTTTAAATGAAATGTGATAAAACAATTCAAAAGAGGTTAACATTTCAAATTACTTATTGAATTATGAAAATGCTTCTCACAATTCAAAGTCTCTGCTTCCATCTGGTTTCATACAAGAAATGGTTCTTGGAATCACTTTCACTGTTTTTGTTTTGAAAGTTTTGTAGACGGATAAATTCAATATAAATTACACTTGCATATACACACCTTGACATAAGCACACACAAATACGTGTGCACATGCAGAAATGCAAACATATTTGGTTGAAGTGAAACAAGTTAAAGAAAAGTCTGATTACATGTAAGCTGATCAGAATTCTATACAAAATGTTAACAAATCTCTTGAATTTCTGTAGAACATAGCAGTTAAAACATAGAGAAAAATCAGCCTTATCAATAATTGTATGGTAAGGACACAGTTGACACACACCCAAACTCATATACATATAAATATATGTACTAACCAACAAAACTGTACAAAGAGTCCAAATCAATACTCCAAGTTTCACATAGAGTGGTTAGCATATGACAAGAAGTGATATATATGTACATATCAGAAAGAATATGTTTAGACGCATATAGTTGTAAATGCAAAACAATGAAATATATATATATATATATATATATATATTGGGTTGCCAACTTTTTTGAGTGTGAGTGTGTGTATATAATTATTGTTTTCATGTTTAAGTATAGTTATGTTGGTTGGTCACACCACAAACTCGTTTCACGGTGCTTGACTCTACATTTAAATGATAATTCTAACATTTTTAGACATTTAAAACAACATACCTGCCTGTGTATTTAATCCAGGAAAATCCTTGTTGACAACACAACTATACTTAAACATGAAAACAATGAACAAAAATTTAAAATTCTTGAAGCATACATAAAACAGTTGAAACCAAACCTGAACCAAATAAACTATGAAATTTCCACAAATATCCATAGATGCCTATAATTTATAACAGAAGCCATTGGTTTATACAAACGGCTTCCATACTTAATACTTCTCGTTTTTCACTCTCGCATGGTCATGTATGACATCATGAGCTGCGACGCAATTTTCGCTTCCGTGTCTCGTATATATGAGTTTATTGTTACTTGAAATTTTCATGCAGCAAGGGCGGACTATCATTGTTGTTTCATCCGTTGTTGTTTGATTTATTGAAATTGTCATCTTTGATAATGGCTTGTGTAAACTGAAAGCTTAGATTGGATTTAAACATGTATCAATATGGTGTTTTCCTTTCGTCTTTCAATGATAATGTGATTAACCTTATCAGACAATATGAAAGGAACTTACTTAAAATAAATAGACAAAAGTTGTCTATATTATTTAATGAAACATGCATTAATATATATATACATACATATATATATATATATATATATATATACATACATACATATATCTATATATATATATATATATATATAAAAATTTAAAAAAATATCCAGATTCATTTTTCCATTCATTTTCTTTGTCACTTGTTGAAGTTTTACATGTTTGCCATAATCTATCTATCTATCTATCTATCTATCTATCTATCTTAAGCATCATTAAAAATCTCATATGATGCCTAGCAGCTTGTTTCCAAGTACACCTCTCTCCTAGGATGTCTAGCTAATCTCTGAAGCAGACACTTGCTCAGGCACATCTGTTTTCCTTCAATACCCACAGATTCACCCTCTGGCTTATACTGCAACTACACTGAGAAAACCTTAGTTGCAGTTTCTGGGAGAGTGTGCATTTTCTGGCATAATCAGTAATTGAGCAAGGCAAGTACACTCAAAAACTCTATCACGATGCTTTGGGAAAAATTAGAAACTGTATACACTGTGAAAAATATTTCTTCCAATAAAAAGCTCTAGAAACTCTTGCACTCCCTAACAAAAATTTAAATAAATAAATATATATATATATATTATGAAATGGACAAAATCCGACAATTATTTTAAGACATTTTTATGTTTATACATTCTTTTTATAGATACAAATATTTAAGTAAATGCTCTGTTTATAATAAACAGTATTAAACAACATTTACCGGCCTGAATGTCCGAGAAATTTTCACAGAAAATATTCGTTCTTTGACAGGATTCGAACCTGCATCCTATACGGAACTGTCATTTAGCTTGACGTACCATTACCGATTTGGCCAGTAAATGTTGTTTAATGCTGTTTATTATAAACAGAGCATTTACTTAAATATTTCTATCTATAAAAAAGAATGTAGAAACATAAAAATGTCTTAATATATATATATATATATTTTTATATATATATATAGTGAGAGAAAGAGAGAGAAAGAGGGAGGGAGAGTGTAAGTTTGAGAGAGAGAGAGAGATAGATATAAGCACACATAGATACACTCACCAACCATCACCATTTTGTTTGAAGGGCTTCTCAGTGTCATAC
>OZ010575.1:48869328-48881828 GCA_963932145.1 Acanthosepion lycidas
TGTGTGCCTCTCACGGAACCGTACATGTAGCATGTCTCCGAACATTTATTTTATTTTTCTCCCTCTCTCTCACACTCTCTCTCTCACACACAAACACACACAGGTGTATAAATGTGTAAAGCTGTAAAACTAAACCAATACACACATGACAATTGCATACACATTACAAAGGTAATTAGTTTTACTTTAACACACACATGTTATGTGCGTGCATAGCTGACATCCACATATATTTTACAGGCAAACTCTGCATATGTGTTTCATGTTTATATAATTTTATGCACTGAACATATACATACACACATGAAGATGTCCACACACATTCGTACATATAGTAGTACACACCTAAGCACATATTCTATTTTCACATCCTAAAACACATATATTTTAAAAACACACGCATCCTATTTGTTAAATAAATAGTTTCACACACAGCAACTTCGTCTGTCTGGTTGACCATTACGACTGAAGTAGTGAGTTCGATCCTCACTTGATGTCCCATATTTGTATCCTTGTGCCAAAAAAACTAATCTAATATTTGTAAATAACTTCACCCACGTAAACATGTGCATATTTCACACACACTTACACGAATACATATTCTTACACACATAACAAAATGCGTACACATACACACACCTGTTGTTAAGCATGTGTTTATTGCGTATTTTTTTAAAATTTATTTCCAGTGGTTCGGAACTGTAAGCTAGAAACCACTAATGAACTCTGCTGATCCATCCCCCAGACAGCACCTCCCTATGACAATAAAAGATAAACATGGGTTACGTCCTGATGTCTGTGGCAATAGTCAACGGAACAGTGTAATTTCTGGATGCTCCCACCCAACCCTATGAGTTGTCTGTGGTTACCTCGTATTAAAAGACCCTGTGTAGAATGCACGCACCTGTAATGAGTGTCTAATTTATATGTAAAATATATATTCGTGTCTTAGAATGTTTTTAAATACGGTAGTGAGAGAATCCTTGCACTGTTGTGTTTGTAAGTTTAAAAAAAATGTGTAGCTGCAAATTATGTCTTTTTATGGATGGTGCGTATATTGTACGCCGAAGAAATCTCTATACGTCTCTCTCTCGTGCGTGACGGTAGTTAGTTGTATGAGGTTTTGACAAGGGAAGTGGTGGGGTGTATTATTGCACGAGTGTGTCTCTGCGAAAAGCCGACTTTTACGGTGAGTCGGGAATGATGGTGGTGAAAATGAAGAGGAAGAAAGGGTCGCTCCGGTGGGGGTTTTCGAACCAATGCTGCTTGGCACTCGCGCAATTAAAGACAGCAAATGACCGTTCGTTCCGAAAAATATCTGCTGGAACGGAATCAGATGAAAAATAGAATTTCTTTCTTTTTTCTACTCGTCGGTTCTTTCGTTTATAATTTCTTTCTTTCTTTCTTTCTTTCTTTTACTCTTTTTTTTTTCTTCGACTATTTTCTTTTTCTATTCTTTTTCGTTTTTACTCTTTCTTTTTTTCTTTCGTTCTTCTGTTCTTTTACTTTCTTTTATCTTGTTTGCTTCCTTCTACTTTTTCTTCTACTTTCTTTCTGTCTTTTAGTTTTTCTTTTTTTCTTTGTTTCTTCGACGCTTCCTTTCTACTTTTCTATCTTTGGTTCTTTCTTTTAACCCTTCTTTCTTCTTTTTTTTTTCGGTGTATTTAATTTGCGTTGACTCATTCTTTTTCTTTCTTCATTTTCTCTTTTTCTATACTTCTTTCTTTTCACCTCTTTTATTTTTAACTTCTTTCTTCTTTTTTTTTTTTTCTCTTGTTCGACTTCTTCATTGTCGTGTTTTATTTATTCAGAATAATTTAGCTTTCCTCATATTCGTGTCTTTCTCTACTTAATCCGTTTCGTATGGTACATGGTCAAATATAAAGGATGAAATAGGGATATGAAGATAGTGTTACGACAGTCTTCCAAGTGGGAAGGGCCTGCCTTCATTCAAAATACTCATTTTAGCCAAATCCAAGTACTGACCACAATCGCTTCCTGTAAGATGTTCATGACTAACCAAGCAAGACGCCTCAACAATCTGAAACAAGTCTTTTAATTTATTTACTAAGCCACATTTACTTAAGCAAAAGTACAAAAGTGGGAAAGAAGATTTTATTGCGCCAATTTTGTCAATGTGGATGGCCGGCCTGCCATATCGAAATTCTGGCTTGAATTTCAACTTGAACACTGAAATTGGCGTCGGTGGCAAATAAGCATTTTTAATCCACCAAGCAAAACTTATGGAAACATACCGTGACACAGGAAACTTGTCTTGCAGGATAATTCACTAGATTTCGATCCTCATTGGGTTAGCCAGAAAGCCGAGAAAATAACACCATCTCTCTCCCTCTCTCTCTATCTATCTATCTCGCGCGCGCGCGTTTTAAATTTTCTTTCTTTTTCTCCAATTTTTCGTTTTCCCGATACGTTCTTCCTTTTTCAACAAAATTTAATTTCCTTTTCCCGTTCGTTTTTCTTTGTTTGCTTTTTTTTTTCTTTTTTTTTTTTAAAAAAAAAAAAACCTTTCCTTCGCGTTTGCTCACTCTGAAATACTTGAATCTTGCAAAAAAGATCTTTTTATTGATATCTTTTCTTTCTTGATTTTTTTAACAGCACTTTCCTCCTTGATCATTTTCTTTATTTCTCTTTCGTTATCTATTTCTTCTTTGTTATAATTTTTCTTAAAATAAACCAGAGACATTTCTTCTTTTTTTCTCTCCACTTTTCTAAAATTCTTTTTCACCCTTTCTTCAAACAGAGAATTCTTCGTTTGTTCTTCTTTGCTTTTCTCGCTGTTTGTCTTTGCCCAACTTTTCTCTTCACCCTCTTTCTCCAAAACAGAACATTTCTTCTGCTTCCTTTCATTTTCTTTTCATTTTTTTTTTTTTTCAAACTTTCTATTTATTACTTAACTCTCTTCTTTCTTTTCAATCTTCTTTTTTATTATTTCTTTCTTTCTTTCTTTATCTTTCTTTCTTGCCTTTTTTCTTCAAACTTGACGCCCATTTGTTTTTCTTTTCATTTCGCTTTTTATTTTCCCCAACTTTTTCTCCATTTATTTATTTATTTATTTCTACTTGAAACCTAGTTCGTCTTTCTTAACCTTTTGTATTCTGTTTAGCTCTTCCTCACTTTTTTCTCCAAACTTGAGCTTTTTAGCTTTATATATATATATATATATATATATATATATATATATATATATATATCTTTAAACTAAAATCTAATCTGTCTTTCTTAAGCTTTTGTATTTCACGTTTCTTTTTGCTCCCAAACTTGAACTCTAGCTTTACTGCCATTCCTTCACTCTACTTTCTTTCTGCAAATTTGAAACCCAGTCTGTTTTTCTTTGCCTTTCTTTTTTATTTCCTTTTTATTTCTCCAATTTTCCACACAACACGTAAGCCTTCTTTCTTTCTTTCTTTCTTTCTTTCTTTCTTTCTTTCTTTCTTTCTTTCTTTTTTTCTCCTTTGATATCTTTCCTTTTCTTTCGCCACGTACGAAGCCCAGTAATTCTTTCGTTTTCTTTTCCTTTCTTACTTTAAGTCCAAGATTCGGCTCATGACAAAATAGTTATTACAGCCTCCACTCTCCTTATGTTATCTTACTTATTCTTTATTTCTCTCTGTTTTTCAGGGTGGATAGACAGAGGAAAGAGCTGATGGGTGGTAACTCTTAGGTTGGCAATTTTCGGAAAGAGCAAACGAGAGCGAGTAAAGCGAGCGTGCATTATTGCAATGACTGAGATGGCAAGGAAGTGAATGACGTACGGGGAAGGAAGACAGCGCGGAAGATTTGGCGTGGTACGCATTCGGAAAAGTGATGTCTGTGCCCCGTCACTTTCTGCCCTCTATTTAACAGCTGAATATTTACACTTGAGCGGACAATTTTTGCGAAACAACTTTCTGGAAAATACGACAGAAATCTAGGTTAATGGCTCAATTCTCGCAGGAATCGATACCTTGTAAGGAAATATATGATTTCCACTTTTCCCGCCTCCCCGCATACACTTACCAGTCTCCTCCTACATACCCATTAGTCCGGGACTCTCTCTCTCTCTCTCTCTCTCTATTTCTCTCTCTCTCTCTCTCTCCTTCTTTTGCCAAATGGAAAAAGATTTATTTTCCTGTTTATTTAACCATATATATATATATATATATATATATATATATATGTGTGTGTGTGTGTGTGTGTGTGTGTGTTATAGCATGCATTCACGCACACACATATATATATATTCACACGCACAAATATATATATATATATATATATATATATATATAGTCTGGCACAAGTTCACACAAGTACTAAAGTAAATGCATGAATGAATAAGTGGACAAAACGATGCTCATATATATATATATATATATATATATATATATATATATATATATATATATATATATAGAGAGAGAGAGAGAGAGAGGTGAGGGAGGGGAGCGTGGACATAAGAATCAACTGAGTATAGTGACTGCCAAGTCTGAATATCGTACTGAAATGTGAAACTGGTAATAACCTAGCAATTTTGATTCCTATGTCCATTCTGTCTCTGTCTCTGTCTCTCTGTCTCTCTCTGTCTCTCTCTCTCTCTCTCTCTCTCTCTATATATATATATATATATATATATATATATATACAGAATGAAAGAGAAAGAATGCGGACATAGGAATCGTATGTTCACATCTATAAGCCAAGCAATCTTCCTCTATAAATATAGCTAATTTTGAACAATATCATTATACGTGTGACTTGTGTAATATTAATAAATACGTATGTATGTAAACTGCAGCCGGCACTTGAATTTCTCCACGGCCGATCTTTTTCCTTGACTTTTGATGTATCCGACGGGTTCCATCAATAAAACCGCTATTTGGCTGAAGAAGTTTCTTCTTGGAACAAAACACGTCACTAAGAAGTTTTTTTTTCCCATCTCATTTATTTGCCCACTATTATTTCAATATGTATTTTTATATATCTTTTACACACATACACATGTACGTATGCTTATTAAATCCATATATGCAGGCATTATTTTCATCTGAATTTCTTCATACAGGAAAAAATATCTTTTTTAATTACATATCTACATATAACGCAATTTGTCTACGTGCATACTCGAGGATAACATAACAATTATTGGTACGGAAACTAGAATCGGCATGCAGCGTTCAACTTCTGACCGCATCTGTTTCGATCATCTAGCACTATTACTCTTGGGAAAAGCAAGAATCCATCTTCCTCCAGCTATGGGTTAAAAAGCAGGGTAGTCTGATTTCACTTGTCTAGGAAACCTCTAAATTCAAACCTCTGTAAATTGCAAGGCAAACTGGTCCCTTTGGTCTTGGTATGGCAACTAGCAGATGATGACAAATCTGAATTCAATATCAATCTGAAGGAATATAGATTCCATCAGACTGTCTTTCTCTAGGTACGCCCAATGTATGGCTGACGGTGTCTCAAACAACCCTAATAGGCTACTGAATTCAAAGATCTGAATAGTCTGCCAAAAGTGTGATTCACAATAATAATAATAATAATAATCATAATCGTTTTTGAGTATGCTCGTATGGTGGTGAGCTAATCCCTGCTGCTGGCGCCTGCTTAGACACATTTGTGTTTCTTCAATGACTACAGAGTCACCCTGTAGTTTGCATTGGAACTATGCTATGTAAATTTTAGTTACAGTTTTGAGGAAAAAGCACATTATCTAGTGTAATCAGTGGTTGAATAAAGCCAGTGTGCTTACACCCTCGGTTACAATGACTTTAGTCTTTGTGCTAGTACAACTATTGATGGCTTTTGAACAGTTTTGTCTACTGGCTTGAGTCAACTAGTGGTGCAGTTTTCAGGCACATTATATTCTTATGGAACAAAACATTGACAACAGAATAAAAAATTTAATCATGCAACTTGGGCTTGTCTTGGTTACAGACACATGGCAATTGATTCCATTGTGGGAGCCCCCTACCCTGGCTGTTGACAATCTAGGAAACCCTTCACCCTGCTGATGTCATGTCATCACCGTACTGGTTGTGTACATACCTGTGGAGCCCAGTTTACTCCATTGTGCTAGATGACCATTGACCCTACAAGAAGGTTCATCTGCCTTTACACAGGTTTTGAATCTTGTAGAGTGTCTAGCCACCATTATCACCAGAAAAGCCTGGTATGGTAACCACAAATCATGCCTAATTAATTACCTGGTATGGTAACCACAAATCATGCCTAATTAATTACCTGGTATGGTAACCACAAATCATGCCTAATTAATTACCTGGTATGGTAACCACAAATCATGCCTAATTAATTACCTGGTATGGTAACCACAAATCATGCCTAATTAAACACAAAAGTCAAGATTCCAAATGAAGTCCTCAACATAGCTTCCTTCTTTCTCAACTATGATATTTCACTTTTGAATAAGGGCATGTGTACACACGTTGTAAAAACACCCCAGCTGCTTTATTAGCCAGATGGGAGTTTCTTCTTGCACTGCATCAACACTGGAGAACCACTTCTTTTAGTGCCATTTGTCCTGTGAAGTTTAAGAAGCTCTTTTACAGTAACTATTCTTTGCTCTTTCATTGAGTCCTGTCAGGATTCTTAGAACTTTCAGTAACTGAGAAAACTTGCTAAAATGCTGGCACAATCATGGATCACCTGAAAGCTTTCAGTTTCATAATAGTAATTTTTTAGATTGTATTCAGAAAATCAGCTTTTTTAGCCTTTACATCATTCAGAGAATTAACTGGTTTGCCACTCTGATCATATTCTACTTCCTCTCTCAGATTGCCATTAACTCTATTGACCTGTCTTCTTACTGTAGATAGATTAAGTGCTACCTTTATATAAAGATTCACTTACCTTCTCTGAATGTTTGCAGTGATTGCTTCTTCCAAAAAACAGTAATTCTATGTCAGCTCTTTACTTTCTCAATTTATTCAGAAGGGCAGCCATTTTGTAAGAGGATTATGGGTATAAAAGGAAGGTAACTCCACAAATGTTCTACAAAGGATCTACAGCTAAAATCCTCTATAAACTCTGACTCATACTTTTAAAATTAAAGGAGAACAGGCATTACTTTACAAACAACTCTAGTAAATAATATTATGTTTATTAGTGTCTGCTTTTTAATTTCATACACATAAAGATTGCCATGTGTCATAGGAAAAATATAAACTCAAAAGAGAAAAAAAGACCGGTCTATATTTCTGAGATGAAGTATCGTAACTGTTTACAATATTTACATTGTTTGGACTCTCGTCCTCATCATTACTGTCATAGTCACAACTTGAAAAAAACTTAAAAGAGTAATAAGTGGTCTCTTTTATTTTCAATCATGGTATATGATGAATGGTCAAAAAGTAATGGCTGTTCCTCTTTAATTTTAAAAAGTCTAATACTAGACCCACATAAAGCATACAAAAATGAACACAAAAGTCTCTGGCTTCCAAATCTACTTTTCAACATAGTCTCCTTCCTTTTCAATCATGGTATATAAGGATTGGTCATAAAGAAATGGCTGTTCATATTTAATCTGAGCAGATACATTTTTAATTGTTTAACTCTGAGCAAAGCAATAAAGCCACTAAGACACAGGGAGTTACTGATTGCAAAAGAATAAGAAAAAGAAAAACATTATTAAAGACCAAGAATAATAAAAGATGAGGAATCAATAAAAAATAAAAAAATGAGAAATCAAGAAAAAATAAAAAATGAATCAAGAAAAAATAAAAGATGAATCAAGAAAAAATAAAAGATGAGGAATCAAGAAAAAATAAAAGATGAGGAATCAAGAAAAAATAAAAGATGAATCAAGAAAAAATAAAAGATGAATCAAGAAAAAATAAAAGATGAATCAAGAAAAAATAAAAGATGAATCAAGAAAAAATAAAAGATGAATCAAGAAAAAATAAAAGATGAGGAATCAAGAAAAAATAAAAGATGAATCAAGAAAAAATAAAAGATGAATCAAGAAAAAATAAAAGATGAATCAAGAAAAAATAAAAGATGAATCAAGAAAAAATAAAAGATGAATCAAGAAAAAATAAAAAATGAATCAAGAAAAAATAAAAGATGAATCAAGAAAAAATAAAAGATGAATCAAGAAAAAATAAAAGATGAATCAAGAAAAAATAAAAGATGAGGAATCAAGAAAAAATAAAAGATGAGGAATCAAGAAAAAATAAAAGATGAATCAAGAAAAAATAAAAGATGAATCAAGAAAAAATAAAAGATGAATCAAGAAAAAATAAAAGATGAATCAAGAAAAAATAAAAGATGAATCAAGAAAAAATAAAAGATGAATCAAGAAAAAATAAAAAATGAATCAAGAAAAAATAAAAGATGAATCAAGAAAAAATAAAAGATGAGGAATCAAGAAAAAATAAAAGATGAGGAATCAAGAAAAAATAAAAGATGAGGAATCAAGAAAAAATAAAAGATGAATCAAGAAAAAATAAAAGATGAATCAAGAAAAAATAAAAGATGAATCAAGAAAAAATAAAAGATGAATCAAGAAAAAATAAAAAATGAATCAAGAAAAAATAAAAAATGAATCAAGAAAAAATAAAAGATGAATCAAGAAAAAATAAAAGATGAGGAATCAAGAAAAAATAAAAGATGAGGAATCAAGAAAAAATAAAAGATGAGGAATCAAGAAAAAATAAAAGATGAATCAAGAAAAAATAAAAGATGAATCAAGAAAAAATAAAAGATGAATCAAGAAAAAATAAAAGATGAATCAAGAAAAAATAAAAAATGAATCAAGAAAAAATAAAAGATGAATCAAGAAAAAATAAAAGATGAGGAATCAAGAAAAAATAAAAGATGAGGAATCAAGAAAAAATAAAAGATGAGGAATCAAGAAAAAATAAAAGATGAATCAAGAAAAAATAAAAGATGAATCAAGAAAAAATAAAAGATGAATCAAGAAAAAATAAAAGATGAATCAAGAAAAAATAAAAGATGAGGAATCAAGAAAAAATAAAAGATGAGGAATCAAGAAAAAATAAAAGATGAATCAAGAAAAAATAAAAGATGAATCAAGAAAAAATAAAAGATGAATCAAGAAAAAATAAAAGATGAATCAAGAAAAAATAAAAGATGAGGAATCAAGAAAAAATAAAAGATGAGGAATCAAGAAAAAATAAAAGATGAATCAAGAAAAAATAAAAGATGAATCAAGAAAAAATAAAAGATGAATCAAGAAAAAATAAAAGATGAATCAAGAAAAAATAAAAGATGAGGAATCAAGAAAAAATAAAAGATGAGGAATCAAGAAAAAATAAAAGATGAATCAAGAAAAAATAAAAGATGAATCAAGAAAAAATAAAAGATGAGGAATCAAGAAAAAATAAAAGATGAGGAATCAAGAAAAAATAAAAGATGAATCAAGAAAAAATAAAAGATGAATCAAGAAAAAATAAAAGATGAATCAAGAAAAAATAAAAGATGAATCAAGAAAAAATAAAAGATGAGGAATCAAGAAAAAATAAAAGATGAGGAATCAAGAAAAAATAAAAGATGAATCAAGAAAAAATAAAAGATGAATCAAGAAAAAATAAAAAATGAATCAAGAAAAAATAAAAGATGAATCAAGAAAAAATAAAAGATGAATCAAGAAAAAATAAAAGATGAATCAAGAAAAAATAAAAGATGAGGAATCAAGAAAAAATAAAAGATGAGGAATCAAGAAAAAATAAAAGATGAATCAAGAAAAAATAAAAGATGAATCAAGAAAAAATAAAAGATGAATCAAGAAAAAATAAAAGATGAGGAATCAAGAAAAAATAAAAGATGAGGAATCAAGAAAAAATAAAAGATGAATCAAGAAAAAATAAAAAATGAATCAAGAAAAAATAAAAGATGAGGAATCAAGAAAAAATAAAAGATGAATCAAGAAAAAATAAAAGATGAAGAATCAAGAAAAAATAAAAAATGAATCAAGAAAAAATAAAAGATGAATCAAGAAAAAATAAAAGATGAATCAAGAAAAAATAAAAGATGAGGAATCAAGAAAAAATAAAAGATGAGGAATCAAGAAAAAATAAAAGATGAATCAAGAAAAAATAAAAGATGAAGAATCAAGAAAAAATAAAAAATGAATCAAGAAAAAATAAAAAATGAATCAAGAAAAAATAAAAGATGAATCAAGAAAAAATAAAAGATGAGGAATCAAGAAAAAATAAAAGATGAATCAAGAAAAAATAGAAGATGAGGAATCAAGAAAAAATAACAGATGAGGAATCAAGAAAAAATAACAGATGAGGAATCAAGAAGACCGTAAATAATGATTGACACGGTATTTACATTTTTGATGATAAAAGTTCACTGTAAAGGAAGAAACCGGAAGAGATTTCCACAAGTGAGAGGTGTGAGAAAAGAAACTGTTAGCAAAGAACTTACATCTTACACTAGAAATACACAATGCAAAATAAATACAAAAGTCTTAGAACTACAAATCTAGTACTCATAATGTTGTTCTTCCACAATCATTGTATGAAAATTGGTGAACAGTAATACTTACTTCTTTTTAATTAAACAAGAAAAGTGGATTGAGTAGTGAGAAAATATTTGATGAAGCTGACGCTGTAAGCTATCACCTTCAAGTAAACATTACAAACAGGAATGTGTAAGTCTGATGAAGAAGTACATGAAATGTGATTTTTCAATAGCAATTTTTTACAATTTAGTGCTATATAGGCAGTAGCATACAGAAAGTGGGGGGGCAGAGGGTGCAACACATATATATTTGGAAGGTATCCAATCAGAGTTAAATAAAAATTTTGTCTATAGTTAAGTTGAAAAAAGTGTTTATTTCAAGTTTCATCTGTTTTTACATATTTAAAATGTTTTCCTTTCTCACATTTCTCAGTACTAGGCCCCACCACCTTACTTGAGAATTAAGGGGTATACAATCAAAGAGATGGACCTGGCGATCACCAAATGTCACCAAACCTTTGCACATCACTGTACATAGGATGGACCTCACTGCTAGGGTTTTGGGCCATTCTTGGAAATGATCAACCAATAATTTCTTATTTCCCTCCAATTTTTTTTTATTGATGGCTCAAGGTTATAGATAAATCTCCTGATCTTATTTCTTTAAATACTTTCAGTCACTTTGACCATCTTCTGGGAATAAAAGTTCTTTACAATTTAGATGAGAGTTTGTTTCCTCCATATTTTTTTATCTTGATAATTTTTAATATTGTAATTTGAATAGGAAGTTTCTTTATTATGTCACATGTTGCAATATCATATTTTGAGTTTGTAGTTTTATCATTGGAGGAGGCATGGTGGAGTAATGAATAGCAGCTCAGACTGGGGAATCGGAGAACTGAGTTCAAATTCCAGTCGAATCCATTACATTCACTTACGTGCTAATCCCCTTGGGAAAGGTATGAATCCACTTCTTCTCCCTCCATTTATGAGTAAATAGCAGGATAGACCAGGTTCTGTAGCCTTGGATAGCAAATGGTCTACCACAGAAAGAAATGGCAACCTACTGCAGGAAAAATTCTGCCTCATCAGTCATGTATCGAAAGATACATGATCGCCTAAGCATGTATCACGCAGGGCACATAACTCACTGAGTTTTATCATTAGATGTTTAAACTCTGTATTACTGACATATTTTATCTAGTGCTGCACAATCCTCAATGTCCAGGCTTGACAGAATTCAAAATAATCACATGGCCTTATGGGTGATGAATTATTTTCCACCTCTCAAACCCTTCCCCACAAATCAAACTTGCTTAACTTTTGCTACTCTATTGTTATTTTCATGGCAAATGTTCCTTGCTTATATTGCTTAGTTCCACCAGGTCAGATCTTCACAGACAGGACACACCATGCCATGTATGCAGAGTCAACTCATCCTCATTCCCTTCATATTCCATTGATAAGGAGGAAGTTCCACTCAGACAGCTTCTTCTGCAGAACTATCACTTTGTGGAACAAACTCCTGGGAGAATGCTTCACCAATCACTACAATTTTAACCTCTTCAAATTTAGGGTCAACTGATATCTATTTCATATATCCTCATAAAATGCACTTCTACCTCATCTCTTTATGCCCTTGCAACAATATCATTAAGTTACGCTGTAGCTTGAGTGCTTCTTGGTTTATTAGGAAAACAATGGTATGAAAAATATTCATAAGCATGCTAATTTTAGAATCTTGTTGCTTTTCTTACTTTCTGACTCAAATACCTGACGATGGTCAAAGTATTTGTAGAAACAATGTTGGGGAATAAATCAATTATCTTGAATGATCAATTATCTTGAATGATCAATTAAACACTTGTAAAAAAACAAAAAAAATGAAATGAAAATTTTTTCAAAAGAAAAGTATTGATTTTAAGCAAGAGAAAAAAAAAAGAAAACAAAATTAAATAAAAAGAGTTAGTGAATCTGTTATTTTATCCTATATTCAAGATTTCCACCATTTCTATGAGTTAGATTCAAATGTCTTTCTTATTGACTTATTAGAT
>OZ010575.1:48886828-48901828 GCA_963932145.1 Acanthosepion lycidas
ATTCAAATCCAGAGCCGAGTTCCTAAAACAGTCTGATGTCATGTTCAATTTTGTTCTGGCAACACCTGCAATAATGCTGGTATCATGCTGTATTAGCTTTTGACTTTTCCTTGGACAACATTCGTGGTGTGGAGAGGAAAGAGACATGCTGCATGGGCAACTGCTGATCTTTTATAAAAAAATACCCTACCCAGGCCTGCAACTTGGAAAGGGCATAAATCCAGGGTCCCTCAAGAGTGGCACGTGCCATAATAAAAATAATAATAATAATAATAATAATATATATATATATATATATATATATGTATACATAGATAGATAGATAGATAGATACCTTTAGTGGCCAGATTTTGTTTTGCATTTAAACACATAAAATCATTCATTAAATCAAATTAAAACTGGCTAATAAATTAAAAAAATCCTAAGAATTAATGGCATATCCATCTAGATAGATAGATAGATAGATAGAGAGAGAGAGAGAGAGGGGGGGAGAAAGAGAGAGAGATAATATATATAAATTCAACTAATATAAAGTAACTGAATGATAAAATTTATATATTTATATTTTTGAAATGGATTTTGGGACTATAAACTTTTTTGTTGCTAATCCCTGTTTTTATTTTTCCTAAACAGAGAAATCAATAACAACCAGCTTAGACAGAAAAGTACAACTAAAGAAAAATTGTGCCTCCTGACAGAAATAGATTCTGTATCCCTTTTTCTCATTCCGGGAAACCACTCCTATATCCAAAATGTGATCCTTCCAATTTGGTCATTACAACTTAAACACATATACGGATTAAAAATAATATTTATAGTAGTAAGAATAATTTCATTAAAAAATCCATATCCTATATATATAATAGTTGAAGTAATACGTATGATGTATTAAAAATGAAATCCATTAGTTTAGAAATTGCTTTGTTTATGTTTCAGATATGAAGCTGAGCAGATGCAAGTTCTTGAGGAAAAAATCTGAGTGAAGGGAATGTGTTTTCTAAATGTGTTTAAAAAGGGTAAATAGAGCCTTGCTTACTGTGAAGTCATTTGTGGCCAAGTGGTAAAGCAAACTGGATCAAACGGTGGTTTCACCTACAAGGGGAGACTCAGGTTTGATCCCTGCTGGAGGACACATTTTCTTTATTAAATATTTGTTGAATGCACAAGGCAGGCTGATAGACATGATACACATTGTTTAATAAATAAAAATGATGCATAAGTTTAAATAAGAAGTGTCCATTATAACTTTTGAAGTAATAAATATATATCAAGGAATTATTGCCTTGATATATATATATATATATGAAACAATCCTTTTTTGGTATTTTTAATGAACATGCATCATTGAAAAGCTACTGCTTTAATATACATTCAATATATAAATATGTATATAGATATATACATCTATGAATCTCCCTCACTCCCTTTCTCTCATATATATATATATATATATATATATATATATATATATATATATATATATATTGTACTTCGGTCCACTTGCATATGCATGTATATTAATATATATGTGTATGTAGACATCTAATATATATATAAATGCAATTTTGTCATATATATATATATATATATATATATATGATAAAATTGCATTTATATATTCATGTATCTGAGATCTGAGTTTTAGTTTGTATTAGCATGTTATATTTTCTCTCTTTGTTTGCTTTTCGTTTCTGAAATATTCAAAATTGTTTCCCAATGTTGAAAATTATGTGACAGCGTAAACGCTTTCATGTGTTATACAAGACCAAATTATTTGGCACGTACGATCAAGGAACATTGAACATAAAGCAAGAAAAAAAATCTGTGATAAAAAATATAAAAGAAAATTGAAAAACAAAAACCAAACACCAAAAAGCAAACAAGACTGGCAAATCTTTTGCAAACTTCATTTTGTTGTTTTCTTGCTATTTTTTTTAATCTCCTTTTATTTATTTATTTTTTCTCCTTTCACATGGGTTTTCGTTCTTGATAAGTTAAGTTTTGTTTATTATATTTTTTTTTTTTAAATATTTTTCCTTTTCTTTCTTTATTTATTTAATATCTTTTCACATAAAGATTCTGTCATCTGAATTTCCCGTGTGGCAGATACAACATCCTTTCAGTTAACTGTCAGCAACATTGGAATATTTAATTCAAAAAATATCTTTTATGGAATGGAAAAACCAAATCTTATAAAACGTAATTTATGTGTGAAAGTGAAGGCGTTAGCTTTGCTTTCCTTTGCTATTTGATGTGAATTCATCGTCCAACCTTTGAGATTCTTGGAATTACAGCAAGAATTGTCATGACATTTCAACACTGTTTTTCCTTTTCCCAATATCTTCACATAAACATTTATGAGGTGCAATCAAAAACTTCCGGGAATTTGACCATAAAATTACTTACTCTAATACTTTTCCTGTCATCTCTTTCTAAATACCCCACTTTGGTATGGATACAGTTCATGTCTGAATTAGGACAGAAGTGTGTCTTCTTTTATATAACATGTTCATTCTAGCTGTGAAAAGTCATGGCTCTCCACAACTTCTCCTTTGCAGCTTTGTAGCAATGTTTGCTTTTAACTAGCCTTTCCACTCCCTGATCTGTCATCCATTTGAAAAACCATGTTACATAGGTTACTCACTGTCCTTTTTATATAGTGATTTACTTAGCAAAGCTGAAAGTATGAAGCACCCAGTGAGGATTGAACTCACTCATCAGTTGAGTTGTAATTAATCCAGCAAGACATGCTTGCTAAACATTATATCGCATTGAAGTACCCCTGTCCTTTTATATAAATATGTCTGTATATATATATGTGTATGTATACTATATATATATATATATATATATATATATATATATATATGAAGAAATTTTTATGTTTATGCATTCTTTTTTATAGATACAAATATTTAAAGTAAATGCTCTGTTTATAATAAACAGTATTAACAACATTTACTGGCCTGAATGTCCAAGAAATTGTCATAGAAAATATGCGTCCTCCGACAGGAATTGAACCTGTATCCTATACGGAACAATCATATAGCCTAACGTGCTTTTACTGAATGAGCCACAGACGAGTATTCTGTTAAACATTTAAAATTCACAATCTGCACCCAAATCATAGAGAAAAACTTACTGAAATGTCACCTTTCAGATTTTGCATTTATGTTATAAATTTTAGTCATGTATGAAATGAAATGTGTCACTCATTGAAAAAGGCTGTTATATATATATATATATATATATATATATATATATATATATATATATATATATATATACACACACTCATATATATTTCATTTCTTCAGGTCAACTGCTGATGTACTGACGATAATTGCAGAATGACTCCATCATGTTCTAGATAAAAATGTTGAAGCCCAGGCTATAGCTTTGGACATCTCAAAAGCTTTTAACAGGGTTTGACATACATGTCTTCTCTACAAGCTGAAAAGTTATGGTGTCTCCAAACACGTTTTTGAATTGATCCAGTCTTTCCTAGCAAATCGTGAAATGTAAGTTATCCTGAATGGCCACTCATCTATGTCCTTTCCTACTAACATAGGTGTCCCGCCAGGGTTCCATCCTTGGTCCTACTTTGTTTTTAATTTTCATTAATGACCTTCCCAATGACATCAGCTCTCAACTTGGTATTAATGCTGATGATACAACTGTCTCAATAGTAATGCCCATCAGTTCAACAAGGTCAAAATGGCAGCCAATGTCCAAAATAACCTCAAGTCTGTTGTTAACTGGGGCAAAAGATGACGTATTAATTTTAACTCCTCCAAAACTATTCTCTCCATTAATCATCTGCGTGACCCCTCTCTGCCTTTCAACAGTATAGCTGATACTAACATCCAGGAAAGTGACTCATTCCACTTTCTCAGGCTAACTTTCTCAGCTGACATGAAGTGGAAAGACTATACTGAATTCATTGCTAAGTCAGCTGCTAAGAAAGTTGATTGCCATACATTTTTTCCCTCAAGAATCTATTATACATATCTATAAGTCTACCATTCATCCATGCTTAAAATATTGCTGCCATATATAATCCAATGCCCCTGCTATATACCTTCTTGATAAAATCCAGAGAAGAATCAGCAATATTATTGGTCCTGATCTAGTAGCTTAGCTTCAGTCACTTTTCCTCCCATCATGTTGCCTCTCTATGCCTTTTCTGTAAATACTTTTATGGTAATCATTTAGATGAGCTCTACACTATGGTACCTAGATCTTTTTAATTAAGTGCAGTTCTAGCTGAATTAGCTAAATGTAGCCATAAGTTCTATGCTCACAGTTTCTTTTCTCACACTTCTCACTTGTTGAACTCCCTTCCAGCTTAATGTTTTCTGGTCAACTATAATCTGCAAAAATTTAAATGCAATGTCAATCACTATCTACTGTCCTCCAGACTTTCCTCTTCCTGTTCATTATTACTGTTTCTGTTCTTAATTCTTCCACACCCAGTAACCCCTTTGTGTTTTAGTGGCTTTACTGCCTACACGTGGTGAAACTGATTAAATATATATAGAGAGAGAGGAAAAGTGACTGTGCCCACTATTATAAATGGCCCCAAGGGTTTATCTTCCCTCGACAGGCAAGGCGGAACTCTTCATCTCGATTGTTGCCTCAAACTCAACTTTAGCTGACAAAGGCCATTCCCTCCCGCACTTCTCACAATCTCAGTAATATTTTCATTATAGCATGAGAAGTTTCAAGACTTATCAAAAGTCTTGACCCTAAGATAGCCACTGACCCTGCCAAAATTCCAGTGGTTGTCTTAAAGAATATCAACCTGGAATTATCCCCAATCCTAGCAAAGTTATTCAACCACTGCTTGAAGGAGAAATCTTCCCAAGCTTGCGGAAGGTGTCTATCATATGCCTAGTTTTCAAGAATTCAGGTGAGCAATCTTCCCCATCCCAGTATCGATCCATCAGTCTCCTCGGTATCATCAGTGGCTTTTTGAGGCTATAATCAACAAGAAAGTTGACTATAGCATTAGTTTTTGAAAGGCTTTTGACAAGGTGTGGCACAAAGGTTTGCTACTCAAGCTCTCCAGTTATGGAATCACTGGAAGGGTCTTCTTAATTATAATGTCCTTCCTCACCGGTAGGTTCCTGAAAGTGGTTATTAATGGTCAGTCCTCTGGGGCCCTGGTGGTCAACACAGGGTTCATTTCATGGACCAACACTCTTTTTAATTTATATAAATGATCTGCCTAAGAATATACTCAGATCATTTGTAACTATCTATACTGAGGATATGATGATATATGGGTGTACCTTTAAAACTCTTGATGATCAGAGATTGGAAGATGATCTCTCATTTTATCTAGCACTAACTTCCCAGTGGAGGAAAAATTGGCTGGTTATATTCAGTGCTTTGGAAACCAAATTAGTTACATTCCATCATTGCCAATCAGACCCTGAACTACTGCCAGTCACAATAAATGGATGTCATTTTGAGGATGCTGTGCCTTGAGGGACTGTTAGGCCTTAAATGCATGCTTGACCTCAAATGGAACTTGTACATATGATGCAACACTAAAGATGCAGGAAAAATGGTTGGCTCTCTGTATCACCCCAGTAAATACCTGACTCTTCATGCTATTCTCTACCTTTATAAGAACCAGATCAGAATCTGTCATAATTGTATGAGACTTGTCCAGTCCCCACTTTCTAGTCTTGAGTCCAAAAGTGTCTCCAAGTCCTTGTGGGTGACAAATTATTTCCCAGCCTCCAGCCTCTCTCTCACAGGTGGGATATGGCAAGCCTATCACTGCTCTCTTGCTACTTCCATCTAACATGATCAAACTAGATTCTTTGGTTCCGCTAGTACTAACCCTCACAGATAGCACCTACCATGCCACTCACATTTAAGCAAACCACCCACATTCTCTCTGTATTCTATTGGTGAGAAGTAAGTTCCACTTGAACAGCTTCTTCTCGTGAACCAGTGCTATGTGGAACTAACTCCCAAGAAGATGTTTTCCTGATCACTACAATATTAACCTGTTCAAGTCTACAGTTAACCGTTATCATCTCATCCTATCTGTATAAATTGCCCCTTAATGTAACCATCTACCTCAAGTGGCCCCAGGCCTTATACAGGATGAACCTCACTGTAAAAAAAAAAAAAAAAAATTGAACAAACCACCAAAAATTGAATTTTGGACCGATATACTGGTTGGCTATTTGTTTCCAAGCACACTGCAAGGGCAGCTCGCCAATTCCTGTTGCAGATGCCTGCTTCAGCACATTTGTGTTTGTTGAATATTCACAGAGCCCACCTGTGGCTTATACTTCAACTAGGCCAAGCTGACCTTAGTAAATATAAAAGTGAACACTGAGGTCAACATTGAGTGGCAAAAGTATGTTACATGCTTCACTGAAATCTTCAGTCCATATATATATATATATATTAATAGTAGTAATGATCTTATAAGTATAAGAAATTATACTTATTCAGAAAACCTTCGGTGTCTTGATTTGCAAATAATCAAACCAATACCAAAGGGAAAAAAAAGGTATAAAAAAAGAAAAAGTCAAGAACATGTACATCAGCCAAAAATAATTGTCTAGCATGCAAGTCCAAAGCCCAAAGCAAAAAAAACCCCTGATACGAATAAGCAAAATAACTAAATAATGTGTTCAATACAGTAAGTAGAGTAGACATAGTTAAACCTAGAGAGACAGACAAACCTACCAAAGTTTCACCAAAGTGGATCATCAGGGAAGGCTGACGATCTGCTGAGGTGAAAACTTGGTAGGTTTGTCTGGCTCTCTAGGTTTAACTGTATATATATATATATATATATATATATATATATATATATATATAGATATATATATTAGGTTGGTGCAAAAATAATGACGTAATGATGTTGTTTTTTGATGTTAAAATATACGTCAAAAAACGACATTATTACGTCATTATTTTTGCACCAACCTAATATATATATATATATATATATATATATATATTCAAATAGACAAAATTATTGTAACTGCGATAAAATCTGCAGGAATGATCTCTGTGATTGTTTTAGATTTTTAAATTTTTCGATTGCATCTATGGAATGTTTTGCAAAACATGTGTTTCAATATAATGGAGCCTAACTGGAATTAAGTTTGTCTTTGTAATTTATCCATGAAAAGAATGAAAGTACATGGGTTAGAAAAAAACTACAGTGCCTTCCTTGATGAATTTCATCTTAACATCAAGTAAAAGATTAGAGAACTGGAAAGGATCAAAATAAAAAGGAATAAACACAATATGTCTATATTATTCAATGAAACATATTTGAATAAAGATATGCTGCCTATGCGTGTGTGTGTAGGTATGTGAGAATGTGTTTAAGAAGATATATAGTAAAGCACATATTTTTACTCTGTTGTTAAATTTAATTCTATTTTTTTCTCTCTGAGTAACACTGGGCATCTTTGCTAGTCTATGTATGTATGTATGTTTATATTATGTCAGGTCACTCTGTGAGTCCTACTGGTACTATGTCATCCAGTACTATTTGCCATATGGTTGGGTCATCAGTAACTAAACTGGTTATCCCACCAGGCTTTTCAGTTGAGGAGGATGGGTCAACATCCAACAAGATTAAAAACAAGACCTACCAAAAGGTAGGTAAATCCTCTCATGGGATCAATGCCTATCAATCACACAAGTTACCCAGGCTGATAGACACCTGAAGTAGGCCAGAGGACAATGGCTGAAACATCGTAATAAGACATTAATCTGACTATAGATAATGTAAATACTGAGCAGCTGTAAAAAAAAAAGAAATGAGATGCTATTCTTTCGTTATGGATTGAATGCTTGAAAAAGGCAGTAGAATAAAATGGCTAAGGAAGGCTGTGGAGGAGGTTGTTTGTAGTGTGGTTATGAAAGCACCATAAAATGATGGTTCAAAGCCTGACCAAGTTATTAATTGAATTTGAATCTTCATTTTTGTTTGATTTATAAGATTCAATCTGCATCATTAACAGAGGAAGGTTGGGTAAAATCCAATGGAAAGAAAGAAGATTATGTCCAGAATAAGTACTTGTTTTATAAAATGTTTTTTTCCTCATTAAGCAATAGATTTACTAGTGTACACACACACACACACACACATATATATATCATTGCACATAACATACAAATTACCTATACACACTGCTTATATGACTTTCTGCGTTTGGACTTACTGGATTCAGTTTCTAACAAAATATGACGTTACTCAAAAAATAAGCTGATTAAAACAATTTTGATTTTCTTTCCTTCAGTTTACTTTTTATCAACCCCTTAGAAATGACACATGTGAGTTGAAAGCTTGGGCACAGTCTTGATTTCAGATATTTTTTTACCTGGTAGCCTGGTTTATGGAAAGTGATTTATAGTTTTGATAAATTCAATAGACATATGATGTCTATGCATTTTAATAAAACAGCCTAATTATTATATGATATATGATATATATATATATATATATATATATATATATATATATATATATATATATATATTTTAAGGTAATTCACCCTAAGCAAGGTTGGAGTGTCACTAGCATGTAAAGGGTTAGAGGATTGAGAACAAGAGCATATATATATATATATATATATATATATATATATATATATATATATTCAAGCATGTTTGGTTGAATAATGTAGACATGTTATGTCTACTTATTTTTATTTTAATCCTCACAAATTCATGGATCAATGTCTTAGTGCTGTTACAAAATTGAGTAAGAAAGATGTAGTTTAAATTATATCTTATATTTCCCCAAGTACTTTCAATCTCATCCAAGATCATCTTCAGCGGTGAATTGCTAAGACAAAGAATTAATGTAATTGATAGTTGTGCATTTTTTTTTTTTTGTAAATGCACATGAAACACACTCCATTACAGTCAGCTTACATTAAGAACATGTAAGGGAGGTAACTTAGTTTAAATTTTTTTTATATTTTGTTTTTCAAAATACTCAACATGCAATTTTTTCAAAAAATTTAAACTAAGTTATAAATGAATAGAAATGTCTAGATTATTCAACCAAACATACTTGAATGAAGATATGCTGCCTAAATAAACACACACACACACATATATGTATATATATATATATATATATATATATATATATATATTAGGTTGGTGCAAAAATAATGTCGTTTTCTCACATAAAGTTGAACGTCAAAAATGACATTATTTTTACAACAACCTAATATATATATATATATATATATATATATATATATATGTATATTTATGAATAAAAATGACAATAGGAAAACTGGTAATTGCTGACGCGTTTCGTCCAAAGAACAGAGGAACAGTTTTGGCAATTTATTCTATAAATGCCTGCTTCAGAAATATTAGTGCTATTATTGTTTGAAGATCTTAGTATATCCATAATGGTTTTGGAAGTGTTTGTGACTATTTCAAGATTATTGTTATAAAATAAAATAAGTCATATCTCAGCTGATTTACAGGCAAATACACAAGAGCGAAAACAGGATGTGAACGGGACAAAGCCCCATCACAAAATGAACATTATCTTCGTTTACAAATGTTCCCGACATTCGAGTTCCGGTCGAAAAATAAAATAATATTTAAAGTGGTCTATTTTTCGTCCAATAAAAATGCTTCCCTCCTAATTATACTCGCTTCGTTTTTCGAGTCTGTTAAGCCATAAAAAACGCTATAAAAGGGGTCACACTGAAGTTCAACAGGCAGTCAACAGGTGGCCACCGAAGAGACCTGTTCACAGCAAGGGAGTGCCAGCGTCAACATGTGTGAACTACTATGAGAGATTGACCTAGATCCAAAGCCGGCTTATGAACTTTACCACAAGGGAGCTGTCCCAAACCCTCATGTTCCTGTTGAAATAAACCACGTAAATCTATTTCTGCTGTTGTCGTATTTCTTTCTTGCAACCATACGCTTATCTATAACATTATTTAGATGGGACAGAATTGGTCGGTAGTATTATGTATCTGTTTTCATGTGATTTACTATTGCGGATTATGTTATTAGTCTTGTTGCGGTTGTATATTTTGTATGCTTTTCTTCTTGCGTTGTGGATGAAATGATATGGGAATTGTAGGTTTTTGAATGTGTTTTCTATGTATGTTTCTTCTTTAAATAAATATTGAGGACTACAGATTCTTAATGCTCTTAGATAGAAACCTATAAAAATCGAAATTAGAAATTGTGTTGAGGAAAAAGTTATTCCTCAGTGCTCACACAAGTTCATCAAATCGTCGCACCATATATTCCCTCCTTATACCCATGAATTTTTGAAAAATTCAATATAGGAATTAGAAGAAGAAGAAGCTATTCTTTACCATAAGGCTTATATGACAGGAAGTCACCTACAAAAACACGGACGGAATGAAATAAAAACATCAGTCAAATATAATAATAAGAAGAAAGTCCGTGTTTTACAGAACAAACTCAATAAACTCATTAATAATAGCAAATGGTCCAACATCGGCAGAAAAGACATAATAACAAATTTATCCAAATTCCAACTGTCGGATACACAACTAGAAGCACTCAGCTTTGGTCAGAAATTTGCCACTGGATTACCGAAATATGATACTACGGATTACATAATTAAAAATCATCACCACAATGACTCCGATTTTACCAAAGGCTATATTCAGGGCCTAATCACAGCTACACACAAAAATACGAATGACACCAAACTTCCTCGAAGATATATCAACGCCTTGAAAGAATTAGCTAACAACAGAAACATACATATATCTACTTCTGATAAGGGCGGGGGAATTGTAATTATGGATAAACACATTTACCAACAGAAGATAAGGGAGCTCATTAATGATAATAACATCTATGAAAAAGTAAATGAAAACATAGCTATAAAAGAAACACAAAAGTTTACAAGCAACATTAAAAAACTACTAAAAAATGAAGACTTCTCTTGGTTAAAGCTCATTGAATACCATCCAAAAACACCCATATTATATAGATTACCAAAAATGCATAAACCGAACATACCAATGAGACCTATCATATCAGGGATAGGTAGCGCTCCACATAAAATAGCCCGCAAACTAAGCAGAATTTTAACTCCACTTCTTGGCACTATTAGTCCATCACACATAAAAAATTCAGGCGACCTCTTAAACAAGCTAAAAAACATAGACATTGAAAATAAACATATGACTAGTTTAGATATAAACTCTCTTTATACAAACGTCCCCATAGATAAATGCTTAAATTTACTAAAAAACACCTAACAAATGCAAAAATCAAATTACCTATATCTACACACAAAATTATAAAAATGTGCCAACTAATTACCAAGCTATGCATCTTTACTTTTAATAACCATTATTACAGGAAGAAATTTGGTTTGCCAATGGGATCTCCTCTCAGCGGCGTTCTTGCGTGTCTATTTTTAGAATTTCTAGAAAGTGACTCATTCAAAAATATTCTCCCTACAAACTCTTCATATTTCAGATACATAGACGACTCATTATTAATAATTCCAAAAAACACCAATTTAACGGATCTTCTCTCCAAACTTAACAACATTGAACCTACAATAAACTTTACTTTCGAAACTGAAACAAACCACACTCTTCCGTTCCTGGACATTTTGTTAATTAGAAATAATAACGAACTCAATTTTGACGTTTACAGAAAGGCTACAAACAAAAATGATCTGATCAGCTTCTACTCAAACCACCCTTCAAAAATTAAATCTGGAATTATTATAGGTTTCTATCTAAGAGCATTAAGAATCTGTAGTCCTCAATATTTATTTAAAGAAGAAACATACATAGAAAACACATTCAAAAACCTACAATACCCATATCATTTCATCCACAACGCAAGAAGAAAGGCATACAAAATAAACAACCGCAACAAGACTAATAACATAATCCGCAATAGTAAATTACATGAAAACAGATACATAATACTACCGACCAATTCTGTCACGTCCACTATCCAGAATAACCTATCCCATCTAAATAATCTTGAAATAGTCACAAACACTTCCAAAACCATTATGGATATACTAAGATCTTCAAACAATAATAGCACTAATATTTCTGAAGCAGGCATTTATAGAATAAATTGCCAAAACTGTTCCTCTCAATATATTGGAGAAACAAGTAGAAGTTTGAAAAAACACATTTATGAGCACAAAAGAGACCTCACAAAAAAACAACTTAGCTAACGCACTAGTCATACATAGAAATAAATTCAACCATAATTTTGATTTTAAAAATGCTACACTCATAAAAAAAGAAAATAACTCACTCAGAAGGAAAATTCTGGAGAGTGCCGCCATAAAAAATTACCCAAATATTAATCTACGCCCAGGTTTTTTCCCTATTTCACCTTTCTTAACAAAATTAATGCTCTTACAAACAAATATACACAACAGATTCATAAAATCAAAAGAAAATGGTTGAATACAACAACACAGATATAATCACAATATTCTCCACACGTGACAATTACTGACGTTATTTTTCAGTTAAAAATATGAAAATAGCGTTTCTCTACATTCCAGTTGCTAGGTACATTCTGTTTTTGTTTTTATTAGTTACTTTGTTCATTTAATTTCATTTTCGTATTTTGCTTTGATAAAGTCCACATTGGACGAAACGCGTCAGCAATTACCAGTTTTCCTATTGTCATTTTTATTCATAAATATTGTCTTCTCTACTGGTTAAATCGGAGAAATTTTCATATATATATATATATATATATATATATATATATATATATATATATATATATATATATATATGTGCAATTTCCAACCAGACAAACTTATTAAATAAAAGTAGTGAAATATTAAAAAATTGTAAGCACAAACAAAAGAAAATATTTGTTAATGCACTTGGCATCAGATTAATGATTTGATGTTGTAGTACTTAATGAGATATACCAATTTGAGATCTTCCATGATGATAATATGGCGATTGGATTATTAAGTAAAATTGTCCTAAAAAATCCAGTGTTATATGTCTCTAAAACAAGCAATAATGTGTCTCTAAGTCAAGCTACACCGGTTCAGATTACAACCACTTTCAACATAAGCGGTATCAGCTGCATATCCAACTGTTCAGTTTAATATTCTTTAGTGTTTGTGAAATATAAGAACAGAGGACCCACCACATTGTTCTTGTTAATAGCACATCACTGGGTCGTACATCTCACCTGGGCACATGATATTGCTAACTAGATACTGGCTGACTGGTAACATTTGTCATGGTCCAATGATGGTGACATTTGTTTCTGACTGATAATAACTTTTAGATATGATGCAGACAGCATGAGATCATTGACCCTAATTGTTAACAATGCTCGAGACAGGGTGATTGTAGTTCTATAATAGTGTAGTGTGTGTTCTCTTGGCATAGGTTGGGATTGCTTGTTCACCTAATTATGTTACTAATCAATGACTTCTATGTTGCACTGTTTCATAAGCATTTGCACCCATTCATTGCATGTATTCCAACAGTTATGGCTTATTCAAGCAGGATAATGATAATAGTAATAAAAGCAGTTTCTCTGCAATGAAACATTTGGCAAACTGTTTTCAGTTGAAATTTATAAAATCTTTCTCTTAAAACATTTTATTCAGGAAAACAGGTTTCTGAAGTCAGGTAGCTTTTATTCCACTTTCCACTATTGATGGGAGTTTCCTTTCAAGCCTTCTATTTGAATTATTATGGAAGGTTAACATCTTGATTATGTCATTTTCTCTTTGAGTTACATGTGCTATCCATTCTAGTTACTGTTGCTATTTGTAGTTCTAAAGTGATGTGATTTCTGTTATTTGGTACAGTTCTTTGTTTGTGATTCTGTAGTGCTAGTCCAGTGTTCAAAACAGATTTTACTTGATCAAAGCCCTTTTCCTTATCGATCTTAGATAACGGTTGTATACAGCTGACAGTTTAGATATTTCTAAATGGATATGGCACCATGCATGGCATTCATATAAAAGTCTCACTCTGACAAGACTATTTAAGATCATGACTTAGTGTTGCAGTGTTGGATAAAACAATCTCTGACTCTATGTTCAATTTCATTTTCTTCTAGACTTAATTTCTTACAGCTGATCCATATACTGAGGTATCTGAAAAGTTTAGTATTTACTAATTCCACATCCTGTATTTTTATGATGAATTGAGAGTAGGTACCATTACGGTATTCATTCTAATTTCAGATCATAATTTCTGTTTGGAAAGTTTTATCATGAGTCCAAATTTCTGGAATACTTGATAGAGGATGCTAGTTTTCTGTTCAGGATCATTCTTATCCCATCTATGAAAACCTATGTCATCAGCATAGTACCCACCTCCTTATCATTAGTACATTGACCTCGAGAGGGAAAACATAATCATTATCTTCTATTGGTAGACTTGTTTGAGATACAGTATGAAATGTTTAAATGGTCAGTGCCCATCTCATCATATATGTTTGTAAATACCCAAGGCATAGGAGCTAGAAAGAGATTAAATAGACTGGGGCTCTGATTTCCTCTTTGTCATACTCTTGATGAGGTCTGAAATATTTCCATACTGGGATCCTTGCCAGACATTTAAGATTCTGTAGATCAATATAGTTGTTTGCTTCTGTGCTTGGAAGGTGGAAGTTTGAAGTTTGGAATGTATTCTCTGATGGATGAGAAGAGAAAGTCTTTATTGATGTGGTCATATGCTGCTGTGAGGTTGACAAACCAGCTTTAGTTTCCTATTTGAGAGGCAAGCAATTTCTTGGAGTTGTTTAATGTCCTTGTTGAATCCCTTTCCAAAACAAAAACCAAACTGGAAGTTGAATTTCATGAAACAATGAAAGCCTAGTTAAGATAATGTTCATTAATACTTTCACTATGATGGATTCAATTGAGATATACCTAAATGCATTGTGTCACTGGGTCCAAGTTACCCAGAATTGGTTTGAGGAATATTCTGGAAGGCTTTTGAAAATGATGTGTTT
>OZ010575.1:48904328-48951828 GCA_963932145.1 Acanthosepion lycidas
TCTTTCTTTTTTTTCTTTCCTTCTTTCATACATTATTTTGTTTGTCTTCTGTTTAATTCCCTTTTTTATGGCTGGTATTGATTGGTGTGTTGGGGGCAATATTTTCCTGCTTTTTTGTTGTTTCCATAATTTCTTGTTGACTTCAAATTTTAACAACTTCCAAATTTCTTTATTATTTTCTTCCTTCTTCTTCTCTCTCTCTCTCTCACTCATTTTTATTTTCTCCCACACTTACAATTTCTAATTTCTCTCTTTTTTTCCTTTTATTCTCCTAAGTCACCACCTCCATCTTAGTGTACTGAACATTTTCATTCCCTCTTCTCATATTGCGGAAACTTCTTCATAAGCATTTATTTGTTTAACACATTAGGATCAAACATTTTTAAGCATCTTCCGCTTCTGCTTTGACATCATAACCAATTTGCTTTTTAGCTCCTTCACCATCTTAACTATTCATTAACATCCATCACCTTCTAGTTTATTTTTCATTTTCATTCTAGTTCATTTTCCTCTGACCAAACCCTCAAATTTAGCTTTTCTTGTTTGTATTAAACATCAAAATTTCATTCATAAAACCCTCACAAATTAAAAACACAATAGGAACAACAACAAAAAGAAAACAGTACACTTATTTTCTCCAAATTTAAAAATCATATATATACAATGTATAATCTTTTCAGGTGTTTCTGCAATTTTAAAGAACCAAGCAAGAACAATAAGAAAACTGAAAAGAAAAAACAAAATAAAACATCTATTTTAGTCAGGAAAATTTCTTCCTCAAACTTTTCCAACATACTTTCTTTACGAACGACACCAAAAGCCACTTTCTTTCCTTAAGTTCTTCATTCATTCATTTGTTCTTGCTTTTAACCCTGTCAATACTGTCAACAACAGATCAGAAACAAAGTTGAAAAAGGTTTTTCGCTTTGAAGTTCAGCCATTTTGTTTTATTGTTTTTTTTCCTTCTATCATTGCTTTTGTTTGTTTTTTCTTCAATTTCTTTTTTTCTTTTGTCATTCTGTATTTTTAACAATCTTTTGTTTTCCCCTTTTATTTCTTTGTCAAAAGAAAAAGCAAAAAAAGAAAAACTGTTTTCTTTTTCTAATTTCTTTTCACTCTTTTTTGATTTTTTTGATTCTTTAGTTTTCAACTCAGCAAGACACCAACCACAAATCAAAGAATTCTTTTCTCTCTAAACGATTTGATCTTCTGTTACTGAAGAGTTCCAGAGATTTTTCTTACAGAGTCAATAAACATGCTGCCAAGAATTTTGGTTTGGTTCAGGTAGTACAGTTCCTTTGGAGAGAAATAGGAGCAGTTTACCTGTGTTTAAAGCTTCACCATGCCTTGTCAAGTGCAACCTATCAGTTGATTGGCTAGTCAGTCATTTTTGAATCTTGATATAGGCAATGGTAAAAGCAAACATTTCTCAACAGTAATGCGTAAGGGAGGATTGAATGGGTCAGAAATGGGGGCTCTCTCTAGAAGTCTTCACGGTGTTAGGCCATAGTCCTTTGCGGCAGCTCTAAGACCACCCCCTATTGGTCATTGGGAAAGTGCAGCAACATCTGATTTGTATAAACACCGTGATAGGGTGTCTACTGGGCAGTTGAATGTCTCTTTGACTGGTTTCATTGGGGGGGTCTTTAGCTGGTCTGGTAGAGATGTTGGTGGGTTGTAATACTGGAATGAATAGAGATCTGAAAATAAAAGAAAAATATATGTATATATGCATACACACATACATCCCTACATATATATATATATATATATATATATATATATATATATATATATATATATTATTATTATTATTACTTTAAACATTATTTGTAGTGGATGCCCATATTTTAGTAGTACATGTTTGAAGTAATAAAATATGGTGGATTAAAAATAAAAACACATTAATTTTATATAATTATTAAAAAAATCAAAACTGTTGATGGAACCAATGGACAACTTGCTAAAACCTAAAACACTTATCCAGATAAAGTCTCAAACAAAAATGACAATACTTAAAAAAGAAAAAGAAAAAAGGGAAACCTACTACCTACTCAGTAAAGTGCTCAAAATTTGCTTAATAACATTAATTCCTATGAAAAGATGGCCCTAGTCATAACCTGAGTTTCATGATCACGTGATCTGCAGATGATTTGAACAAAAATGAGAGACATGGGGTGGTGACCAGCTTTATATATATATATATATATATATATATATATATATAAATGGATTTTTTGTAAATCCAACATTATTTAGGCTAGTTGATTAATTTTAGTCTTTAAGAAAATAAAAAATGAGGATGCCAACCCAAACATGTGCACTTGGTAAAAGTAATATATATATATATATATATATATATATATAGATAGATAGATAGATAGGTAGGTAGGTAGATAGAATCTTAAAAGTAGATAAAAAGTATAGTTTTAAGCTATGCTATATTTATGAAAAAAAAACCCAACTCTGTACCAGAGATAGAGTGTATGTAAATATAAAAGTGGTCACTGTCAAAATAAGATAATCAACTCGCAAAGGAAAAGTAGATATATGAAAATAAATAAAATAATAAATAAAATAATAAATAATAAATAAATGAAAGTAATAATTAAATAATAAAAAACTAACAAATTATTTGAATATACAAATAATAATTCAGTAGAATAAATAATCAACAGAAATTAATTCAAAAATACAAAATACCCTAAACAATCAATAATAAAGAATAAGTTAAAAGTTAGCATACAACCCTAAACAATAGCAATAAAATAACTGCACTCTGACTCATAGTCTTTTCTACTGAATAGCCTTAAAATAATATAAAATATAACTGCTTCCGTCTATCAAATAAACATTAGGATAAGACAATAAACTGGTAATACCTGACATTTCTAACCATAATACATTATTGACCAGTATATATAAATAGTTGAGCTAACACACAACACACATGGCTAGAAGATTGCATTCAAAATGAAACAGTCTGTCGCCACTCAGTGTCCATTATAAGACCCATAAGTTTATTGCTATATATAGGCCCCATAAATTTTAAGATATTATGTTTAATCAAAATAAATGCCATATAGGTAAAAGGCTGGGTTTATATAGATTATGCTCCATGATGCATTATTGAATATTAATTTAAATAATACTGCCAATGACCTGTTGATCGAGAAATTGCCTGTTTCACATTTGTAAATGCTCAGATATACTTACATGCTAAAAGACGAGGGATAGGAGCCTATCTTGGTGAAGTGTACCGATTTGACATGGCATCAGTTCCACTTGTGACCGGAAGAGCTCTGGAGAAAAAGTAAGCCTTGCTTTCTCAATACCTATGCACAGTGCCCTGATAGTTGCAGGTGCAGGATCTTGCAAGAAAACAGACCTCTCTGTTATAACCCATAAATGTTCAGTTGAGCTCATGTCAGATAAAAATAACCAGAATGTTCCTCAAATCAATTCTGTGCAATTTAGGCCAGTTAATATGGTACATTAACTTTTTTTTTTTTAATCATTTCACCCTCAAGCAATATGATAAAGCTACTGAGAGAAAGGTTATTGAGTGTGAAAGAATATGAAAAAAAAAACATTATTAAGAAGAGAGAACAATAAAAGAACAGGAATTAAGAAGACAGAAGATAACAACTAACACTGCAGTATCAGTCTATATTTCTGAAATGAGGTATTATGTACATTATTTACATTATTCAGACTGCTGTCCTCATCTTTGTCACCATATTTATTACAACATTTCAGCTGTTGCACACTCTGGCCTTCTTCAGGTGGTTGGAATATCGAACTGAAGACATTAGGTTTATAATACCCAGAAATTCATACACAGATGTCCTCAAGGACACATGGCACAGTGGATAAAGGCATTAGTTAGATCCAGCTACAGGACCCGAAGAGGGTGAGTTTAATACCTGGTTAAGAACTTGGAGAGGGGAATTAATTGGAGATAACTGATAACTGACATCCATTAGACATGGCACGTGGAACTAGAACAGTCTACCCCAGTGAGTGAAATAAAGGGTTCAGTTCAACATTCCAACCACCTGAAGAAGGCTGGAGCATACAACGGCCGAAATGTTGTAATAAATATGGTGACAAAGATGAGGACAATAGTCAAAAAATAATGTAAATAGTGTAATTGACATTGCATTTAAATTTTTGAAGATCAAAGTTGACTGAAAAGGAAGAGCCAGAAAAGAGTTCAACAAGCAAGAAGTGCAAGGAACTATTAAGGAACTATTAGCATAGAACTTACAGTTACATCTAACCATTTCAACGGCAAAATGATGAGACCTAACCACCAACCTAGTACTGTGCTTAAATTTGTAAAGTCAAGGTAGTAAAGAGGAATGCTCATCTGAACAATCATCATGAAAATATTTCTAGAAAAGGAAGAGGAAAGCAACATTACAGTATTTGGAAAGTGGGAACCATGTTGAGCTAATTTTTTTGAAACCAATTTGACTATTTGTAAGAAAATGTTCTGTTTATATCATTTTTGAAAATGAAAACATCATATAAATACATACATACAACAAACTATTTCTTGTTAACAGTTAATATATTTCAACCTTGACAATGGCTAAATGTATAGCTGAAAGCACTCGCAAAGACAGAACAATTGGACAGTTTTTTATATAATTTATCTACAGAAAAGAAAAAAATTATTAGATCACATGAGAAATTGTATAAAAAACTAAATCAAAGCACCTTGTCTGTCGTATTCAATGAAATGTTCATATATATATATTTATATATTAGTGTTCAAATTTTTAGGACACTTCTGGTTCTTATCAAAATCATCAAATATTGTGTATGTATATATATATATATATATATATATATATATATGATAAAATATAGTTTTAACATATGCTATATTTATGAATTAGTGTTCAATATCAGGGATAGAGCATTTACAAAAATGTGTGCATATATATATATATATATATATATATATATATATATATATATAATAAAATATAGTTTTAACATATGCTATATTTATGAATTAGTGCTCAATATCAGGGATAGAGCATTTACAAAAATGTGTGCATATATATATATATATATATATATATATATATATATATATATATATATATATAGTTTTAAGATGTGCTATATTTTTGGGATAAAGTGCTCAATATCAGAGATAGAGCGTGTGTAAATATAAAAGTGAACATAGAAGTCAACACTTAGAGGCAACAGCACTCATGGCCTGATGATTGCATCTCGCATTAAACAGACTGTCGCCTCTAAGTGTTGACTTCTATATTCACTTTTATATATATATATATATATATATATATATATATATCAGGTGTAACATCAAAATTGTCCAAATCGTGTAACAGCATGGGATAATTGTCCATGCCATAAAAAGTTTAATATCTAAAGAATCACTAAACTAATTGAGTTCCTTTTTTGCCAGATTTTCAGATAAGACATTTAGACATCTATTTGTTGTAAGAATCACTGAAAAACCCTTTGAATAATTCAGCTAGAAAGAGAATAGGTTAAAATTGCTTTGTGTCAGCCCCACTATATCTTTTCCAACTGAGCAATTGTGAGAGGAAAAAGATCATTCAGGCCTTCAGTAATGGTACAAGCATTCATACTCTGGCTTCTATATTCCAAGTCCATTCAAGAACCATCAAGAGAATGATGATTAAGTTTACAAAAGAGGGAGCAATAGAGAGGAAAACTGCATCAGGAGGTCACAACAGGAAGAGGGATCATCGTTTCATCTTAGAGCTAAATGCATTCTTACTGTTCAAAGTAGAGTCCATTAGTTTTATAAAAACCTCAAAAAATTCTGGTAAGTTATCTTTAATCATTTCTACGATACAACGGTTCAAAGCTTAATCTAATAATTGGACAATTTTGCTGTTACATGATTTGGATAATTTTTCCTGGTGTGATATACATATATATATATATATATATATATAAGAATATAATATATAAATTTATCAAGAACTATTTTAGGGAACAAAAAGCTATGACAAAATGAAAAATTTTTTCATCTGATGCATTTTGTTCTTGATATTTATGTTGATGCAACTACACATGTGCATGAAGAAGAGGGATCACTGAGAATTAAAAATATTTTTTTATTTTAGAATATATGTTTTGGGTATATGGTTTAACTGATTTCACTTACTTTTTCTTTCTTTTTGTTCATCCCTTTTGTTATTCAGTATCCCACATTGTGATAATAGAGAATCTTCCAAGAGAAGTGAAATGTTGTAATGAACCTGGTTATAAATTATTTAAATCTAAAATTCTCAGTGTCCCCTCTCCTTCATGCACATGTGTAGTCATTAAATTTCTATATATCAAAACAACATTGGATATTAGACAGACAAAATGGAAAAATTTTTATGTAACACATTTTGTCTTTTAATGTCTCATTGATAGAAATAGTTACATTTTTTAATTCATAATATGGAGTGACTAATAGATATTAATACATAAAAAATAAACTCCTGACAACAAATTTCCAAATATATTTTTTTTTTTGATATTTTAAGAAATCACATCATATAAGCATCATCGTTTTGGCTTTTATAGGGGGATTAGTTTATACAGCAAATTGGACCACCTATTAACTTTTATAAAATTTAATAAAAATAATTTTTGTTGTTATTTATGATCTAGAGTGCTTAACCTATAGCAATGTGAAAAGAATTCTGAAAATAAATGATTATTTCTGGTTGTTGTGCCTATTGAGGATCATTTCATCTATCATTTCTACACTGTGACAAAAAATGCAACAAAGTTAGTAATGCTGTTAGGAACTGTTGGGTTAATGTAGGTTAGTGGCAATGGCATTTCATTCAGAGTAACCATGCTTCGTCTCAAAGTCATCATATGAGGAAAAATTTGTTTTTTTTAACCACCTTTACTATTTCTTAGAAATGTTTTAGTTGTTTCCAGGTTAAATTTTATGTATTTAGACAGTAGTTCTTCATTTATACATGTTTAATTAAAAAACACAGGTTAATTCTTAACAGTTTTTAATTAAATATTTATATACATGTATAAGTCTCAGTTCCATGAGTGTCTAAACATTTAGGATCTACTGATTTAGAGCATAATTCTAACCATAATCAAAGTAATAGGACAGAATCTATGGATGTAGGATTATATAGTACTGATGTGATAATCTAGTATTGTGGTAATGATGCTTCAACCCTGAAACCATATCTAACTTTAGGGTAATCATCTGATGAATTGCAGAAGAATGTGTATGAAATTATATCTGTGAGGACTAAAACTAACTTCAGATTATAAATTTCAAAATTATTTTTTTTTTTACATTTTAAGAAATCATGTAATGAATTCTAAAAAAATTATTATTTCTGGTTCTGTGCCTATTGTACAACTGCACCTTTTTTAATTCCTCAGATTCTTTCAAATGCAATAGTGGTATATAAATGCATACTATTTTTTCTTTTGAAAAATCAAGTATTTGACTAACAGGTTATGTCAGTTGTCTGGTGATAATTATAAAGATAATGAGCTAGCTACATGCACTGGATAATCATTAATTAGTATTAAGCATGTTTGGTCGAATGTTATTGGGTGTAGCATGGCTAGCAGTGGGTTTAAGGTAAGACAAGTGAAAGAAAAAGGTAACGATAATCGATTCACATTAAGAAAATATAAAAAAAAAGCTTAAGCAAAAGAAAAATATTCAATTTTCATGAACAAATCAAAAAAATTAATATATAAAAATAATTGAGAGTGCGGAGTTGTTCGATTTTGATTTACTTAGCTATTCACTTACTCATTTAAAATTGTTGAAAATAATAATAATAATAATAATAATAATAATAATAATAATAATAATAATTAACCTTAAAATATACAAATAGCAAAAAATCATTCATTTACATATTTCTTTTTCTCTCTGATTGCATGGTATTTCATTTGTTTGCACATTCTGATACAAAAAAAAACTTGTCTCTTGAACTTGAGACTTGGGGGTAACTCATACACAAAGCAAAGGCAAATCATCATCATCAGTAGCATCAGCAACACGAGAACCACCACCACCATCATCATCATCATCAAATAATAATAATAATAATAATAATAAATTAATTGAAAAATATGTCAGGATTACAGTGCATCACATGCTGAAAAACGGTCTGAACATCACTCTGAATTAGCCATAGAAGGACATGAAGTTTCTACTCTTTCGGACTTTACTACTAATACTGACAGACATATGACAAAACTAATAGATTAAAACACAGTGATTAAAGACTATAAACAAGAAATACCTACTCATTGGTATGGCAGTGCCATCAGATAGAGACATGTCCGTTAAAGTATATGACAAAATAAGTAAATATAAGGATCTAGAAATTAAAATTGAGAAAATGTGACACTTTAAAACTACAATTATGACTCAAATAATTGGAGCCCTGGGTACAGTGAAAATAGGCACAGAAAAGGACATTAACTTGATACACCCTGTTTACAAGTGATTAAAAAAAAATTGCATTGCGTGGAATGGCCCAGACAATTCAGAAAGAAAATATAAACATAGAAAATGTTAAGTATCACTTAACATCAGAATTTGGGCAAGTGGAATGCATTAAACCTACTACCTTGTCTTACCCCAGGTCATGGGTAAATGATTATGTTGAACAGAAAAAAAGTAGTAGTAGTAGTAGTAGTAATTATTATTATTATTATTGACAACATCAACAACAACAACTTTTTAATGAAATGAAAACAAATTAAGAAAAAAGTAAACAATGGAATAAAAGTAGTACTACACCTTAGGAAAAAAATTGTAAATGAAGGTATGAAAAAAGAAATTCAAGTAAAAATGAAAAGATTATAATTATGAAAAAAATACAGAAGAAAACGTAAATAAAAAAGGAAAAGGAGAAACAATGACACATAATTAAATATGGATGTTTGCAATAAAATCAGACTAGCAGAACAATATTTTTTTAAGAAACTTTTTAGAAAAATAAAATATAAAATAAAGGAAAAATTGAAAATAAAATCAACTCTCGTACACTGTGGAGTGTAACAATTAATAACAAGATGGCTGCACAGCAATTTTGTGATTATGACTTTGTGAGTAACACTTATAACACAATTTCTATACCAGATTTGATATTCAAGATATTTCTGGGCATCCACAAAGAAAAGGAAAATATTGATAAAGAATAATGTTCTTTATTTTCTGGGGCAGAGATTTTAAGAGATTCAGGAAAAATCCAGCAAACTCAAGAAACACTGCCAAAAAAGATTCATTAGCTTGTTCAAATTCTTCAAATCTTGTCATTATTCTATACTGAAGCAACTTTAAAATTAATTTCCAATGAAAATTCATTGGAAATAATTTCATTATGAAAATGCATTACAAATGTTTTTACTATGAAAATGCATTGAAAATGATTTTATGATGAAAATGAATTGCAAATGAAGCTAGTTTTAATCATTCACCTGAGAAAATAGTCGTATATAGTTGACAGTTCAGATGTTTCTGAATGTAAATGGTACCATGCGTGACATCCATATGAAATTCTCAATGAGATGAAGATATTTAAGAACACAATAATTGCTGGTCATGCATATCCAAGTATGTCTATCTACTTGGGCAGCTAGTATAACCCTGTTGCAGATGCCTGCTCAGGCACATTTGTGTTTGTTCAACACCCACAGATCCCGCCTGTGGTTTATACTACAACTATACTGAATGTACCTTAGTTACTATTTCTGGGAGGGAGCACATTATCTGGTATGATCAAAAACAAGGTCAGCATGCTCAAATCCTTAGTATTAGGTTGGTGCAAAAGTAATGTCGTTTTCTCACATAGTAACATATGTGATAAAACGACATTATTTTTGCACCAACCTAATAATAATGACTTGTGAATTTGTGCTAGCAAAGCGATTGACGGCTCCCAAATAGGTCTGTCTACCCAATTTCACTCACAAGGCTTGGGTCAACCCATGGTGTGGTTTTCAGGCACTTTCCAGAGGTACCACATGCTAGCATCACCTCCCCCAGACCCATAACATCAAGAAGTCACCTTCCTGATAAATCAAACATGTTGAGATTCAAACCATTTAAGGATATGACTCGAGTTTTCAGATTAATATTTTGGTTTAGTAGCAATTGGTGGTGTTAGGCAAAACTCCCTCTAGCACAGCCTATTTTATGTTCAATTTCCTTTTCTCCTACACTTTGTTAGAACTGATCCCTATGATAAGGTATTTGAAGTGTTTACTATTTACTAATTCCCCATCCCAGAAAGTAGCACTTTAATCTTAATCATAGCATACAGATAATACTAGCTGGTTGTAAGTCCAAGTGGGTCAGGGGTCATTAAACAGATAAGTTGTTAAGTGAGGAATGGCTGTATTTAAACAACTACTGCTAACTTTAAATCTACCACTATTTTTGTCCTATTTTATACTCAATACCATATCCCTTCAAGACATAGGTAATTGCCATGATTCCTTTTCTTTATTATCTGTGAACTGCTATGATCTTCTTGGGAAAGATAGTGGTGAGTTTTAAATTATGAGTTGTCTTTCTCTGAGACTAGCTGCTGATCAAAGTTTGAGAACCCATTTTACTCTATTTAACCCCTAGCTAGGGTGAGAAGAAATTATCCCTGCCTTTCCCAAGAGCATTGATGCAAAGTGAACATAACTGACAAGGATAGAATTTGAACAGGACAACTCTGAATTAAAAACTGTGGAAAAGGCAATAGAAAATCACACCACTGTCTTTCCCAAGAAGCCATGGCAATTTACAAATAATAAAGAAATAAAATTTATAAGGAGCTATGACTGCCTATATACTAAAGTACTACAGATTAAAAAAATAATTAGCAGGTGTTTTTTTTTTAACAGATCATTCCTGGCCATAATCAAGTGTACTTTAATAACAAAAATATCAAATGTTTAAAATTAAGTCATCAGAGTATTGGACTGGATGTCTCAAGGTCAAATAATTTAAAAATGCAAGACAGGATAGTTTATTGCTACAAGCTTCATGCACCACTTGTTGGTGCCAGATGAATGATTGTCTTTTTTTTTACATTAAACTCTAAATATTAATTTATACACTAGTTTAAACATGCAATTAAAAATAAGAGCATATTTGAGGGATCAGATTATTACTTAATAACAATACAAAACAGATCCCCCATTTTCTATCCAGCAAAATCATATATTAATACTAGTTTACCGGCATTGTTAAAAATGAGTGCATTCTATACTTTTGATGTCTCCACTTGGTATGAGCACAAAACACAAACAATAAACAACATCAGTAAAAGATTGAGTAAGCTTGAAAACTGATGTAATGTCACCCCCATGAGTGATTACACTATAGGTAGTAACTTCCTATAAGTATCTGTAAGACTACAGAGTCTAGGTGGGATCTGTTACTCAGCTCTTAGTTGTTGTCAAACTCTTTGCCTTCGGGCAGAGAGGAACCTGGACGAGGCTATGCCAAAGGTCAGAATCTCATCCGGAGAGGTAGACAGACCTGAACCCATTTATGTGAGGTTTACGGGAAATTTTTACCCATAGGCTTGGCTTGGAATGCCCCATATTAAATTCAGCCTTGTGCCACATCCTACCCCGTGGGGAGGTTAGTAAATATTACAAGCTGGAATCTGTTGAGTACTACTCAGACTTATGTAAGAACTACCAAGCTTCCAAAAGTAGCACTCACTACTGTATTGACTGGCAATGACCTTGCATATAACTATTACCTTTATTACTATTGTAATGTTTTTTTTTTACAATAAACTTTTACTTCTTTAATCCACCTTGTTTTTCAAGTATATATTCCTAATTGCATGCAATATAACAAAAACAAAAATACTTAAAAGAATGAGGAGTTAGGATTGATTTTGTTCATATATTCATCCACGGTGCTACAGTGGTGGCTAGGTGGTGGGGGGTTCAATCCTTCTCACATTTTGCAGGCACTGAAAATTAAACAGAAGATTAACATTGTTTTATTGGTCCCAATCTATAAAACTTTTACTGAGCTGGGCTGTATCATTTGTCTAAAATTGTTAATGCCATTAATTTTCATAATTTATCATCCTTCCCGACCCCCAGAAACAGTATCTTCTAAAACAATGTAAAAGCTAACAGCAAAAAAAAAAAAAAAAAATGTGCCTGTAAAATCAAAGCAAAAAAAAATTACTGCAGAATAATATATCTAAAACATATTTGTTTTAGAGAGAATCAGTTTATTTTAAAAATATATAGAATCAGAAATCTTTAAAACTTAACATCTTACCTATCCGCCCCCTACCCCACCAGCTACTTTTAACATCTGATTTAGTGTCCTAAGACTTTTTATATTGTGGCACTCTACCTGATATTTTCTTGAACTTTGCAAAGAATCATTAGCATATGCAACATCCATTAAACAACAAAATTTTTTCTTTGTTGTTCAGACAATTCAGATGATCTCTTCAACTTTTCTTAGGTGTATTTCTGTAAACAATAAGATAACCGAAACAACATATTCAATAACTTTAACTATGGACCTAGAATAAACATTCCTTATGTAAGATTGACAGTGAAAATAATCCAAACTATTTGTTAATGTTATTACATTATCAAGGTAGTGTAAAACCACCTTTTATAACCTTCTTATGAGAGAAGAAGCATTTTTTTAATCTACTTCACCCTAAGCAAAGCATTAAAACCACTAAGTCACAAAGCATTACTAGGTGTGGAAGAATTAGAAAACAGTAACACTAAGGAGCAAGAACAAAAGAAGAGCAATCAAGAAGACAGTAGATAGCAACTGACATTGCGTTTAAATGTGTGAAGATTCTAAGAACTTTATTTCTAACAAACCTGGTTTGGTTTGGTTTGGTTTGGTTTGTTTTATGGCAAATCAACCTCAATAGGTTTTTAAATGCTGACAAGATTTTTATTTCTGGTAATATTTTTTTTCCAAAAATGTATTGTTGGCAATATTTTTCCAAAAATGTAATACTGGTAATAATTTAAAAAAAGGAATCTATTGCTGGCAATATTTTCTTTTTCAAAAATGTACTGCTGGTATTAAAACCTATTTTTATACTTTCATAGTGTTTTGACCCGGTTTGGGGAGAGTTAACTATTTGATAATAGGTGGGACCCTAACAGGAACTACCACCCCCGGTCAGGGTAGACCTGGGAACGCCAGCAATTAACAGGTGGTTCCAAGCTCCTCAAAACCTCCTGAACAGAGGCCTTGCTGTCGGACGTAGTTTATCGTCTTACCCAGGACTCGAATGTAGTTTATCGTCATACCCGGCATGTATGGCAATGTATATAACATGGTAATCAGCCATCTACTTGAAATAATTTCCAAGGAAATATAACCTTTTGAGATTTCAACATTATGCAGTTTTCTTTGTTTAGCAAAGTGGGTGTTGCGGAAGTCACTGCTCTAAATATAATTCTGTGTTAAGATGTGTGTGTAGCTTAATAGATATCGTCATGGAAAGTGAAATCGGCGAACCATGTTCAAATTCCGGGCTCGTCTGTTGTATTCCCTTTCACGCAAATGCCCTTGGGAAAGGCATGAATCCATGACTTCTTCCCTTAGCCATGGGTTAAATCACAGACTGGCCTCTCCGGCCTTAAGCGGAAGAATAAGAATAGGAAAATTCTGTTTTCAAACCACGGAGAAGACAACAAGAAACCACATCACTATCTTTCCCAAGAAATTCATAGATAATAAATAAAAATATTTTTGTGAAAAGTCATAATCGCCTACGTCCAAAGGGGACATGGTATTTTAGCATCCCGCTACCACTTTCTTATCAATGTTCTATTTTGTACCATTTTTTGCAAAAAAGTGGATCAAAAGCTTATTCAGCATCATACAGTTTTTCAGGAAATATCAGCTTCTAATTGGTCAATAAACACACAAGTTGGCGTTGCAATCCACCCACGTACAAATATTTTCCCAGCGCGTGACCAAGTCAAGCTTTCCCGCTATTGTCCGTGATCCTGTCACGTGATTACATTAATAATAAATAGCAGACATAAGCTCTCTCTCTCTCTCTCCTTGTTTTCTCTCGCTACAAGATGTAGTTGTAAAAAGGATCCCGTCTCTACCATGGGCGGTCAGACGTTAAAAACATATTCACGCATGCACGTACGTACGAAATTTTCCAAACTACATTACAAACATACAGAACATTTCCAAGCAAACAGCAAGAACTTTTCTCTTTGAAATACTCTTCTAAAGCTACAAGTTTATTCAGCATTTCTCAGCTTTATAATTCATTCAACTTTTGGGAGCTCAGATAATATTAATTCAGTCAAAGGGACACAGCACCAACAAAAGAATAACCTCTACGCATTTACATCATTACACAAAAATGAATATAAATGTTGATATTATAAAACCGTTTTTATTCCTTCTTGTATTTCATGTTTTGTGGTATTTTACATTAAATATAAATCGTGTGGTCACGTTAATAAACAGACATCTACAAATGGTCCATTCTTGTTAACTTACCACAACAGTATTTAGACAAATACCCGAATAGTTTGTGTACCTAGCACTGTGGAAATGAAGTGGTTAGGTCGTTGCATTTTATTTAAAACTATTTTAAATTTTATTTTTTTCTCTTGAAGAAAGGCGTTACCATTTTTTTCGCAGAAAACACTTAAGACTAAAAAAAATAGCTCGGCTAAAACATTTCGTTAACATCTACAAATATATGAAGAATATGTACAGGTTTCCGAAAAATTTTGGATTTTGTTCGTATTTATTTATATTGTTTGGTGTGCCGGTGGTGTAGCGGCTCGAAATGAGAAAACGGAGACAGGAATTCAAATTCCATCTGAGTTCGTTACATTCACTTCATTCGAAAAGGTATGAATCTATTTCTTCTCCCCACGGATAATTTCTAAAACAGTAGAGCAAACTGAACTCTCTACACGTGGTTGGCAATCAATCTATATAGTATAAGAAGTACGACTCTGAATTCAAAACTGTGTGTGGCTCTGATATCAAATTCACGGTTTGCTCTATGACAAGAAGGCATAGCACCCGGAAGCCATCTCTGCCAGGGTCACGGTGAAGATATCGACAGCATATTCTTGGATTTGGTCAATGGCAGGATCTAATAGACCAGATTTGTAACATTGAACTGCTATCGAGGCATGCAAAAGATCCTTAATATTGGACAATTATTCCGATTCAGATGGAAACTACTGGAACACATAGAGTAGCGCTTTGCGTCTATGCGCAATTGAAACCCCCATGATAACACATGAGGCTGTCCCGGCGGACGAGCTAGTTAGTATATTCTGAGAATGAATATTGAAATATTAACAAAATCAATCTAACTCTTGATGACCTACATTCATGCATCAAGAATACATTCCAGAGGAAACTTCTTATCTCTTTAAACTTGTCTGAGGGGAAAGATTAATTTTTTTTATCATAACAAAAACTGGCACAAATGTTGTCAATATAAATTACTGACCTTCAGTACCAAAAGTCTTGCTTAGTGCGCAATTCTTTCTGAGTAATTGCATCGAAATCAGTCTCGTCATCATCTAAAAAGTTGAAAAGACTTGGCTTTTCAATCAGTCATTTCAGAAACAAAATTCGAAATGCTGTCTCAAATGTGACTTTTATTTCTTTAAACAAAACAGAACACTTTTAAAGATTTAAAATCATTCAAACGTTCAAATGCTTGAGTGAACGCAGAGAATAAGTGGAAAAGTTAAAATCATTTAATTACTCAAAAATTTCAGTGAAAATAGTAAATAAAGAAAACAAATAATTGTAGCTCTCTCAGGGCAATAAAAACAATGAAGAATACTTTGACAATTTCATTGATGGAATCTTGTGTTAAATCTTTTAAAAATCCAGTAAAATTTATGATCTTTAATTCTGTGACAGAATTGTGGGGAAAATGACAAAAATCAGAAGAGATGTTTTTATTCGTTGTTTACTAATTCGTTCAAAGCAACAAAAAGATATTGTCAAGAATAAAACAAACTGGGTAACTGTTTTGTTTGATCAAAATTTTAGGTTTGAAAGATTTTGGTGATATCAATAGGGAAAATTAAGATTTTGAAAGTTTAAGTTACACGTGAGAATGGATTAATAATACTTATAGATCCCGGTGCAGTTATTAGCTGAGTTTTGATTTGAAATGTTAACGCTTCAAATTTTGAACTATGGTAGACAGTTTGAGTAAGAATTTGAGTGAAACAGCACTCACCGGAACATTTTTATCTACACAGACAACAGTACAGTATAGTAGCAATAAAGCTGTTGTACCCTTGAACAGTTTTGTTTTATTTGCCCATTTAGAAGTCTATATCATGCTTAGCGATGTTGCAATAGGTGAATGTTGAAATCACTTCGAAAATCCACCAGATGTTGCGTGCATTCTTGATAACCTAAAAGCAGTAGCAACAATATTTTGCACATATAAATGACGGATGTAAGGAGATGGAAGACAAATTCAACAATGCGATATTTTGTATTTTTGTTTTATCTTACATAAAACTACCATTCGTCCATGCTTAGAATATTGCTGCCATATATGGTCCGTTGACCCTGCTATTTACCCCGAGTTCCTTGATAAGATCCAAAGAAGAATCAACAATATTATTGTCCCTGATCTAGTGGCTCGTTTCAGTCACTTGGCTACCGCCGTAAGGTTGCTCTCTGTGCCTCTTTTTGTTGTAGGGCTCTCCCCTTTTTACATAAGATGGACTCGTCCAAAGTATACTTATACTGACAGAAGGAATACCTGCTGTTGAGCTCCGTCTCGGTGCAGTCTTTGACTGTTTGCGACGGCTGTCGGACTCTCTGCGTTAACAGAGAGGAACCCGGACGAAGCTTTGCCGAAGGAGGTTTCGTCCGGGGAGGTAGACAGGGCCTGAACCCGTCTAGGCCGGTTCAAAGGCTATATTTTTGGCCGAGCCTACTGGCTCGGAGATACCCACATTAAACCGGCCTTGTGCCACATTCGGTCCTCGTGGGTGGATTGATAAATACTGAGCTCCGTCTCGATACAGTCTTTGACTGTTTGCGACGGCTGTCGTATTCTCTGCGTTAGCAGAGAGGAACCCGGACGAAGATTTGCCGAAGGGCAAGGTTTCGTCTAGGGAGGTAGACAGGGCCTGAACCCGTCTAGGCGTGTTCAAAGGCTATATTTTTGGCCGAGCCTACGGGCTCGGAGATACCCACATTAAACCGGCCTTGTGCCACATTCAATCCTCGTGGGTGGATCGATAAATACCGAGTTACGTCGAGATACAGTCTCGACGTCTGTCGAACTCTCTGCTTTACCAGAGAGGAACTTACACTTTGCCGAAGGGCAAGGTTTCGTCCGGGAAGGTAGACAGACCCTGAACCCGTTTAGGCAGGTTCAAAGGGTATATTTTTGGCCGAGCCTACGGGCTCGGAGAGACCCGCTTTAAACTTGGCCTTGTGCCACATATATTCCTCGTGGGTCGGATATTAAATACCGAGATACGTCGCGATACAGTCTCGACGTCTGTCGAACTCTCTGCTTTGCCAAAGAGGAACTCGGACGAAGCTTTGCCGGAGGGCAAGGTTTCGTCCGGGGAGGTAGACAGTTCCCAAACCCACTTATGCGGGTTCAAATGGGATATTTTTTGGTTGAGCCTACGGCCTCGGAGAAACCCACTTTAAACTCAGCCTTGTGCCACATATATTCATCGTGGGTGGAATATTAAATACTGAGATACGTGGAGATAAGTTGAGACAGGTTGAGAGATACGGAGACAGACACAGGGTGTTCTCAGAGAGTTATACAAGAGTCCAGAGAGAGAGACAGAGAGAGAGATGATTACGGCTTTACTTACAGAGAGTTGTACATACACTTTCTACCAACCCGCATTCCTGGACTACTAATCTTCACTTTAAGTCTGTATTCTTACGTTTAATACACTTATTTTTCTATCTCAATTACTGAGAATAATTACTAATTATTTATTTGTGTAGGATTCCATTCACGGAATCAACCACACTTTTTATAAATACTTTCATGGTAATTGTTCAGATGAGCTCTTCGCTGTTATCTAGACTTCATGAATTTAGGCGCAATACTAGACTTGCGCCGGGATTTCACCAATTTACAGTTGAGCTAGCTAGATGTAGCTTCTATGCTAACAATTTCTTTTCTCATACTTCTGGCTTGTGGAACTTCCTCCCGGCTCTATGCTTTCCAGGCAACTTTAATCTGCAAAAATTTAAATACAATATCAATCGCTATCTACTGTCTTCCTGATTACTCTTTTCTTTCTCCTCATTACTAATGTTTCTGTTCCTAATTCCTGCACGACCTCTAACCCCTTGACATTTAGTCGCTATAGTGCCTTGCTTGGGGTGATACCGATGAAAAAAACTGAGTAAAAAGAGAAAATACACGAGTATGAATCTAAAGGAAGAAGAAAGTTAAGATTTATGTGGGTGATACACGTGTGTGAGTTTGTCAGCTGCTAAGGGGAATGATATCCCCATGCCCGGAGAGGTCCCGTTTGGCTTTGTCACTCCAGCGTGATGGGAGGGAAAAAAAGAGCATGAAGGCAGGCAGTGACCAGTTTTTATAGCTGCTTTACAGCATCAGCTAACGACTTCTTAGCGAAAACTGGCAAAGCTATGAGAGGTTATTAACCCATAAGAGAGACCGATTTTTATTAGCGCTCCAGAGATTTATTGTTCTTTTCATGATAAAAGGAATAATTTCATTCCTTTTGTTTCTCAAATTATTGAAGTTCTGAAATTCTCTAATACGTAGTTTCACCTCCATGCAGAGTTTGCAATTTCTTCTTAATTTTTTCTTTAAGTGTTTCATTGTATTCCATTCTACCGATAGGATTTTCTGTTTTAGCTTTATCTACTATATATATGTTTTGACAATATATAACGTTACACATATTTTTCATATTTAAATAATAACAAATGATTCGCATATCTACCTTTGGATTATTTTCTGTTTACACCGATGTAAATCCTTTCTTCCTTTGTTGTCACCTGGTAGAACATACTTTTCTCTCTGCAATTTCTCTTCAGTGAATATATTGTTTTATTTCTACAGTTACATTTTTTTTTGGAAACGCTATTAAAAATCCGTCACCCATTTTGAAAATCGCTAACATGAAGTAAGCGATATAAATGGGTAATTAAAACGAAACGTTTATATGCATGATGATGGGGTAATAACACAAGAAAGTTTAATGTACATAAAAATCTCTTTTAAAGGAATTTTAAATAAAGCACTCTTATAAACATAAGGAATTGAATATATGTGAATTTTCCTTCTTTCTGATGAGTTGTCTAATGTCCAGATTGCGAGTATATATTCTTCAAATTCAGAGTATTTTAAATTCCCACAAGCCATACGTGATCGATCTTTCTTTCTTTCTTAGCAGTATCTCTGATATATTGCATTCACTTACACCTCCCCGCAACTAAATAGTAGGAGTTGTATGTAGAAAAAGCATTGTTATTCTATAAAAACTTTGTTAAAGCAATATTTGCTCGTAAAAAAAAGAAAATATTCTTACAATCCAAAATAACCTTCGGCTTTAAATATTCCATAACAGGTTGATTAGCCGACCCCCCTCCACACACCCCCAAAACAACAAGCAAATCAATCACATTCTCTGATATATCTTTTTCTTCCGTCTTTCCTCGTAATCAAAACGGAATGTTTTATTATTTATCTGAAGTAACGACGGAGCGTCACGGATGTGCTAACTTACGAAACAGTGGAGCAAGCACAATTATAATATGTCAAGAAGATGCTGAAAAGTCATCAGGCCGACGAAGAAGTCCTTCAAAAGATTCATATAATACTTACTATAAACGTAAGATAAATATTAGCATATAATACTCAAACACTATATGGCACTGTTTGTAAAGAAAGATCCACAATATTCTAAGTTATATTGAAGAAAAGAAGGAAAACATTGCGTATAAAATAATTTTAATTTGAGTACGATTTTATGCACCCCCAACAAATGCACACACACACAGACATATATATATATATATATATATATATATATATATATATATATATATATATATATATATATATGTGGGAAAAATTTTATGACAAATAGGAAAAAGTTTACTTGTGACGCGTTTATCGGATGAAACTTCGAAGGATGAAACGCATCACATGTAAACTTTTACCAATTTTTCATAAAATTTCCACAACCAATACTGTTCTTGATATATAAAAATATATATCGTTATTTCATATATATATATATATATATATATATATATATATATATATATATATATATATATTAAGAATATCACTAACTTTGGTTTATTGACACATTGAATTGTGTCACTTCGCGTCCTCCATAGCCAGACATTTTGGCAACCCTGTTGAATATTTATGAGCGTTCCTAAGTTTAAACGTTTTTTTGAAAAACCAATAACATTTTTGCTCTTGTATATAATACGTCACAAAACAAAAATCCTTGCTAAGGACCTCATAGGACGAAACGCGTCGTCTAAGATAAGTTTTCCTTTCCTTTTGTCGTTTTATATCATCTGTTAAACAATTATTAGACCTTGTGTTTTGATTCAAAGCGTGCATCTTTCAATCACCATGCAGCATTGATTTCTATGTTCACATTGTGCTTATCTATCTATCTATTAGGTTGGTGCAAAAATAATGTCGTTTTTTGACGTTCAACATGAAAAGAAAAACGACATTATTTTTGCACCAACCTAATATCTATCTATCTATCTTTGTGCGTGAGTGTTCGTGTACTAAGAAAATGCCTGTCTATCTATCTATACTGAACATGTTTCAACAAAGGAATTTAAACTCACAAACAGGTGATTCCGGCAGAATAATACAAATATTTGTAAATAATAACCTGTTTCCAAGTGTTTAATGTTTTAACTTTTGTGGTGGTACTTAATGTTCTAGTGTTATTCTGATTTCTCCAAAAGTCTTTGTAATACCTTTTATAGTTTGATATATAAATAGGTAAGTCAAGATTAGGATGTGAGTCGGGTGCCTGGCAACTTATCAGTGTGAGTTAACAGTCTCCATAGAACTGTTAGGAGTTTAGGGTTGGGACACAGATGGCACGGCGAGTAGGGCTTGAGTTGAAGTGGATGGAAGACAAATTGAATTTGTCCAGAAATAATGTCAGGCCCGGAATTCCCCAGATAAATAAAAGCTGCGTTCGAAACGAAGTGGCTAATTTTGGACTCATTAAAACAAGCGATGACCAAACACTGGCTTTTAAATTTATTCGAAATGACAAATTTGGGCAGGCATGCGAATGATTCCATGAGAGGAAGGAGTAACAATGTACGAAACTTTAATTCGGACTGTGGTAGATTTTATAACTATTCAAATGAATGGCCTGGGCCCCTGTAGCTGAATATATGTACCACCTCGGGACGTTGGCGATCATGGCTCTCCACAATTTTCCTGTCCTTTTTAACTCTAAGTAAATTCTGCCTTTCCGTTATTTTTCCTAAACCCTTTCCCGCTATCCATTTACTTAAGCTTGTCAAGTATGTTATGCGCTCTTTTCCTCTGTCCCTCTTTTCCTCAGTCTGTCTTGTGAGTATCAGATTTTCCAAGCCTTCCTTCCTCATTATGTCAAATATGTCAACTGCTTCTTCCTGATGTTAAGTATAAGTTTCCTTTATGTTTCTATTTTTTTCTAAAACACCGTCGTTGCTCACCTGGCCGAGCTACGTTATCCTCATCATCCTCCCGTAGAACTAGATTTATGCTGCTTCAATTCTCTTCAATGTAAATTACAAATCGGAGATACCAAAATCAACCAAGCACAGAAATTTAATTATCTGGGAAATAACAGAAGTCGGAAAATAAGTCACTGAAATTCGAAGACGCATTGGGATAGGCAAAGAGGCTTTCCAAAAGCTAAGCAGAGTATTAAGAGGCAGAAAAACAACAAAAAAATCTTCGTTAGACACAAAGAAAAGAGTACTGAAATGTTACGTGATATCTTTCTTCATATATGGCAGTGAATGCTGGACAATTTCCTCAAAGATGTAACTGAATACAATCAGATAAAGACACGATTTATTTATTGCCGCTGTCAAGAGGCCTAGTCCAGATTAAAGCTCACTAATGCGTTGATGCAAAATATCAAATTCATACCGAGTGCTGAGTTAATGAGGTTCGTTAACATGCACTCATATGAAAGTTTTAATTGGGATAAGGTGGATATAATGGTAATAGAGATTAGCCTTTTCTATGCAAGAAACATTCAACTTTCATTGACCGAACAGTTAGTGTCACAGTCGGTTGAACTGTACAGAATATTTCTCTTAAAACATTTTTAAATGTGTTCCTCTAATACATCTAATGGCAAATATAAAAATATTTTTTTATTCAATTCACCACAATCAAGGCAATAAAACGAATAAAACATAAGGGGATTACTGAATGGAAAAGAATAAGAAAAAGAAAGAGAGAGAGAAAAAAAAGAAAAAGAAAGAAAGAGAGAAATCAGGAAGACAGTAGATAACGGTTGGTATTGCATTTAATTTTTTGAAGATCAAACTTGTCTGGAAATCAAGAAGCCAGAAGAGAGTTTGATGTAATGGAATAACCAGTCACCCTCATGAATGATTACACTATAGGTACTAAGTATCTATAAAGTCTACTGTCTACGAAAGAGAGGTGAGAGCGAAACGACGCAAGCACGTCCTTCCAATTAAGTGGCACTCTCTACGAGATTGACCTGTGTGTATCTAACTGTACCGTATTTCATATTGTACTTGTTGTGTACAATAAACCTTTCTTCTAGTATCCACCTGGTGTTATTTTCCTTAGCACGGAGTTCCACAAGCGAGAAGTGCTATAAAAGAAACTGTTAGCATAAAATTTACGGTTACATCTAGCCATTTCAACTATAACATAATGAGAACTTGTTACCAAACTATTAATGCGCTTAAATTCATAAAATCTAGGTAGCGTAGAGGAAAGTTAATCAGGACAATAACTATGAAAGTATTTATAGAAAAAGCACAGGAAAGCTACATTACGATGGCGGGAAAAATATGAGAGACATATATTGACAATCTTAGAAGATGACATACTTCTAGAAAAACTAAAGAATGTAGCATCGGAAACAATTCATGAAACAATGACACTTCTCAGAAAAATGGCGAAGGCAACATATGAAATCCTTCGACTAAAACAAGAAGAACAAAGACAAAAGATCAAAAAATTTTTAGAAACAATAGCATTCATTTCAAAACATTTACTTATTCATACTTATCGTAAATTCAATTAAAGGAAATTGGATTACAATAGAAGGTTACAAAAAATTTATTAACGGTTATGCGCCGTGTACCTTCAGAATGTTAGCGATCATGGCTCTCCACTGCTTTCTATCTTACGTAGCTGTTTGCGCTATTTCCCTCATCAGTGTTCTTTCATCTATTTACACAAACTCGTTTAGGTAGGTTATTCACAGTGTTACTCTGTCTCTCTTGCTTTCCTGTGTCATGTGAATGTCAAATTTTCTAAGCCCTCTTTCCTCATTACGTGCTCTATAAATTTTAACTGTCCCTTTCTGATTCAAATTATTTTGTTTCCATTTTCCTTAAAGCTTCTTCGTCACTCGCGTGTTTAGTCGATAGTCGGCTCAGCAACCTTCTGTAGAACTACATCTTTGTTGCCTCAAGTTGTCCAGTATTTACTACCACAGAGGATAATTGATGTTACATAGCAGGCCAGCATTCTTTTCCTGATTTTTAATATTTTGCTTAGATTCTGAAAGGCATCTTTCGCTCTTCCAATGCGCTTTGGGATTTCGGTAAGTAACCTAATCTGGAAAAGGGCTGCAAGGAAAATTCCCGTGGGAAATGTATTAAAAAGCTGTTCTCAGAGACGTGCTTATTCATAACCAACCCGTGATAGGATAATTTTTTGATTTTTTTTTTTAAAAGATAATTGTGATGTTTAAATAGATCTAGACCATCGTATGCAATAACGTTACCAATTTCGGTAGAAGAAAAGTGATGATTGAATTTTAAAGTTGATCGATTATTGCAGTGATGTGAAGAAAAGCCAAGATGGTGGTGCATATAATTAACTATGTGGGCACCTCGGCGTGGTGTAATGGTTAGCAAGCTTGTCTTGCTATATTAATTACAACTGAAAAGTGAGTTCGATTCTCACTAGATGCCCCATACTTTCGGCCTTGTGCCACATCTAAGCTATGCTTGGAAAATAACTATAATTAACTATGTAGGTCTTAACGAGGACCATCCTTCTTGGAACCTAGTGGACTGACGTTACAGAATCACAACCAAAAAAACTGTGTCAAATAACAGAAAACATGTTACTTGAAGACTTTGAACAGTAGCAACAATTAAACATGTAATTTGAAGAGAAATAAATGTCAGAATCAAGATGGGAAGCACGGTGGAATGATGAGTAGAGGCTCGGATTGAAGAATCGGAGAGCCGAGTTCGAATTCATTACACTTACATTCTAGTCGATTCTATTCCACTTACGTGCTAATACTGTTGGGAAAGGTATGAATCCTTTTCTTCTCTCCCCCCCCCAGCTATAGCAGGACAGTCCGGGTTCTGTAGCTTTGGATGGCAACTGGTCTACTGCAGAAAGAAATGGCGGTCTAATGCGGAAAAAAAAATCTGCCTCATCAGTCATGTATCGAAAGCCTAAACCAGGGGTTTACAAAATTTTTGACTTGCGGACCCCTTTATTTCAGGCTTTACCTTAGGGACCTCTTTATAAACGCTTATGAAATTTATACATAAATATTTGCTGATTATAACACATAATTTTGCATTAATGCAATAAAAGCTGGTTTAAAGCTTACTTTAGACATAAGTGATCAAATAAATTAATGCTGCATGTCAAATTCAAATCCTTTGGTTCCTTCTCTGCATGAATAGAATCCATTATCTTTGTCAATTTAAGATACAAATTATATTAGTATATCAAATCTATGAAGTAGTTTATTGAATCCGTTTATTTCATGATCGGCCTATAGGTTACACGTCACCCATAAAAAAGTCTTTGCTGTCCTTGCAGACCCCCTATCTTGTCCTTGCGGACCCCCCTCTGGTCCTCGGACCACAGTTTGAAAACCCCTGGCCTAAGCGTGTATCACGCATAGTACATAACTGACTGAATCAAGATGTCATTCCACACTACTTCAAGCAAAACTTTAAGTTTGGTTTTGGATTGTTTTGTCTTACGGCATATCAACCTCAATGGGTCATTTAATGTCGACAACATTTTTGTTGCTGGTAAATTTTTTTTCTTTCAAAAATCTATTTTTGGTAATTTTTTTTTTTCAAAAATGTATTGCTGGTAATAATTATTTTACAAAAAGTATTTCTGGTATTAAAAGCTATTTTTACACTTTCATGGTATTTTGACCCCAGTTTGGAGGTTCGCTATTTTCCCAATACTGAGAAGAGCAATAACAGTGGATTTTTCATGAAAAATTGTTTTAAAAGAAACTTTATGAATTTCAACCGATAGTAGTACAAGCTGGTCGGTCAATGAATGCCGAATGTTTCCTTATAAGGAAACGGGTCATATTATCATTATCATGATCGTCCGCGACTGTAAGGCAGATGGTATACAAAACAATAAGACTGTCAATTTAATATACAGATTGTCCTTCCATACAAAAAAAAAATAAATAAATAAAATAAAATAAAAATGATCACGTCATATTTTACATTTGTTGCATGGCAAATGAATACTGGTGTGCATTCCGGTAGGTAATAGCTACCCTCTTTGCTTTCTACACAATTTGTACACGTGATGAAGGTCGTAGAAGGGATCAACTGAAATATAGTAATAACAGAAGCGGCAAATAAAAGATTCTTCTTGCCAAATGTTTCCTCATAAAGAAACGGCTGACATTACTATTATCATAATACGGACATTGGTATTAATGTTAATTGTGATATTGTCTCTATCGAATTTAGGGTAATAGCAGGTAATAACACTTTAGATAGGGTGACCATAGACTGAACAATGATGAATTTTATGGAAAATAGACGCTTATACCTAGAATCAAACATTTCTGATGCACATAATGAGAAAAGAGGGTTTAGAAAAATTAACACGCACAGGTTAGAGTGAAAAGCACAAAGGAAAGCAACACATAACCTACCTAAGGAGTTTGTGTAAACGTTGGAGAGAACAAGAACTGGCGGAGATAGGAAAAAGACAAACTTTACTGAGAGATACAAAGGACAGGAGGTTGTGGAGAGCCATGATCGGTCACGGCACGTAGAAGGAGATGATGTTCATAAATAAATCACGAGGAATGATACAATGATTGCATGTCAAAATGAGAAAGAAAGAAAGATTATAATGATGAGGATGATGATGATGATGAGGAGGAATAGTAAGAGAGGAGAAAAGCCCATTTGGAGCAGGTGATTCTATGCAAGGTTGCAGGGCAAACTCAGGTTTTTCGCGCTGGTGATGTGAGTATCTTTTCTATTTGCTATGCAAGTATCGAAAAGAACAGAGAATTAGACATGTCAGAGATGTCCATAGATGTGGTAGCAATTGCAACAATGGCGGACTACAGGGGATGGCACCAGTGATAACTGCGCGGATGGGTAGCATTGGACGGGGAACGAGAGACTGTTGAGGCGATAAGAAAACCTGTTAATTGTTCTATTTCCCTCTCTTTCGCCGCGAATACTTACCCACTTGCACGCCTAACCACTTATCCATGTTACCTACTCATCAACATTTCCCATCAATTCCGTCGTCGACACTTCTACCTTGCTGTTCGTGTATTCTCATCTCATTTCGTGTTAGCGACAGTGTTCCAGGTTCCAGAAATAAAATGCTCGGTTTCGTCTATAAATCGCAAATTTGCATCAGGATATACTCTTTCTTTGACTTTTCCCTCTCCTTCCTTCAAGTATTCATCCACAGCGTTATGGTCTGGCCTGGGAGGGGTGCTGAAACTCCTTACTTTTGGCTGAAATTGAGAACTAAACAGAAGACTAAATTTGTCTTCTTGGCCCCAATCTATTACGATGCTATTAAGCTGAGCTGTATCATTTGCCTAAAATTATTACCACCAGTAGTTTTCAAACAAATAAGAAAACTTCATTTTCCGTATTTTTTAATTTTTTGTTTTCTTCGTTATTCCTTAAGTCTTATATGCGAGAAAAGTATTTATTCTTTAAGTCTTATACGAAGGAAAAGTATTTATTTCTTAAGTCTTATACGAAGGAAAAGTCTTTATTCCTTAAGTTTTATAAGCGGGAAAAGTCTCTATTCCTTAAGCGTCCTGGGTATGACGATAAACTACATCCACGTCCTGGGTACGGCGATAAACTACATCCAACAGCAAGGCCTCAGATAATGTTTTCGGAAAAATAATGTTGCCATCTATACGTTTTTGGAACCATAATGTTGCCAGCTATCTGTTTTTGGAACCAATAATGTTGCCAGCTATACTTTTTTTGAAACAATAATGTTGCCAGCTATACTTTTTATTGAAACCATAATGTTGCCAGCTATACTTTTTTTTTGAAACCATAATGTTGCCAGCTGTAAGTTTTTGAAACAATAGTGTTGCCAGCTATACGTTTTTGACTTTTAAAGTCACTCAAAAACATTTTCGGCATAAAGTGACCACTAAGTTTGAGATGCCGTTAAACAAAACAATTAATCAATCAATTAAGAACATGAAAAAATTATTTGCAAAAACTGAACCAAAAATTATATTAGATTTTCTAAAAAGAATTGGTCTCTTTTCAAAGATGTAGACTGATGTGGAAACAACATATCCTACCTTTTACCATTTTGCAAATAAAATGTCCTTATCAAATGGAAATTCTTGACTTAAACAAAAATACCTAGGATTATTTTGCAGTGTACAAGCAAATGAGCTCTAGCTTGCTAAAAATGTTCCATACAAAATAGGGATTTAAAATTCATATATTTGGCATATATATATAAACTGGATTTGGCATTAAATAACCCACAGTGGTTGATATGCCATAAAACCCAAACAAACAAACAAACATCTATTCCTTAAGTCTTAGAAGCGTTTTAAGTCTTATATGCGAGAAAAGTCATTATTCCTTAAGTCTTATAAGCGAGAAAACTCTATAGGTCTCACTCCAGAAAACATTTTTTAATCACTTTAGACCAAGCAAATCAACAAGGCCGCCAAGACGCAGGGGTTTACTGAGTGTGAACGAATATAAGAAAAAGAAAAAAAAAATCATTCAGGAGCAAGAACCAGAAAGGAACGGGAATTAAAAAGACGAAAGTTAACGATTGACATTGCTTTTAAATTTTTGAAGACCAAAGTTGACTCGAAAGCAAGAAGATGGAAGAGGGTTCCACAAGCGAGAAGTGCTAGAAACTAAATAGTTAGTCTAGAACATACGGCTACATCTAGCCATTTCAACTGTAAAATGACGATACCTTGTTGCTAATCTAGTACTACGCTTAAATTCATAAAGTGTAAGTAACATAGAGGAAAGTACATCAGAACAATTAACATGATAGAAAACTCACATTCGAAGCTACATTACGGTGCTGGTAAAATGACTGAAGCCGAGATGCCAGGTCAGAACCAATAACATTGCAGATTCTTATTTGGATTTTATCAAGAATCTCTAAATATATACAGGCGAAAAAAGCAAGGAAAAAAATGTATGTAAATTAAAAATAAAAAAAACGTCTACAATAGAATTCCTCTTCTTTTAGTTGCCATGTTCCTTCAAGATGCGAGCTATCAAGGTTCTCCACAATTCCTTACTTTGGTACCTTTTAGCAATGATTTCTGTTTACTATTTCTCACAATCCTTGTTTCGCCATCCATTTACACAGGTTCATTCGGCAGATTTGCTTGATGTTTCCCTTTGTCCCTCTTGCTTTCAATTTTTCCTATGAGGGTAAAATTCACCAAGCCGTCTTTCCTCATTGTTTCTCAAAAGTGTCAACCGTCTCTTTTTGAATTTAATTATCACCGTCTTTTTTGTTGCTATTTTCTTAAAATTTCCTCATTGTTCACGTGTTCCGTTCGTTGTATTCCCAGCATCTCTCTGTAGAAACACATCTTTATTGCCTCAAGTCTCTTCTTCATCTGTGAGGAAATTGTCCAACATTCACAGCGGAGGACTGATGTTAGTTACATAGCAGTTGGGCGCGCTTTTCTTTGTTTCTATGTTTGAAAAATGTTTATGAGGAGCAGGTAAAAAAGTATAGAATCAGGAATCTTTGAGACTTAATATCTGATTCATCCCCACCCCATTTCTTAAGTTGGAGGTGGGGATAATCTGATTTATCCCCCTTCACACCATCACCACCACTACCATCACCACATACACACTTTATTTTGTGGCGTCCTGTTTGCTATAAGCCATCTCGTGCCAAGTTAGTTATATTGATACTTTTATCTTCTTACTCTATCTTCGTCCGCAACTCTGAACCCGGGGGTTTTATGTTCCTTTTGACGTCATCCTCTCATCACACTCGCCACTCACGATTTATTTCATTCGCATTTCCCACCCCCAAAATCCTATCAGCTAGCACCTACACCACCGCGCCGATCTCAACCATGACCACTGCTATTTTACAATCACAAACACTACTGACGCGTTCCTTCTGTTTCTGCTTCCTACCCCGCATGAACTGAAGCAGTCTCACACACCTTGCCTATACCCAGAATTGGACTGTGCTGGACAAACTCTGGACAGCAGGTTGCCTTAGAAACAAGAACTGACCACTAATCTATCATAAACACGACAGAAAATAAAAGATGACGGATGATACCCCTAACAAGTTCATCCCTGCCCCTTGCAAGATAGCTCATCAATCCTTTCTACCAAACCAACACGCTACTAAAATACTCAGGCCGCCATCGTCAGTAATGTGACAATTTTTGCGACACTATTAAAACTATCTGCTCGCACAAGTGATATTTAGCCCCCCTCTTGAGGACAACAAATCCGACTATGTTTCATGAAAAAAAAAGAGCTGATTTCTCTTTCTTTTCGATTTACCCCCCCCCTCTCTCTCTCTCTCTCCTTTTCATGTCCTCACATCTGTCTGTCAACGGCACGAGCGAATTAAGCAGAAAGAGCAGATGCGGTGACACACAGAGTAGGGGCGTTGGAGTATTGAGGGACGGGACCCATACTATCCGGGAGATTATATGCCCGTCGTTCATGAGTAATAAAATTCGCACACTTTTACTAGGCAACTGACCTAAATTGATACAATCGATACGGGCGGGTAATAAAACTCTGAAAATCTGCAATGGCACCAAGGCACGCCTTTCCCTACCCTTTCCTGCTTCTCTACCCGTCTTCATATTCTCACACTGTGCGAACATACTAATGCAGCTAACTCTGGTCATCATTTTGACACGCAGCCGATTTTAATCAGCGAAACTGGAAACCGCCAGGCAAAACAAAGTAAAATAAAAAATTTTTAAAAATAAATAAAATACAGTAAAAAATAATAAAAAAATACAATTGAATAAAAAAGAATAATAAGCAGAAGTTGGTCATATTTGTATTAAGTCTTCTTAATTTTTAATTAGTACGAAAAATGAATATGAAAATTAACAGGTCACTCCTTACCGGAATCTGCTTCCCATATATATATATACATATGTGTGTGTGTGTGTGTTTTGAACAATACAAAAATGTTAAAAAAATTAAAACTTCAGACACACTGGGTTGGATATTAATATTTGTATTGTTTAAATTAGGTTTCTCAACTAGTTTCGGCCAGCATGGCCATCATCAGAAGAAATCCTGCTTGTTAAGTAGCAGTGAACTACGGGGATGAATGACTGTCTCTGAAGAAAGTGAACTTTGCCTGTAGTTTTCATTTGATTCTATTTATCGTTAATTTTTGGTCAGTCCTCGTATTGGTCAAAAGACCTCATTCAAGTTCTTATATATATATATATATATATATATATATATACATATATATATATGTGTGTGTGTGTGTCCGTGTGTGTGTGAATAAACGTGTAATTACTATCCAGATATAGACACGTCCGTCGAAAACGGTTGGAGTAAGCTTTACCATCTTGAAGAAGGTAGCAGCACCAGAAAGTGCTCAACAGAGCAAATTACAATTCGAGTTAAGAAATAAATGTTACTTTGTCGCCACTGCAATCTAAACAATATCGTAAGCATTAAACTAAGGCTAATCTCATATGATGAATGATTTCAGAATAATTCTAAATGATTGAACCGTTTAACCTAATGCCAGGTGTGTTAACAAATAATAACATGCTCTCATTAGTCAACTAACCTTTGTTTCCGAGTGCCAATGCACAATGTATAGGGTGAATGCTTAAACATACTAAGACTAATTTTAGATAAAGAAAAAAAGCAACATTTAATGAAAAGTCAGGGACGGTTTTCCCTGTTTCCCAAAATATTTAATTTTTTAGTGCAGAAAATGAATAAAGCTTTAGTGTGTAATTTTGGTACAAAGCCATAAGAAGAGTCAGGTGCATCCGAAGTTTGACCACCCAACCACCAGGTTCAGATTTGTGCTTCATAGAATGTCAGTTACTCTCCCGACAAGTAAACAAGCGACCCAGCTGCTCTTATGATGTGCACAAGCAGTATGATCTGGAATAACCATTGTACGCAATTCTCAACAGCACATCAAAGTTGAGTGTACCAGGATTAGTGACTTGGGGTTTAGTTCCAGCCGCTGAGTTGGGAAGCACCGGACCTTACATCTGCATCCGGTTTGCAGGCGTAGGGAAGGGTTGAGATACTGGCGGTTAGATAAACAGCCGCACATATCATAGACAGAATCTAAATTCTGTGTGTCGGACGAGGATGTTGAGCCATTTGCACCACAAACTGGCCAATTGGAGTAGATAAACTGTACCATTAAATACGACATCTTTAAGTCTTGTGTTATCATTGAGGCGGCACACACACACATACACACACATACATACATATACGTGGGACAGCCGGATGATAGGATGTCGAGCTAATTTCTAAAGAATTAATGGATTTTTTTTAATTCGACATATTTTTATTACTTTAAACGTAATTTTAGCGAATCCCTGTATTTGAGTAGACGTTCCGATTATTTTTAAACAAAATCTATTCAATCTTCCGGCGTGCGTACACAAGAAAACTCAACAAAGAAAATGTGCCCTCCGGCAGGATTCGAACTCTTGTCCCCCTTTGCAGAAGTAACCACCATCTGTTTTGGCATGTTTTTACTGATCTGTATCCACTTAACAAAATGACGTTTCTTCAAATTTATATAGAGATAGCCAAAACGTTTTTTTGTAGATTTTACACAAAGTGCCTGTAATTTTACATTAACAGAAAAATTTGGTTCTGAGCTTCTCAGCTCTCACTGTCTACTCTCGATAGAGTCCAAAAGCGTCCCAGTGCTCTTGTGGGCGATAAATTATTTCCCATCCTGCGACCCCTTTCTCACAGACGGATTGTAGCAGGCTTCTCACTGTCCTATGGCTACTTCCATGGAAAAGGCTCAGACGAACTACACTCCTTATTTCAACCAGTTTTCACGTCTAGGACCCGCCATGTTATGCACATTGTAGCGAACCACCCTCATTCCTTTCGTATTCCATCGGTGAGAAGTAAGTTCCACTCAAGCAGCTTTTTCCCACAAACCACTGCTCTGTAGAACCAACACCCAAAAGGATCCCAATCACTACAATCATGATCTTCCCCACCTATCTGCATAAAACTGTGCCCCTTACACTGTAACTCTCTATCATGTGTGGCTCCCTGGCCTTTTACAGGATGGACTTATTGAAGAAGAAACGTGCATTCATGATCTAAATTAATTACTAATTTTCAGTTTTTAAGAGTACCAACATAAATTTTATACCTGTATTGTTAAGTGAAGAAAAAGTATTGTGATGTTTTTTTGACTGGTGTGGAATTTTTCAACTACAACGATATACAACGTTTTTATTATGACAACATTGTGGGTGAGCGGTCAGTTTGGTGTTAAGAAAATAGGTGATTGCAATGTAAGAGCAACGTCATGACAATATCACATATCTCCCAACCAAAATATACATCTTCAATGTTGCAAGAAATTTATGTAATTTTTTGTATTTTAACAATACACTCAAAAGTAAAGAAACACAGCCTCTAAGACACAGTGGGATTACTGAGTGTGAATAAATATAAGAAAAAGAAAAAAATTATCAAGAAGCAAGAACAATAAAAGAACAGGAATTAAGAAGACAGAAGATAACAATTAGCATTGCTTTTAAATTTTTGAAGACCAAAGTTGACTGGAAAGCAAGAAGCCGGAAGACGGTTCCACAAGCCAGAAATGCGAGGGAAGAAACTGTTAGCATAGAACTTACGGTTCCATTTAGCCATTTCAACTCTAAAATCATGAGATCTTGCTGCCAACTTTGTATTGCACTTAAATTCATAAAGTCACTGTTCATCAAAACAATTACCATGAAAGTATTTAGACAAAAGTTATAGGAAAGCTACATTATGACAGCGGGATTGTGACTGGAGGTGATGCCAGGTCAGGACTATTAACACTGCAGATTCTTCCTTGGATTTTATAAAGGATCAGTACATATATAGCAGAAGCACCAGATCATATGTGGCAACAATCTTCAAAGCATGGATGACTGCTAGTCTTATAAATATGAAAGATATTTTCTGGTGAGAAAAATTGTCTAGCACAACACAGTGAACCAACTTTCCTAGCAGAAGACCTAGCAATTTATTCAATATACTATCTCCACTTCATGAATACAGAAAATGTTAGCCTGAGAAGGCACAAGTCATTCTCCAGGATGTTAGCATTAGCAATACTGATGGAAGGTAGAAAGTGATCTCTCAGATGATTAATAGAGAGCAGTTTCAATTTGGAAGTGTTAAAATTAACAAGATATTCCTTGCCCCAGTTAACAATAAAATGTGAGTTAGTTTTTAAATCAGCTGCCAATTTGACTTCATCAAACTGATTAGACTTACTAGTAAGACAGGAGTAAATAATTGTATCATCAGCAATACGTACTGAGTTGAGAAGTGATGCCATCAGGAAAGTAGTTGATGAAAATTAAGGACAACATAGATACAAGGATAAAGCCCTAAAGTATGCCTGCATTAATGAAAAATGATCTAGAATGATGGACATTCAAGACAACTTTCATTTTACAATTTCATAAGAAAAACTGAATTAGTTTGAAAATTCATCTAGAAATGCCATCAACTTGTGAAGAAGACCAGTATACCAAACCCTCCTAAATGCTTTCAAGATGTCCAGAACTACAGCCCAAGCTTCACCATTCTTAGCTAAAGCTTGATAGACTCTTTCAGCAATAATCCTTAACACATCTGCAGTTGAACTTCAGAAGCAAAAGCAATATTGCTTATCTGAAAGAAAACTCTGCGAAGCAAGATGCCTAACCAATGTAGATTAGAGTCTCTAGTACATAGAGAATCAGATGGTTTGCCTGAGACTAGAACTACAAAAGAGGATTTCCAACAAACAGCAAAGCACTTGCAGAGTTTACAGTTAATAGAAGCTAGTTCAGGAGCACATTTTTTAAGGACTTTTACAGGGATATCATACATTCAGGGGATCCACTTTAGAGATGATCGCAGAAACCACAAGTGAAGTTATATGTGAATCATTCAATAAAGATTCATTTCTAAATAGATAGTTGGGCAAAGATACTCCAGATGAGCCAATATTAGAATTTGAAGAGACATTCTGCTTTACTGGTAGATGATGTTAATGCCTCAAAAAGAGTAAAGAGAGGAGGAATAGAAGACTTACTATTATTTAAGGCACTATTACAGAGACACCAGTATTCATGAGAGCCAAACGTCTTAGGTAAGTGACAATTAAATTTCCCAGAGGTATTTGCACAGAAGTGAATGTAATGAAGTTGACTTGAATTTGAATTTAGCTCTCTCTCCAATTCCTCAATTTGAGCCACTATTCCACCCTGCCTTTGGGAAAGAAAGCATAAAAAGAAAAAAATCTCCTAACTACTCAGCAACTCCATATGTTGTCAAATTTTTTAAATATCTGATACCCTAGTATTTAGAAGATTCATTAACATGCACAATCAACATCAAATGAAAGATTAACAAATAAATGATCAAGTGTCAGGTGCCTGTTGCACTTGTGTACAATGTAGAATTGAACATATCGATAAAAAAGAAGTAGTATGTGGCGAGATGAAGTACCTTTTCATTTGACCATGAATTATAAGTGAGTGGGTAAGAGATTACTTGTAAAAGGAGTTTCCCACTCCAAAATTTTTCAGTGATATTTTTTGCCTCTTAGTGAATACACAGGCTTGAAACTGCTACGAATTGAAAATCTCTCTTTCACTCACTCACTAGCGGTGAGTAAAGATTTCCCTATTAAGACCTGAAAATAACAACATTTAAGAGGTGGTTACATACTCCTTAAAAGCTCCAGTTTCGCAATCAGAGGCCTTGCTGCCAGATATAGTCATACTCAGGACTTTATTTTTAATAAATCCAATGTCTATGATCAATTCTCATTTTTATGAGCCCTATCCCTTCAAGTGATGATGGCTCTCCACAACTTCTTACATTATCAAGAGCAATAAAAGCAATCAGATTCAGACTAAATATGATCTTCTATTTAGCCCTGTGAGAAGAAATATTTCTCCTGATGAAGATACAATTAAATTGATTTTCAGCAAGAGGCAAAAACATAACAACTTTAGTATACTGGTCTCAAAAAAGCTGCGGAAACTAACACAATGACACTAGCGAGCTCGACTATGGAAAACAACAGTCACTAAATACCCAACCACATAAGATATCATAAAAATATCAAGTAAGAAGTTATGGAGAGCCATCATCACTTATATCTTGAAGGGATAGGGCACAAAAAAAGAAGTATGTTCATGATGATAATTGATCATAGACATTGGATTTATTAAAAATAAAGTCCTAGGTATGATGATAAACTACATCTGGCAGCAAGGCCTCTGATTGGGAAATTGGAGCTTTTAAGGAGCATGTAACCACCTCTTAAATGTTGTTGTTTTCAGGTCCACCCTGACTCGGGTGGTAGCACCTGTATGGGCAAATAGTGAACCGTCAGACAAAAACAAAACACTATGAAAATATAAAACTACATTTTTATAGTAAAAATACCAGCAATACATTTTTATATAAAAAAAATTACCAATAATACCTATTTGTAGTAAAATTACCAACACTACCTCAATCAACAGGAAAGAACTCTTTCATGACATTAATCCATATAATATCCTACAATTTCTTAAAGAAATCAAACTGTATCTTAAATAAAACTTCCAACAAAAACTACAACATAGAACACATATTACTACCTTTAGTAATTAGGTTTGCACAAACATGAGTATCAACTACCATGTATTGTGAAATCAGAATAACATATATTGAATTTTTATTATTTCAAAGCTCCCCACAAAATTAAATTTCAGCATGAAACAACCCATAAGGAGTTGATAAGCTGTTAAACAAACAAATCAATCATCATTATAACCCATTGTGGTTGATATGACATAAAACAAACCAAACCAAAGTAAATTTTTATGCTCCATACCCCTCAGAAATGTTTGATCAATGTTTCCATCTGAAAAAAAGTAACATATCACATTTGAAATAGAAAATAGTCTAATTTTTAATTTTTGAATCACATACATTACTGTGGGTAAAACAAATTGAACTTGACAAAGAAAAGCCTTTTAACTAATCACAAATCCAAATGTAAATAAAGCAACTAAATTTTAATAAAATAATGTAAACAGTAAAATGAATTACAAATGTGAACAAAAAATTAAATGGATTCTTTACTTCTGCTTCTTGTTCAGGATATTGTTAAGACATGGAATTTTTTTAATAACTGTGACCCATAGATTCAGGTAATTCCTAGATTTTGTCTTGATTAACCAAAGAGAATTGAATCCAGATTCACATGTTGCAAATAGAATGAAGACACAAAATGCTTTTCTATCAAATCCTGGCAACATATACAATGCCATCCACCAAAACACTGCTTGCTTTCAAATTGCATTTGAAGAGCTTCATTTACCTGCAAATCTTTTCATCTGACTTTCTCCAATTTGTAGGAATATGGATTTATTCTTCTGAAATCTGCAGGTCTTCACTGGGAAAATATTCATCCAATGATTCTGACAACATTGCTGGTGCTCTGACAACGACTGGCATGACTGTCACATTCATGCTTCAGGGGGATACTTAAGTTTTAGTCAAACTTGAGTACAGATAGCATAAAAATATTACCCTTCTTCCAGCACTCTGGTAAGATTGAGATACTGAGCTTTTCACTTTCTTTCAAATCTACTATGTAGTCTGTGTGCCAAAACAGTGAAATCCATTATATAGCACAAGAGCTCCAAACCTTTGTTATGTCCCACACCTCATGGATCGATGTTCACCCATGATGTATAAGTAGTCTAATTTATCATTTTTGAACCATATACATTACTGTAGATGAACTAATTGAACTTAGCAAAAATTGCCTTTAATTCTTCACAATTCCAAATGTAAATAGAGCAAAACATTTTAATTTAAAAAAAAAATGTAAGCAGTAAAATGAATTATAAATATGAGCATAAAATTCAATGAATTCTTTACTCTTGCTTCTTGTCCATGATCTTATCAAACCGTGGAATTTTTTGCTGTCTGTAATCCACTGGTCTGACTGTGACGATTCTGAGATTTTGTCTTGATTAACAAACAAGAACCGAATCCACATATACATATTGCTGCAAGTGGAAAGAGGACAGAGTGTTTTTCCATCAAGTCTTGGCAACATATCCAGTGTTGTGAGCCAAAATTCCTCCAAAGACTTGCTTACAAATTGCATTTCAAGAGCTTGATGATTTGTAAGTAAATCAGTAAGAACTTCCTTCAGAAATTTATCATTTGACATATTCTTCAAATTGTAAGAATTTTATTAATAAATTCAATGGTTATTATAGGTACCATCAAGTTAATGGAAATAAGTTTGTGATGATGATTTGGCGGCAACTAATTATCCGAAAATTTCTCTAGGCACACTAGCAGCTGACTGAATGATGACTCTGTTACATCCCATGAAATTCTATCTTGCACTCCCTGAAGTGCAAGCACCCTAGATTGGGAATCCTTAATTTAATAAGTATTAGCCATGATATCACAGGTTGCATAAACAGCTAATTCCAAAACAAATGATTAGAAGAACAATATATTTCTTAGATAAAGCCTGGTATGCCAGCAATAGTCCTTAAAAAATATACTCCTGTTAAACTCTACAATAAATGTTTGGTTGCTTTTTGCTTCCCTGCTTGTTGGAAATCCTCTTCTGCAGTTCCAGTCTTTGAGAACTCAGGCGAACCAGCTGATTCTTCTAACTATCAACCTATTAGCCTTCTACCTATTTTTGGGAAAGTACTAGTGACTCTAATCTTCTCTGAATTGGTTAAGCATCTTACATCACAGTGTCTTCTTTCAGATGTGGCTTTTGATTCTTGAAGTTAACTGCTGATGTGTGAAGGATTATTGCTGAAAGAGTGTATCAAGCTTTAGATAAGAATGGTGAGACTCAAGCTGTTGATTTGACACAAAAGACACACCCACAGCTCTTACCCTGTGGCCAAACATGGCTAATTAAGGTATCGTATTTATATTATTTACAACTAGTTTATTGAACAGCATCTGTGAAGGAATGTTGAAAAGTTCTCAACCCAACCAAAAAACACTTCCCCAAAATTCCTAATGGTTGGTCATTTAGTTAAATTTAGGGAAGAGAGTCATACCAAAAATTTTTCAGCATCCACTTATATGTTATCATGATATCAAAGTTTCAAAAACAGGTGGGTGGGGAAAGCTGAAAATTTTCAAGTCTAGGTCAGGGTTGTGCTCATTGTTACCATAGTCATTCACATGGGTGTCAGAATGATATGGTGGAGGAGTTAAGGGTTGATGAAACCTAGTTGAAAGTTGAGTCAGTTATGTGCCATAGGTGATACATGTTTAGGCGATCATGTATCTTTCGATACATGACTGACGATGCAGATTTTTTCCACCTGCAATATGTTGCCATTTCTTTCTGCGGTAGACCAGTTGCCCTCCAAGGCTATAGAATCCGGCTTGTCCTGCTATTTACCCATAGCTGGTGGGAGAAGAGGATTCATACCTTTCCCAAGGGTATTAGTACATAAGTGAATATAATGAATCTGACTGGAATTCAAACTCAGCTCTCCGAAAGTTACTGAAGTAAAAGAAGTCTGTCAAGACAGTAGGTATTGGTTAGCAGCAAGATATACTGGGGTTATGAGAGACTGTCAACAGTTAGTCTTAGAGCCCCCCTTTTTCATTTCTGGGTGGGCTGCTAAAGAAGCTATGCATAAGTGTGGAAATATGTTTTGCCTGCAGCAAGCTCTAATTGGATAGAGTGATGGTCTGCAAAGAAGCACTTAGTGTAATAAAAATGTTTCTTTAATGGTTGGGTTGTCAGTTTTAGCCTTACACAACATCTTTTGCAGAATCTATGAAGTTATCTACTATCTATATTTCTCTTGTTGTCTGTCTGTGTGTCTGTCGTGAGCGTTGTTACCTCGTCCAGGCTGCATTTCTCACTCGATTTCGAAGCGGTTTTCACCACAAGTTTGCAAATGGCTGCCGTAAGGACATGACGGAGGCTGATTTTTGAGTTCAAACTCAGGTTCTGAAAAAATCGATAATCGAAAAAATCAATAATCGAAAAAAAATCTGCTTACAGAAGGAATGATCGCATTTTAAACCAAATCTTACACCCTCTTAGAGTCTATCATTAGAAATGTTATCCAGAAGTTTCATGGCCACTGACCCCTAAACAGCGCTGAAAATCGATATAACCCAAAAACCGATACGCTCAGATTGCGCCTGAACCTTATGTCGGTTTTAGTGAAAACCGACCGGATTTATGAGGAGGCCATTGGGAGTCACCATGTGAAGTTTCAACTCTGAGTGCAAATCGACAATCAGTCAACCCTTAAAAATGTTTTTTTTTCGGTTGGGTATTTCCTAAATGCAGATTAATTTAAGGTGACGCTATCCGCGGGAAGAAACAGGTCAGTGTGTGCAGTGGAGTGGAAGAAAACATTTGACCTCAAATTTTGGAATTGGTGCAGGGCCATTGAAATTTGTCTTTTTTATCCCTGCTACCAGTTCTGACGTTGAGCCACAAATGACATATTCGACTTTGCCAACACTATTGCTTTAATCGTAGTAACATCAGCACGGCAAAGGGCACTCCTTTAAAGGCAAGGAAGGGCAAAAATATTTTAAGTCAAGTGATAGTGATTTTTCTATGAGTCGTACGATTTTTTAATCAAGCACGGGCAATGCCGGGCCATGCTGCTAGTGCCAAAAAATTCTCAACCCAACCAAAAAGCATGTCCCAAAAAATCTTAATGTTTGATCAATTACTTAGATTTATGGAAGAACATCATGACAATAACTTTTCAGTGGCCTTTTGTATGTTAGAATGATATCAAAGATTAAAAAATGAGAAGAAAAAACTAACAATTTTATTTTCAAATGTAGGTCACTGGAAAAATGGTTGGTTCCCTGTACCACTCTAGTTCCTGACTCCTACCGCAATGCTCTATATTTACAAGAACTAGATCAGATAAAAAAATATTACTGCCAGCCTTGTTTGAGTTCCTTCCTGCCTACAGCTCCTCTACCACTGATGAAGCATTACTAGCCTCTTGCTCCTATATTAATATTTTCATGGCAGATATTTGCGCAAACTACATTCACTGGTTTATTAGTCCAGACCTTCACTACTAGTACCCACCATGCTACATAAACTGAGTCGACTAATCCTCATTCCTGTCATCTTTCATTTGTGATGAGTAAGTTTCTCTCAGACAACATCTTCCTCAGAACTGTTGCAATGTGGAATGGACCCCTGAGAGGATGCTTCACTACAATCTTAACCTCTTCAAAAGGGCCAACTATTATCTATCCTATATATTATAATATGTAAAAACTGTTCCCCTTAATGTATTCCCTTACAACATGCTCATTTAGTAATCCTATACTTTGAGTGGCTCTTGGGCCTTGTACTGAACAATAGTAAAAAAAAAAGTTCAGGTTAATGCAAACTGATACCACAAACATTCACTTGGAGTGCAGAATGATGTGGTGGAGGAATTATGGATTGACAAGACCTGAAAGAAGCAATTTGTCAAGTCAGTAAGTATTGGTTAACAGAAAGATATACTGGGGTTAAGAGAGACTGTCAACTGTTAGTCTTAGCATCCTTTTTTATAATTTCTGGACGGACTGCAAAAGATGCTACGCATAAGTGTAGGAAATATGTTTTGCCTGCAGCAAGCTCTAATTGGATAGAGTGATGGTGTGCAAAGAACCACTTAAAGAAATAAAACCATTTTTTTTCCTTCTTTTTTTGGTGGCGGGGTTGGCAGTTTCAACCCAACATAGCAGAGATTTGTCAAATTTTTGCCACGCCTTTACTGTAATACTAATGATGATTCCTACTGTGATTGACAATAGGTGTAACATCATTTCACATTTATTAATGTTCAAGTGGTACTTATGGGAGAGTGGTTTGCTATTAAAACTGTTGATATGCATACAAGAAGAAAAACAGGTGGTGGACCTAAAACATAAATTAAATGGATGCATTTCAAGACTCAACATGTAGAATTACAGGAAAGTAAAAATGAAATTATCTATTTTCATGCAATTTGCTGATCAATGCAAAGTGTGATTCTTACACATTTTTTTCCTTGAAGCAGTGTAATGTTCAGCTCAGATAATGCAGATGACTAAGAAGATTTAGTTGTGAGCTTCTGTGTTAATAGTCATGTGGAGAATTATGTGTAACAAGGTACTGACAATGGTGTGTTAGCAATAGCGAGATGATAGGTAACTGATGGTGACAATGATCAAGATGTTAAAAGTACTGAAATTGGACAGATTGTGATATGTAAATAAAAGGTTAATGTTTAGAATAATAATCATGATGGTGAAAGTAAGGAAAGTAGAGAGATAGTGATTGGAAACTGTAGTACTGTTGGTGACAAGAATCAAGATGCTAAAAGTAATGTCATCAACCAGAAGAGTTTTACTATTTGTGGTAGCATATTAGGGGACAGTGATATTAGACTTAGTAATCATTATCTTTGTTGTCAGTGGCAAGAGTTAAAAACTTTTAACTGGAGTTAATATTCACTAAGATTAAGTTATTGCAACAAATGTAGAAAAAAATAGGAGAAGGTTTTCATCAGTCATCAAAATGAGTATAGCCTTGATGACTCATAAAGTAGCACTTGACATAATAGCTTTTATTGAGTTTGTCTGCTTTGGTTTGGTTTGGTTAGTTCTATAGCATATCAGCATTCTGTTGATTTGATAAACAAGAGAAATGTAGACATAGGTTTGGTTTGCATGAGAGTCAAGAAGGTTGACATGGGTTTGGGTTGCATGATAACTAAAAAGGTAAAAAAAACATAGGTTTGGTTTAAACAAAGTTAAAAAATGTATACATCAGATTGGCTTGTGTGAGTTAAAAAAGGTAAGCATAGGTTTGGCTTGCATGAAAAACAAAAGTAAATAAAACAGATTTGGTTTATATGAGATTCAAAATCAAAGAACTATGATTGGCTTGAGCAAGAATCAAAAATGGGGACATGTTAGGTTTGCATAAGAATCAAAAAGAAAAAAAAACATAGATTTGGTTTACATGAGATCCAAAACATAGACCTAGGATTGGCTTGCATAAGAGTAGACATGTTTGGTTTGCATGAGAATAAAAAGATGGTAGACATAGGTTAGGTTTGCATGAGAGTCAAAACTGGAGACAGGTTTGGCTTGTATGAGAGTCAAAACTGAAGACATAGGTTTGGCTTGCATGAGAGTCAAAACTGGAGACATAGGTTTGGTTAACATGAGAGTCAAACTGGAGACAGGTTTGGTTTGCATGAAAGTCAAAACTGGAGACATAGGTTTGTCTTGCATGAGAGTCAAAACTGGAGACACGTTTGGCTTGCATGAGAGTCAAAACTGAAGACATAGGTTTGGCTTGCATGAGAGTCAAAACTGGAAACATAATTTTGGCTTGCATAAAAGATATGCATAGATGCAGTAACATGTGTTACCTTTTATTTAGCAAGCTCTATATCTCTGTACATAGATGCATTTAATATACTGTTAACCCCAACCGACTGACTGATCCTGATATTTAACACTGATTTCTATCATTAATAGGTAAATTAAAACTATCTTAGCCACCAAGCAGGGTGTATTAAGTTTATTGTAATAAAACCATGAACTGTAATAGTATGAATGAGAGTCTGTTTTCATGTAAAATCTAACTATACTGGTCACAGAATTCATAAAAGTTGATATAAAAGCATTAATAATGGTCCCGATCACAGCGTTGACTGTAAAAAGTGTGAATGCGTTAGTAAGAAAATTCATAACAACTGAGATGAAAGTGTTAATAACAGTCATAAAAACGATGTTGCCTGCTTAAATTTCAATGGAACTGGTAACAAGTTTCAAGACAGCCTGACTGTAGGTGACATTAAACAGTCATCATAACTGTGTCACCAGTTCAATGGTGTTGATAACAGAGTTTGCGATGAAAAAGTCTGAAGAACCAACATGATTTAGGCATGCTTTGTGGTTGACATAGTTGCTCGTTTCACACTAGCATCAGTGGTCTGTTTTTCAGACCTGGGAAAAAGCTAGAAATTCAGATGCTGCCAACTTGGAAGCAAACTTTTCTTCCTGCTCCCTGACTATTCTTTCCATTTGATTCTGTTGGTGAATGTGTGGGTGGTTTAATGGATAGTGGCTCAGAATGAGAAATCGGATAGCCAAGTTTAAATTTCAGTCAAGTTACATTCACTTATGCACACAGGTATGAATCCACTTCTATCCCCAGCTATGGGTAAAATAGTAGAACAGACTGGACCCTACAGCCTTGGTTGTCATCCAGTTTAAGTGAACAACAACTCTGAATTAAAAACAGTATATTTTATTTATTGCCATCTACCAGCCTGAATATTCAAGAAATCTTATTAGAAAAATATGCATTCTTGAATATTCAGGCTGGTAGATGGAAATGAATAAAATATACTGTTTAATGAATAAACAGAGTATCAACTCAAGTATGGGTAGGCATTAGAATAATGTTTAAGTAATGAATTAAAATATGTCAGATTAATAAATGATAATATATATATATATATATATATATATATATATATTGATATAATGGAATATGCATACACCTGTGTTCCCCCTCACTGGAATATGATTAGCTTGTGTCTGTCATAAATACAGATGAACATGTAGGTACAACAGAGTTTAGGTCTATGACGATGCCCATTGGACCACGCCATTGGCTATCCTATTGGTCTACACCTATTACCTGCGACTACGACGAGTACCAGTTGATTACCGTGTACTACTTGCTTACAGTAGCCAAAACCACTTAGCTACTTCGATCAAATATATCCCTTTTCAGGACATATCACATATATATATATATATATATATATATATATATATATATATATATATATGAAATTTTCAGATAGAGTATATCTGTAAAAGGACAATATGAATAAAGACAAAAGGAAAACTTATCTTAACCAACATGTTTTATCTTCTAAGGAACTTTATCAAGTTAAGTTTCCCTTTTGTTGGTATTCAAATATATATATATATATATATATATATATATATATATATATATATATTAATGTATATTTTGGCAGCAACCTTTCTTCCAAACATCTTCCACTGAATACAGCCAATAAGGAATAAATATATATATATATAATATATATATATATATATATATACAGTGTAACCCGGATATAAGAGAGTTGCCGGGACCGGAGAATAAGTATCTTATATCCGGGTTTCTCTTATATCCGGGTTTGGTCTAATTTATATACAGTAACACAGGCTCTAATTTGGGACCATAGAAAATCTCTCTTATATCCGATTTCTCTTATATCCGAGTCTCTTATATCCGGGTTACACTGTATTTTGATTGGTGTTTTTTTTTCGTAAAATTGTTTTTCATATATAATTTTTATATCGGCTTCTTCATGTATATGTGAGAATGGTAAATCCTTATAAACACTGTATAATCCATAAATATATGCGGAGAAGTGCTTTGTTCTGCCTTTATTTTGCACCAATCTTGCAGTGGCTTTTATCTTTCATCGCCATATTTATGACTTGTCCAGTTTGAAATGACCACAGATCCTTGACCACTTTAGGTGTCAGTTTGATAATCCTAGGTCACTTCTCTCACTCTTTGATTTTCTTCTTGCTTATCATCTGACTTTTCCTTTAACTCTGCTCTTTACACCCACCTCCTTCTTTGGCTCCTGTTTCTGTACCTCCCGTCATTCAAACCTCAAAGATCTTCTCATCCCAACTCTTTCTTGCGCTTACTATTTTCTCTTAGGTTTTACTGATTTCTTCCTTTTTATCTTTTTCTTGCTTCTTCTTGTAATTTGTACCGTCTTCTCCCCCACTCTCTCCATATCTTTCTCCATCTATTTATTTATCTCTTTTTGTCACTTGATCTTTTCTCTTGATTGAACTTTCTTTCTAACTCTTTTTTCCTTTTCTTTGCATTCTCTGCCTTTCCTTTATATAATAATAATAGTAGTAGTAATAATAATAATAAATTATGATGATGATGATTCATCAAACATACAGAACCACACTCTAGATCTTAGAAAGCCAAAAAATACAAAAATTATAATAGTAATACTAGTCATCTTTTTATCATGTGAGATAATGGTAGTGCCTTATTTGGACCAAATTCAGTTTTGCAAACAGCCTCTAGAATGGTTTAGCAGTTCCTGTTTCTCCTGAGAGTGTTGCAGATGAAGCAGGATGTGGAACAAATATCTGAGATTGCACTCTCTGCGTCTGACCTCCAGCTGTTGGCCTTGCTTTATATCAGTCTTCATAACTCTGCTATGGTCATCTGCTAGTAGTCCCTGGTTAACTGGATTTGTGAGTTTCAAGTCGCTCTTGCAGACATCCTTGAAACGTAAACCAAGGTAACCTGGCTGGTGGGATCTCATGGTCAGCTTGCCCTAAATAATGCCTCTTTATATATGGCTATTATTCATTCAATAATAATAATTATTATAATAATAAATTCTATGATGGCTTTGTTGCAGGGCCACATTTAGGGCTTAAGAGCCCCTGGGCTAATAGAATTTGGAGGCCCTTTCATTATGTATGTTTGCTTCCTGTGTCTAGAAATATATATATATATATATATATATATATATAGATAGATAGATAGATAAATAGATAGATAGATAGAGACAGACAGATAGATTATATATATATATATATATATATATATATATATATATATGTATATGTATATATATATATATATATATATATATATATATATATATAGAGAGAGAGAGAGAGAGAGAGAGAGAGAAAGAGAGAGATGATGTTTTTTTAGGTGTAAAGCATGAAACACTTTAACTCTAATTTTTTAATGATTTTTTAAATCATTCAATTTATTTAATCAGCAACTTCATGATATTTCTATCCAAACTTTACATCCTACAGAAAAATATCTAGAATGAAGGACCTGTATTAGACTGAAATTCTAGTATTCCAATTCACTAGCAAAGCATCATAATAACATAAAGATGATGGTAAATGAAAATTCTGACTTGCTACACCCTTGTGATTCTAGATCACCAGAGTTGAAAAACATTTAATTATATTTATTGTTAAAATTGTCAACTTCAAATGGCCAAGCAAGTAATTATAAATCATGGAGATTAGATAGATGAGAAAAGATTCTTTGATAGTATCCCATTGTAACGAAAGATAATGACTTGTGTCACAGTGAGGAATCAAATACATAGCTATAGTAGAAAAATTAATTTTAGACTAAATTAAATTAACTTTTGTCTTGATTTGTTTACAACAAAGCCTTTGATAAAATCATCAAAAGAAATTTCATGCATTTTATCACTCTATAAAAGGAGCCCCCATTAAATCTGAAAATAAATAAGTCTCCTCTGTTCTTATATCTTTATTTTTTTTAGTTTTATCAGGAGCCCAAAACTAGATGGCCCTTGAGGGCTACACTAGTCTTCAGACCCTGGGCTGCAGCCCATATGTAAATCCAGCACTGCTCTCATGGCTTTTGAACTTAATTGTTTGGAAGTGTCAACATAAACATTTTTCTCTTAGTAAGTTAAAATGGGTTGCAGTAAATATCCTATACTGTATCACAGATCTCCTTGTCAGTTGCCTGACTTTAATCAGCTGGATATGTACCTTAAGGAAAAATGCACTGTGCATCTCATGAGTGGAAGTAGTTGAGGAGCATTATGGTCAGGGTTT
>OZ010575.1:48956828-48981828 GCA_963932145.1 Acanthosepion lycidas
CAGAGACAAGTTATTGAATGAATGGTCTGAAGTCATGTTCAAATGCAGACACATTAATAAACATGCACTGGCCCTATACGAAAGCAGATGATTATATTTATGGAAATTTTTTTTTCTTTCTCTCGCTTCCAGTTCTTCCCACTCTTTCCCACACTTCTGATAATTTTACTTTATGGTGCCAAGTTTTATAACCAGGCTGAATTGTACTACAAATTAATTATTTACTAAAAACTACCTGATGAGATGATAAGGTTGAAGCCTGTGTAGTGTTGAGGGTGAAATTTTTCAATTTTTTTATATTATTATCTGCACTACACATTCAGTTTTTTGGAATTGTGTATTGAGCACTCTCTTAAATTGGTCCGACCCCAGTCTGACCTAATATTTTTCTGTTCTTATGTAGTGTTCCATTTTAAGATAATATTTCAAATAATTGTCTTCCAGATAATGAACAAATCTTAAATAAACTATTTATTCATTAGGAAAAATCTTTATTAAACAAATTACAACCACTGCCAAAAATTTTTTATCAAGCTGAAATAAAATATTAACTAAAAATTAAGATGTGCATTATTATTATTCTATAATTTTTAAGAAGTTTCTTATAGTAGTTCATGTCAGATTTTGACTATTCTTCTTAGCAAAACTTCCAATATTACCTGGATTTCTGGCATGTACTGCTTTCTTTAACTTGAACCACAGATTTTCAGTTGGCTTTATATCAGGACTTTGACTGGGCCATTCTAAAAAAATTATTTTTTTGAACCCATTCTTTTGTGGATTTGCTTTGATGTTTCAGATCATTGTCCTGTAGGGAGATTCAGCCCCAACCTAAACCCAACTTATGAACCGAAGGCAAGACAATTTTGTTCAAAATTGCTTAGTATCTTGCAGAATCTATTGTGCCATTCATTTGTACTATTTTACCTGTTCCAGCTGCAGCAAAGCACCCCCAAATCATAATGCTGTTGCTGCCATGTTTAACTGCTAGTATCAAATTCTACCACTGAAAAATCCTTATTAGAAGCTTGCCAAACATACCACCTATCATTCTTCCCAAAAAGCTCGAATTTGGTCACATCCAACCATAAAACCTTTTGTCAGAATGTTTTAGCTTATTAATATGAACTTTGGCATAGCTGAGTCAAGCTTGTTTGTGCTTTTTTATAAGCAGTGTCTTTTGACTAGGCATTCTGCCATAAAGACCAGCATGTTGTTGTATGCACTTGATTCTGACATTGCCCAGGGAGCCTTGGAGAACCATAAAGGTCACAGCCTGGGCTTGTCAAACTCGATGTCTACTTGCACTTGGAGTTATTTTTTGCAGATGGTCCCTTCTTGATTGCGATGCCGTCATAATATACTTCCATTTATAAATAATTTGTCACATGTTGGAGACATGCACTTTGATTCATTTTGATAACTTTTTGTAGCCTTCTCTATCATTATAGGCTTCAACTATGTGATTTTTTAAAAAGCTTCAGGGGGTTCTTTTGATCATAGCATTTTTTTTAAAATGACTGTCAGTTTCAAACTTCAGTGCAATCTTCAGATTTTGGTCTACAGATGCAATGGTTTTCTACCACTCTAACTGTAAAGAATGGCTACAAATCTTGGAGGCCCTGTACATTTATCAAGAACATTTGTTTCACTCCAGGGACTCATGTGTTAAAATGTCTGTAAACTGTAAGGTATTGTTTTCATGTCACCCTAGAATCTATTTCACCATCAAATTATAGGATGTGGACCCATGTTCATTTCAAAACTTAAACTGTTAACAACACAAACACTATACTAAATATCTCTTGATTTCCATTCTTTCTTGAAAATAATTCATGATGGTCAGAGGAAAAGTATTCTTTGTATCTCAATTTATAACTCCAGAACATCTATCATATTCCTATAGAATAAAGTGTTAAGGGTTTCTTAGAAATCACATCATAGCCAACATGAATCCTATAGTAGGAAAGGAAAAATATGGTGAAATAGTTGCCAAACATGAATTAGAATCCCATAATATGTACTCCAACAAATGAATCCCATAATATGTACACCAAGAAAATGATCAAGTAATAATACATGCTTGCAAGAAAACCAAAGATGCTTGTGAACATGGAGAAGCCTAAGAAGAGACACAAAGAACCAGATCAGCTATATAATAATCCAAAAAAGATCCAGAAATGCTATTTTACACTGTAATATCTAAGTGATGACTGTGGGAGTAATCACCTTCCAGTCATATACAAACTCAGATAAAAATAATGGAAAATAAAGAAAACCAGATTATGACTAACCTACAATACTCTAGAATTAATAAAATTTCAAAAGGTGTATGCTGACAGATTTAAGAACAGACATAATAACTTGAATGTGACTGGAAATTCAAAATGGAACACCCCAAAGCAAGCACTAGTGCCATCAGCAAACAAGAACATCCTAAAGAAATGGAGGCAAGAAAAAAGAAATGGATGACAGATGAAACTCGTGAGACGATGAAAAAGAGGCAGTAAGCAATGCCAAGGTATGGTACAGAATATAGAACATTAAACTCAAGCTGTTTTGTCTTTAATAATAGAATAGCAGTAATAGAAATGTTAATCTTAAAATCATAGCTATAATGATAACTTTCTCCAGATAAAATATATTTATCATAAGAAGGACTTGATAATATCATTATGATAATAAGAGTTTTGGATATAAGAATCTTTGATTAATAAAAGTTGTAATTCTGGTGATCAAAATCATTTTAAAATAATAAATATAAAACTACTTGTAATTAATTGTAATAATAAATGTAATGATCAAGCATGTAAGCACAAAATATAAGTAATAGTTTCAAAAATAAATATTATTTTGATGCAACACACTTTGGAAAGATACAAAGTTAAAAACAAAATGCAGGCTGATGAAAGGCACAATGAAAAATGTGCAGAGATAGAAAGAATGAGCTTCGTAGATATGGCAGATATGCATCATTCATGAACAATAAGAAAAATAAATTTGAAATAAGAAAATTGAACAATGTGCCAAATTTTTGCGTTTCTGACCAAAAATGTTTTGTTTGAGATTTGCAATTTTAGCTATTCTCCTGAAAAAAAAACCCCTTAAAAACATCTCTATTTTTAGTTATCAAATTGGACTTTCTTTAGTTTCCCTTCCCAGAGGTTATTTTCACTGTTACAATGAGAAACAAAAGCTGATTTCTTTCTTTGTTTTTTTTTTGTTTCCTTTTTATTCCACAAAATTACATTTCATCCACTTTTGCAATATCTCAAAGGCAGCAGCAACTGCTAAAACAATGAAAGCCAATGCAAAATTTAAGGCCAACCGACTTCAAGTTGACAAGACGTGTTGGCAGACAGCTGTCAAGCTGTGAACTTTTCAATAAAGTCTTGTAATGTAAAACAATGCAAATAATTGATTCTTTGACTTGGATCTAAGAAGAGAGAGACAGAGTATGAAGAGATTTTGGCTTGCTTGTGGATTGGGTGGAATGCAACAAAGTAAGATTAGAAAAGTGGGTACAGACAATTTTCAGTGAGCTTATAATTCTGCTTGTTCTTTAGTTAGCATGTATATTCCACCTTGCCAAGCCTCATGAATAATGGGCTCTTCCATTTTGATTGTGAGGAAAGATGGAAAAGGTATCTCAGAGATGCTAAAGAAGTAAAAAAAGAAAGAAACACCCTGTCAATGTCTTATAATTAATAGACCATTCCATTTTGATCGTAAGGAAAGATAGAAAACATATCAGAGATGCTTTGTTTCAGTAAGAAAGGGAAAAGATAGAGGAGGTGATAAGACTCTCATGCATTTAACAGCTGCTTTAGTGAAATGGTAAGTCTTGCCAATTTCAAATTTGTACTCTCTTGCTTCTTTCAATAATGGCCTGCATTGAACTCATGATTGTTATTGCAATATTTTGCTAAAGTTGTTGTAGGCATACAGAAGGCACTTATCTCCCTTTGGAGGAGATGTCACATAGTCAGAGGATGATCATGTTGTGGTCACCAACACAATGAGAACAGAGCCAGGGAGAAGGATTTATTCTCTCAATCAGGTTTCTCTTGTTATGGGCGTTGTTATATCCATGATAAAAACAAAACCGTAACTCACAGACAGGATGGAACAGAATGGCTGAAAGGAAAAAGAATGACAAACCTGCTTTGTTCTCAGAGAGACTTTTATAATACTAAGATGTATACAAAACTATAAATATGCATATATACATGTGACCCATGTGGAAAACTATATATCAAACATATCTACATAGCAAAGCAAAGTATAAAGATGAACAAAAAGGAAAGGTCTTACATATAATGTGAAAATATTCCTAACCTAGAAAAGCCATTTTTAGGAGTCCAGATTTAAATGGGCCGGATTCATTTAAGTTTCAAAGGGAAATAGCACCATGTTTTTGTAAGCTGCTGAAGAGGCAGATTTAGCCTCAACCTGGGCCATTTGACCCAGGCTAAAAGAAAGCAATCTTACCACCATTTGGTTGCTGTTCACGAACTGCAAAAATAACAGCCAATTTGGTTTGCTGTATGGAGTAATGTCATGAAACAGTCATGATATGACCACATGACTTATCTCCACCAAAGGAAGATAAACGCCTTCTGTATCCCTAAATTGTTAAACTCAAATAATTAACAAGGCAACAGGAGAATTTCCACTGGTATTTTATAGTTGTAGAACCTCAATCCTAAATTTAGGAATTATGATTCATCTGAAAATTAAAATAGCAAACTGTGAAATTTTTGCAGGTATTTCTAGTTAGCATAATTAGACACATCTTTTTCTACAAATATTTTAATGAGTTATTCTTTGACCTTACTTGCATAAATATGCTTAGTGCAGCTGGAGGTCTTTGACTTGAAATTTGGTCAGTAGGACACTTCCTGTTGTCATGTTACATTTTGCTGAAACAGTTCTGTTGAATAATATATAATGGTAGTCGTATCATATCTGTCAACCAACTCAAGTTCATGCTGTTGTTTGCTTTTTTTTCCTTTTTAGTCTGTTTTTTGTCTGATATTATGAATTATTAACAAAACAAATCCAGCTTATACAGTCAAGGCCAAGGGCAGAAATTAAATATCAAATGTTGTGGTTTCTAAGACAGATGTTAAATTTTATGATTGCTAAATAAGGTCTTCAATCTTATAAAACAAGTTTTGGACCAAAATAATCTGTAACCCATTTCTTTTTTCTTGCCTCCCTTTCCTTTCCCTTTCTTTGAGATGTTCTTGTTTGCTAATGCCACTAGCACTTCTCTTGAGGGATTCCACTCTGAATTTTTAGTCTCATCCAAGTTATTATATCTGCTTTTAAATCTGTCAGCATACATTTTTTGAAAGTTGATCTATTTTGGAGTTTGTGTGAGATTATGAATTATTAACACAATAAAACCAGCTTATACAGGCAAGGTTAAGTGTGTAAATTAAATATCAAAAGTTGTGAAGCTATTATTGATAAATAAGGTCTTCAATCTTATTAAAAAGTTTTGGACCAAATTAATGAACCTGAGGTGAAAACAAAGTAAATTTATTTTTCTTCAAAATGATTAGTTTATATTCCAATATTTAATGCTTCAAGGTCTGATTGTTAAATTGTATGAAACAAGATTTAATCTAGAATAAACTGGTTACAAAATTCAGAAGAGAAAAAAAAAGTCAGAAAAGATTGTTGAGTGGTAAATCAGATGTTAAAAATGGAGGAAAGGATGCTAATGTTAAATTTTAAAGATACCTGGTTTTATATATATTTTTATACAATCCTCTCATAAAATATTTTTTTTCTATTATCAATGTGAAAATATTCCTTTGCTTAGATTTTCAATACACATTTTTTTTTGTCATTCATTTGCACTTATTTTCTGGAATGGGACCCACAGACTTTTTCCACAGATACAACTTCAGCAGATGTTTTAGAAGCTAATGTATTGTCAAAAAAAAAAAGGAAAAAAAAGAGAAATTAAATTTTCTGATGTATTTTTAAAATCAAAGCGTACCCTTCACCCATGGCCCAATTAAGGTAAAGATATGTGGTAATGGCACATAACTCTTTAAAGACTCCTGATTTGATCCTCTCATAAAATTAACATTTTTATTCTGTTATCCTAGTGTAAACATTATCTTTTTTAAATAAACATCTTTTTTTTTTAAATAAACATCTTTTTTCATTTGCATTATTTTTTAAAATGAAACATAGGTTAAATAATGGTTGATTCTTAACTTGAAGAATTTGATTTGAAGTTATCAGAGAAGCATCCTCTCAGGAGTTTATTCCACATTACAACAGTTTCCTCCTGCTATTTATTTTTAAATGACTGTCTTAATTCATACAGAGGAAGTTAAAAATTCAATCCAGTTGCATTTCAGTAAGAAATGCACAGCTTTATCCTCTATGTATTTATGAGTGAATCTTTCTCTCTATATGTGAGGTTGTTGTAGCATACCTACAGATGATAACGGATATGTTTCCATTCACATAAATACAGTGATAAATAAATGTATGTTGGTCTGCAGTTGGAGATTCATTGTGGAATTCACTTGACTCACACCTAGCAGTTGACTACTACTTCTATGAACTGCAGGCAAATTTTATATGTGTTGTTCTTGTTCTAAGTATTACCATGCATTACCAACCTTCATAGGATTATTCTATTCAGTAACCTTCTCTAGGTTACAACAAAGGGTGAGTCAAAATTGATTGCAGTTTGTTTTATTATATAAGAAATAAGGAATGCAATCAAGCATATCATATATCAAGATATAGCTATACATCACAGGTTCACTTCCATACTTTTCAACATAGTCACTGCTTCATTCAATTATGTATTACAGCTTTGTAAAATTCAGTTGGATGCTGATGTAGTTTGTTCTTTACAGCAGTTTTCACTTTTCATCACTGTCTGACTTAGCACCCATTCCATCTCTTTGATCCAATGAAAGAGGCATTGAGAGACAAACATTATGATTTACTGAGGGGCAAACATTTTGACTCAGCCTCATATATATCTATATTTCAGCATAACAAGTTCAATTATTTGGCACTCCACCTGAACCCCTTACTGGAAAAAGGCTATAGAAGGCACAAGAACACTATTTCCAATCAAAACATATCTATCATGAGAAGCTAAATGCTGATAGCCAAAGAGCCAGATAACAGAGAATTTTTAAAAAAATAATGTTCACTCTGTAAAATGCCCAAGAGTTACTCAAAGTAGAGAGTTACAGAATAAGAGATACAGTTTATGGGGATATTTCCTCAAGTGGCTCTTGGGGCTTGTACAGGATAAATATTATTGTAAAAAAAAATATGTAGATAAGATAATGGTTGACTCAATTAATCCTATGCTTGAACAGGTTAAGATTGTTATGATCAGAGAAGAATTCTGTTGGGAATCAGTTCCACAAAGCAGCAGTTCATGGGAAGAAGATACTTGAGTGGAACATACATCTTACCAAGGGAATACGAAGACAATGAGAATGGTTCACTCCAATGTGCATGGCATGATGGGTCTTAGCTGTGAAGGTTAAAACTAGTGGATCTAAGGAATGTTCATCTGAACACTTTCCATGGAAATAATGATAGAACAGCAGGAGGTTTGTGACATTTCATCTGTGGGAAAGAGGTTGTAGGGTGGCAAATAATTCATCACCCTCATGGATGTGGAGACACTTTTTGAGATTGGAAAGGGAATACTGAGCACCTCTGTTCCTCCATATGGTAGCAGCATTCCATTTTGGGCCTGATCTGACTCTTGTAAAGATAGAAGATTGCAAGAGGGGTCAGGAGTGGTACAGGGAATCAAACATTTCTGTAGACATATCTTCTTTTGCTTATTTCTGAAGCAAAAGTGATGGTAGAATTAAATTGGCTTTAATTACAATTCATTAATTGAAAATAATGAATGAGGTAAGATTTTACAAGTACAAGATGATAGAATTTATATTAAAACTGATACCCATTATTTTAAATATATCATTCATGATGGGGTCTCCGAGTGCAAGCTAGGTTGAATTGGAAAGGTGAAAGCATTGTTTATATTAGTGCACCTGCAAATTATGAATAAGCAAAAACAAGGACAGAAGTTAATAACAGGCATCGTGTGATTAGTCAGAGGAGGGTTAATACTAGTCTTCAGTGCGAAGGGCAATTAATTATGTTGTCAGAATTAGTTCTGGATGACAGAGAGGAAAGAGCTAACAAAAATCTTGCTACTTAACCTTGGCAGAGTTTGGGACTGGGGGTGGGCATTGTGTCCATCAGTTTGGAGACAGAAAATTTTAGTTGTACTTCACAATTTCAAAACTGTTTTTTTTAACTCTTCTCCTTGACAGCAAGACAAGAACAGTTGCCAGAGAAATCTATCAAGAACTAAAACGCCCAAAGAAGCAAGTCCTAATGAACTAAGTGCAACTATGATTTTCGCTATCAACAACAGCTTGAATTAATATCATTAGAATCCACCCCACTGCATTATACCTTATTTGTTGCTGTGACCACGATTTGATCATGTGTTTATAAAGTCCCAGGATGAACCAACTTCACCACTGTTTATATTATCACATTTGGTTGCTGTTGACAAGGATAAGTTCAACCAAATAGTAAACTATCAAAAACACCCCCACCTCACGGTCACTTTGTTACATTTGTTGCTTTGTACTGGAGAAAGAGAAAATCATATGAATTTAAATCTTTACCTATCTGGGAAAATTTATAACAGATGATTGAATAAGTGACAGTGAAATCTGAAGGTACATTAGAAGAGGGATAATTGCCTTCTTAAACTTAAGTATTGAGAAACAAGCGAATTTTGTAAGAAACAAAGAAAAGAAGTGCCGTATGGTTGGATGTGAGATGTGCGGGTGGTGTAATGGATGATGGCGCAGAATGAGAAAGTAAACAGCTGAGTCTGAATTCCAGTCAGGTTAATTACATTCACTTATGTTCAAATAACCTTGTGTGATCATTAATCGAAAACAGACATGACTGCCAAAGAATGTCACATCCTCTCCTACCAATATGAGTTGGGTCAGCATATTAGGGTAATCGTCCATTCCTCCCTATGAATATGGGAAGGACTTATGCCCAACAAAGGAGCTTCACAGGCTGACAAATGATGCAAGTTAGAATTGAAACACAGTAGGGGTTATTTGTCCAGTTATCCATGATTGGATGTGGCTCAAGGTAGTGGAGATTTGAAATCAAAGCACAATACTATCCTGCTTGATACAGGCGTCATCATGGGAACTGCCAGAATGAGATTAGACATAATGTCAAACTCTCTTGTTTTATTCCCAAAACACTACCCATGATTGAATATGGCCATGAGGCAGTGAATGTATTACATCAGAGGTTTTCTTCTCTCAGATCAGAGGTCTGCAAAGTGGTCAATATCAACTCCTGGAGGTTGATAAAATTATCCAGGGAGTTGATAAATGCAATATTAGGACGGGTTTGTGTAGCAAGCCAAAGCGCCTGGCCAATTTTTGATCTTATAGATTTTTCTGTGGAGGATAAAGGTGAATAAGATATAAAAGCCAATTTGAACCAGACACCATTTTAGAGCATGCAGTGTTGATGACAACTGTATTATATGCCTCCACCACAAACGCAGACTGAGGAGACACGACTTGAGTTGTTGATGTCATAAGTACAATGTTAGTTGTTTCCATTTCTGATATATCAGACTGATCTTCTGTCATGTGAATATTTTTGGTGGGCAATGCTTAATCCAATGGTATTTAGAATCACAAAATCTGCACCTTGATATAAGTCCATTAAAAGATGGTTTCAGTTTTCCCAAAGATCTGTTAGCAGTACCACTGTTGGACTTAACAGCACAAACTCGAGGAAAATGTCTCCTTTGGTACTGGGAGCCATAAGCACCACTGAAAGTCATGAATGCAGATTCCTCTTTAGTATTGAATGACATGTCATCTTCTACCATAGATGCTTTGGTCCCAAAAATTCGATTTAAAGCTGATTTTATAGTCTCATATTTTAAGTCATGGCATGCAGTTAAAGTAAGCTGACATTCACTTTGGGTAAATCCAGCATTATCAAGGAGCTTGAATGCTAATACATCATCAGGAAGCACCATCTCATACTTTTAACACTTATTGTATTTTTGATTATGTTTCTGTCTCTGTGGAACTCATCAAAATCCATATATGAAGCATAGGACTGATCTATTTTGTTCTTTTCAAATAGTTTGTCCAGTTCTTCCAATAAATAACCAACACCATTGTCATTATTCAAATCTTCTTATCAAATTAAGTTAATAAAAAGGTATATTAATTTATTTTTTGTGTTTATTATTACTCATATTATTTAGAAAGTTGTTGTTGTTATTGTTGTTATTATTATTATTATTATTATTATTATTATTATTATTATTATTCAAATAAACATGTCTAGGATAGGAAGAAAAATAAAAATTGAAAAAGAATTAAGAAGATATAAAATGAATCCTATTAAGAAACAATAATGAAGGAAAAGGAATTTCTACCCTTAAATAAAAAGTAATTATCAATGATATTTTTGTACATGCCTGGGAGTCGAAGAATCAATGATTTTATGAAGGGGTTGACAGTCTAAAAAGTTTCAGGACCTTAGTTTTAGACGGACTGTTCTCTCAGGCTGACAAGTCCCATCTGTCCAGTTTAAGATTTCAGCACCTGTTATTCCCAAATGGTCACTCATTTAAGTACTGACCAAGCTCAATGATGCTTAACTTCAGTGATCAAATGAGAACTGGTGTATTCACAGTATGGCTGTAATAGTAATGGTGAGATTAGCTGATCCCTTATAAGGAAACATTCAGCATTCATTTAACTGGAAGGTTACTATTACTTTCAACTGGAATTTACGTGTGCGCACGTGTTCGTGAATAATCTAAGAAAACAGTTGTATATCACTGTTAGTTTAGATCAGTGTTTCTCAACCTTTTTAAGCAACAGCACACCGAGACACAAATGAAAATAGCATGGCACACTTAGCAAAATTTTTAAAGATTATGAAATGAAACCATAGATTTTAAAATATACACGCAGAAATATGGACTTATTTCAATGTATCTCTTCAACTATTAGTGCAGCTTATTTAGTGTGAAACCTGTGCCTGTTTTTTTTTTTTTTTGTGATTTCTTCAATGTTTGGATGAGTGTGTGATAAGAAGACCTTCCTTTCTTCTTAAAAGCTGAGCATAGTCATTCTCACTTCTTATTTTTGATGTTACTTAGGGTTGAGAAGCCTAATTCACCTAAATAAGAGGTAGAAAATTGCAATAAAACTGATGAAGCCTTTTTAGCTAATGTGGGATAAAAAGTTTAATACTTATTCATTTATTCAAATACAAACCTTGTAAAATTACTACTTCCACACACACATATATATGTGTACCATATTTCAGAGCACACTTTAGAGAATTGCATAGCCTGTTAGTGTGTTGCAGCATGCCAGCTGAGAGTTACTGGTTTAGATATTTCTGAACGGGTTTGTTGCCATGCATGACATTTGTTTGGTTTGGTTTGGTTTGGTTTGGTTTGGTTTATTTTAAAGTATATGAACCTCAATGGGTTATTTAATGCTGACAAAATTTTCATTGTTGGTAATATTTTTTTTTCCAAAAATGTATTTCTGGTAATATTTTTTTCCTTCATAAATCTATTTCTGTTAAGAATTTACCTTCACTTTTCAAAAAATGTATTGCTGGTAATATTTGTTTTTCAAAAATGTATTGTTGGTAATAATTTTTTTTTATAAAGTATTTCTGGTATTAAAATCTATTTTTACAGATTCTATTTTTCATAGAATTTTGACCAGAGTTTGGGGGTTAACTATTTGCCCATAGCTGGGACCCTAACAGGTGCTACCACCCCGAGTCAGGCTGTACCTGGGAACATCAGCAATTAAAAGGTGATTCCACGCTCCTCAAAACCTCCTGATCAGAGGCCTTGCTGTTGGATGCAGTTTATCATCTTACCCAGGATGCAGATGTAGTTTATTGTCATACACAGAATGGTTGACATTCATATGAGAGTCTTGATCTGACAAGGCTTTTTAAAAACAAGATTCAATTTCTTAAGTTAACATTTTGGTTTTGTAGCATCATACAGTGCTGAACAAAAGTACTCTTAGCACAGCCCATTTAATGTTCAATTTCCTTATCTCATATAATAAACTATAACTGATCTATACACCAAGATATTTAAAATGTTTAGAGTTTATTAATCCCACATTCTAGATTTGTATGATGGATTCCGGTGCCATCACTGCTTCCATTCCAATTCCTGATCATAATTTCTGTTTTGGAAAGGTTTATCATAAGTTCTTGGAACACTTGGTTGACAATGTTGATTTTCTTTTGTTCAAGATTGTTCTTACTCCATAATACCTATGTCATCAGCATAGCTCCCTGTGTCATTGGTACACTGGTCTCTAGAAGAAACACAGTTTTCTATTAGTAGATTCATTTGAGGTGTGGAATGGTGGAATGGTTAAATGGTCAATGCACATTTCTTCAGATCCATGCTTTTACACATGCAGAGTATAGTCTAGGAAGCTTGAGGTAACATTAAGTTTTTAGTATCAAGAAATTGCTGCATGGAATTTTTATGTTCTTCTCATTTTTTTACCTACACTATTAAAGAGATGGGTCTTTTAACATTTATGGATAAAGAAGGCTGTTACATTCCCCGTAGTCAAAGCAACATTTACTCTTTCCTTTTATTGCTTTCTTCTGCTTTGTTTACCAGAAAATGTGAAAGGAAAAATTATGACCCATATAAATGTCAACATACCAGAAAATCAGATTCCTCTATACACATTCACTGCTCTTCAACTTTCCTTTTCTTTTTTTGTCCTTTTTTTATTTTTCATTTGCTTGTTTCCTTCCTCCTTTTCTTCGTAAGACAGGTCATTATCCAGCAGAAGGAGACACCCCACTGAGTCTCACCACCAACACAGATACCCTCTCTTAAACCCTCACATATCCCTCTCTCTTTCACACCACCAACACCACCACCACCACAACCCATGACCAATTTCTTCATTCTACCCATTACCAAGATGCAGGAAGGTACATTCAGACCTGAGATATTTCCACCCTCATTGTATGTTAAAAGATAATCGTTTTTGCAATTTCCAGCTTTTCACTTGATGGGACCCAAGTCATTCCATTTTCTCTTGAACTGCTCGCAGCAGCTGCTGCTTCTGTCGAATGCACACGTTTGGTTATTCTGATGTCAAAGGAAAGATGGAGAAACTGAGAAAGGAATAGAAAGAAATGAAAGCCTGTTGTGTGCAAATTACACAAATGGTGTAGCTGAGAGGAAATAACATCTTTCTCTCTCTCTCTTTCTCTTTTTTTCTCTTTCATTCTCTTTCTTCTTTCTCATCATCTTCACTATTAACTGCCGTCACTATGCTTTGGAAAAAGAAACCTTTTCCTTTACATTTCCATTATTTAGCCTTCCCCGTAATGGTTCATCCACTCCCCGGTGTCCCTGTTATGCTTCTTCATGACATTTTTGGCTAGTTAATAATTTGCTCAACATTTCACATCTTCTTACTTTGGAAAATGTCATGGAGAAGAAGAAGAATTTCATGGAAACACAACAGCAATCTGGAATCAGAAAATAACATGCAGAGACAACAATAACAACCAATCAGATTATCAACAATAACAACCAATCAGATACTGCAAATTTCACGAATAAAAATTATCATGCTTTCTCCAATGTCGGTCACAGAAAAAAAAAAAATTAATAAGGCTAATTGGTCACTGAACTAGAAAATTTGTTTTGAGGGAGCATTATAAAACAGACATTTTTTAAAGGTTTTTATTCCTGCATCTTCTCACCAGATTTAATTAACCTGTACAGTGAAGTGGTCTTAAGAAAACTAGAAGTTCATCTAGGATTTATAATTGGTTGACATCATCTTAACAACATAAGATGCACAGATGACATCATCTTGATGACAGCAACAGAAATAAAACTAGACAAGGTAGTAAAAGAAAGCAAAAAGAAAGAACTATCACTTGTAAGAAAACAGAATTGGCAATAGACGAGCTTTGCATTGGAGATGTCAAAATGTAGCAAGTACTGAAATTTAATTATTTTGGTAGTGTAGTAACAGAGGATGGAAAATGTGATACAGTAATCCAAAGGTGTATTGGAATTGTGGAAGATGCTTTCCATAAACTAAGCAAATTAATCCTTTTTTTCTTAATTTCCTTTACAACCATGTCTAAGATTTCTGTCTGCTTTCCTTTTAAATCTGCTGTCAAGACATTGTCCCTTGTGTATCTAATAAAACTCTTCTTCTTCTTCTTCTTCTTCATCTTCTTCTTCTTCTATGTGCTGTCTTCCTTCAGGATGTAGGTGATCATGGGTATCCCCAACTTCCTATCACTTAGTAAGGTTTGTCATTTCATCATCTTTCCTACTCCCTGTTCTGCCATCCATTTACCAAAGGTCAGTAGCTATGTTACTTGATGCTTTCCTCTGCCTCTCTTATCTTCACAAGGTCCTGTGAGTGTGAAATTTTCTTAGTCTTCTTTCATCATTATGTGTCTTAGAAATTTCAATTCTTTCTGATTCTAGGTATAAGTGTTTTTTTTTTGGGTTTCCATTTTCCTGTAAAAGTCTTTGTTATTCACATTGGTATTCTCTGTATCCTTTACTATTAACAATATTTCTGTTGCTCTCAGTCTCTTCTTCATTTGTGAGGAGATTGTCCAACTTTCACTGACATACAGGAGTACCAATATTGCATAAAAGTTCAGCACTATTTTCTTTGTTTCTAATAAAATTTTACAGGCAAGGGGGGAGTGCCACTAGCCTGCAAGGGGCTTACAGAGAATAAGAGCAAGAGGAAAGGATGAAGAGAAGGATGGGGAATTAAACCAGAAGATGTCGATTGACATTACATTTGAATATTTGAAGACTATAACTGTCAGGGAAGCAAGTAAGAGGAAGGAAGTTACACAGACATGAAGTGTGAGACATGAAGCTATTGGAGTAGAAGAGACAGCTAAATTTTACCATTTTGACAGTGAAAGAGTGGGACTGAGATGCCAACCTAGTAGCATGCTTAAATTCATGCAGTTTGGGAACCAGTGAAAATAGATCGTCAGAGCAGTTAATTACAATTTTATATGTAGAGCCTGAATGTATTCACATTTACATAACTCTATGTGAGAGAAAATGATGAATAACAATAGAAAATGATGGATAACAATAAAATTCAATGCAAACACATTTAAGAACTCAATCAAAATTATGTTCATTTTAACATTAGAGCTATTATTATAAATGTATGTTATTAATTTTATCATAGAATCATATGATATGAATATATCTTTAAATTGTTTAAATATAATATTTCTTAAATTATGTATGTTAACAAAAAGATAGTCTTGTAAAATCTTTGCATATTGAACTGCAATATTAATAACTGTGTATACGTGTTTTTAATTTTAATCTTTCACCTAACTATTATGTCATTCTCAAAAAAACTTACTACGATATTGTAACTAAAATGTCAGAACCTTTTATAAAATCAGTGACTATAAAAAATTCAGCTGCAATAAAATCAGTGCATTCAGTTGAAAAACTGCCCCCAAATTGTATTTATAGTAATTTTGGTGTCACCTCACCTGCCATTTATTGTCTGCAGTCCACACCCCTTCCATCCCTTTAGAGATGAATATGAAGGAGAGGCGGAAAAGGTTGGTGGGGAAGTATCAGGATTTAACCCTATCCCAGGCAAGTTATTTTCCAGTTGTGAAAAGCAGAGGGGGTGTTTTATTATTTTTTGGAAGATCAATTTAACATGTCATAGAGCTCCAAATATTGGCTTAAATCGTTTGAAATTCTGCAGGATTATTTTTTTACCATTAATCATTTATTTTAAATTTTCATTGGGTTTGGAAGTAGTGACATCTTGAAACATTAGCGTTTGAAATGTAAATAAGCTAAATGCTTTAATATACAATGCAGAAGAATTCATGCTGAATGTAGTTTGAAATATTTGTGTACTGATGGCATAAAGAATCTGTGTTGGAATACTAAAGTAAGACTATATGGTATTTTCTAAAATTACGAAAATCCTTACATCAGAAAAAATATGCTGATATCAGCAATTATGAAACAAAAGGATCATTCACTATATTCGCAATTACTTTTAGAAAATCTTCATTTTTTTTTTTTGCAATAGTCTATTTTTAGTAACATACCAGGAGTTTTAAATTAATTCCTCAACTACAAAAGAAGCAGTATTAATTTAAATGTGCCCCACTCTGTCTGGGATTGGGTCAATCCAAGAATTGTAGAAACTCTGAAGGAAGGAAGTAAGAGTTTTCCCAACAATTAATGGTTATCTAAGAATCACTCCAAAAGAACCAAACAAGAAAACCGAAAGCATTAGAGAGAGGAATAACAACAATGGCAATTCAGAAAGCAGAAAAATGAGTCAGTGAAAATACCGAGTAGAGTGCTGGAGATCTGAGGCAATGTACTGTCATTTTGATTCCAAGCAATAAATACCAAATAACTCTAGTGTGTTATAACAAAATGACATGAAGAGTTAAATAGGACCTCTGTTAATGAAAATTCGGAATAATTCTATATAAAGCACAATACATAAAAGTTAGGTTAGTTAATTTAATGACATATCAATAATTATTAAGCTATTTAATATCATATAAAATTTTTGCAGGAAAAAAATCACAATAGATTAATAGGAAGGTAGAGATAGGTATGGATTATATTTGTATTGAAAAGTAGACTTAGGTTTGACATACACTTGAGCCAAAAAATAGACATAGGTCCAGTTTACACTAGGGTTAAAATGTAGTCATGCATCTGATTTACACTTGAATGAAAAGATAGACTTAGATCAAGGTTACACTAGAGTCAAAAGTCGACATGCATTGGATTTTCACTTGAATGAAAAGGTAGATATAGGTCCAGTTTACACTTTAGTAAAAAATATAGATATAAGACTGGTTCATACTCAAGTCAAAAGCCAGACACACCCATTTTATAATGGGAGGAAAAATGTAAAATTTACACTTGTGTCAAAAGATAGACATTGGTCAAGTTTATACTTGATTTTGTAAGCATCCAACTAGAAGGTGGCCACTTTTGGATGGAGGTATCACTATGCAGAGGATGTCGTCAGCATATTTTAAACTCTGCTGACAGAGCACCATATTATGATGAAGAAAGAACAAAACAAAATATGAAATGTAAGATGCCTAATAATTAGCAGTGTGATGGACATTTTCTCAGTATGCAATAAATGAGGGGGGGGGCGTGTCTTCATAAAAGGGTGACCAGAAAATCACGTAAAGAGTTAAAGGTGCAAAATTAATAAATAGTCATAATAAGATCAGTGAGGGTTAAAAATGTTACCTCAGAAAGTAATGACCCTCTCTTCTATTAGGGCATCTAAGAGTAGATGAAGAAGAAATAGTAATGAGACTGTCAATCGTTTAATAAGTGAATGTATCAAGATGGCTCAGAATGTGTATAAAAACAGGCATGACTGGGTAGGAAATTTCAGCCTTTGAGAATTGAGCAAATGACAAGAATTTGATCTTGCACATCAATGGTAAAAGCTTCAACAACAATTTGTTTTAGAAAATAAAAGCATGAAATCTTTGGGACTTTTACATTCAATTGAATTTTGGATTAAATGCCCTAATCCTGGATGTTCATTGTGATCAATGTAAACAATGAAAAGGAAATTTTAACAGATTGTGGATGTTCCAGGAGAAAATAGAGTAAAACTGAAATTGGAAAAGGGAATACCATTTTGTGCTTGGGAGAAAACTGGAAAAAAAAATTTTAGAACATGTCCTAGAATTTTTTTGTGGGGAACAGTCTTAAAGAGCCTTGTGAAAAGACATGAAGGATTGGGAATCAGTGGGATATTCTGAAAATCATCAAAACAGCATTATTACAAAAATAAGCTAAAATACTGTAGACAATTCTGAAATACTGCTGTCATTTGATCTCCAATAAAAAGCTTCAGATACTAAGTACAAATAATAATAATAATATTAATAATAATAATTTATGATGAGAAAGTTGATGCATTGAAGGAAAAAGCCTTGCAAAGAAACCAAAGTGGTGCTAGATCTGGAAACATGAAGGTACCTCAGGAACAGGTTCTTGAAGAATGAAGCTAAAGGGATATGTGCAGTGAAAAGAGTAAGCTTTAAGAACAAATTTTATTATGTACACTATTGATAGAACTGCTGATTTACACATGTGCAGGCTGTGTACAAAGTTACTGAAAATGTGCAACACATTGTCAGTGACTGCACTCAATAGCCCTCAGAATAAATTGGGAATTATGTAAGAAGTATGTCTTAGAGTGCACAAAGAAATGGTGCAAACATTCAGTAGCCAGGAATGAGTAAGCAAACCTCATGTGGGATATGACTGACTGACAAGCACTTGGAGAGCAATCACCCTAATATTGCACTTGTGCACAAGAGCAGTCATAAATGTATCCTGATTAGCATTGCAGTACCTTTGGATAAGAACATCCTGAAAACAGAGCAGGAAAAATACAGAGGTACCAAGACCTGTCAGAACAAATCAAAGAAATGTACCAAGTTGTCCCTTTCATGATTGGCACACCCGTGACTATTTTCAGGAATCTTTCAGCCATGCAAGACATCTTGGGAATATTTAACATCATTGGGAGTGCACAGGTGGCATCACAGCATGTAACAGCTCATATTCTGAGGATATTATTGTGTCACTATGCTGCAAGTAGCAGCTGAGATATAATGTCCATCACTCAGCCAAAATAGAAAAGGATATCAAATCAAATAATAAACTTCAAAAAATTACTATGAACACTACCCAGACCTGGTTATAGATGTAGGACCTGTAACAAGTTTATGAGACTCGACAATACACACAGACAAAACAATCAAAGCTAAGCCCACAGACAGTGATCAAAGTAGTAAAGAGACTTGCTGTGCTTTGACCTTTGCTGAAAATCAGCAGATACCACATTTATTAAAATCAAATCAGTATAACAAATAAGTTAAACATCCAGAAAAAAATCATAGCTAAAAATCAACCAAACAGAGAAGAGGGCTGTAGAGTTTAGAGACTTGCTATCACTTGATCCCCAGTGAAAGCCACCAGTTATTATTGGCATGAATAATCAATGCATATATAATAAGAGAAAAAAATAAACAATGAAAGTGAGAGAAGAATTGAAAATAGAACAAAAATATAACAGGGCAAGAGAAAAAAAAAAAAAAAAAAGAAATAATATCCCAAAAGAGAAGAGAGGAAAAAGTTGGGAATTTTAAAGAAAAAGAACAAGAAGTCAGCTCCTTTTCTCTCTTTCTCTCACACACATACACAAACAAACACACACACACACACACACACAAATACATGACCATTTATGAGAGAATAGAGAAAAAACCAAAAAAAGAACACTTAAAATAAATAATTCTGTTTTAACTCTATGGAGTAGAAGAAGTATTTATATCTTCCTTAAATCATTTAAAAACAAAACAAAAAAAAATATTGAAAAAGAGGAAAAAAAAAAGGACAAAATATTTAATCTCCTTTTCTTTTCTGAGGAGACCCTCTGGCATCGCTGAGAAATTTTGTACTACCATGAAGATTAATGCCAAACATTTATTTTGGAAAGATTAAAAAAAATGTTGCTGGCCTGCCTTGTGGCAGTTAAATGTTTTGCCACCATTGTCAGTGTTCAAGTCAGAGTACAAGACAGAACATCAAATGTTGATTTTCTAGGCAATTCTTTCATCACTCTGGACCCAAACATCTCAAGTTTACCCCAGGTCTCAAGTGGAACTAGATGATCCATTGCTAATGATGATGGAAAAATAGTTGGCTCCTCCTTCTACTGTTCAGAATGTACCTAACTCCACCTACCATGTCTTATCAAGAGTCAGACCAAAAATGAAGTATTGGTGCTATTCCTTCTCGTACATTTATATCATATATATAATTCAGTAACACCCTTACTTGAGTGACTCTTGGGCCTTGTACTGAGTAAACTTCAGTAAAAACTTACTTTTATTACAGTATATTGTTATAATTGTTCTGTTTCCTTTTTTGCTAATCCTAATAAGCACTATGATAAGAACAAATTTTTTTTTTTTTAAGCGTTTCACCCCAAGCAAGGTGAGAAGCCACTAGGACGCAAGGGGTTACAGAAGATTTGGAGCAAGATCCGATAGGAGTGATAGAGGAAAGGATGAGGAGAAGGATAGTGAACTGGCAAGGCAACTGGAGATGTCGATTGACATTACATTTGAATAATTGGAGACTATAGCTCTCAGGGAAACTGGTATAGGGAAGGGAGTTCCACAGGCGAGAGATGCGAGACATGAAGCTATTGGAGTAGAAGAGACGGCTCTCTCAATCATATAATAAGAGTCAGATGAGACCCAAAATGGAGTATTGCTGCCATTTGTGAGCTGGGGCTGCCAAATCCTCACTTTTCAGCTTTGATGGAGTTCAAAAGCATCTATGCACCCTTGTGGATAATGAACTATTTTTACCCTACAACCAGTTTTCCACAGATTAAATGTCACAGGGCCTATCTCTATCCCTGTTGCCATGGAAAATGTTCTGATGAGATACACTCCTTAGTTCCAACAGTTCAGACATTTACTGCTCGGGCGTGTCATCTTTTTTGCATGGTGTCAGATTACCTTTATTTGCTCCATATACCAAATGTAAGAAAAAAAATTCCACTCAACTTTTCTCAAGAACTACTACTTTGTTAAGGAAACTCCCATCTGGATGCTTCCTTGAACACTACAATCTTAACCCCTTCAAATCAAAGGTCAATCCTTATCTATCCTTCTTATCCTCATAATTGATAGTTCTTGTTTGATCACTGGAGTTAAACAGTGCTGAGTCTGGTCAATACTTAGATGGGTGACTGCTTAGGAGGACTGGGTCTGACAATCTGAAATATGATTCAACTTTAAATAACCCATAAAGGGTTGATAAACTGTAAAAATATAACAATCAATGAGTCCTCATAATCTTCATCTCCTCGTTCATTCATACAGCAGATCTCTTTTATTACAATCATTTTATCAGTAAGCTTCACTTTGAGTGGCTCCCAAGCCTTGTATTGGGTGAAGTTTTGGATAAAAAATGTTATTGCTGCCATAGTCAGCCTTATGTCAAACTAAGCTAATTTAGGGAAATATCATACCAGCCTGTAAAAGAGAACAAAAGGCAAGAATGCTTGGACATAAAAATAAAGAAACAGAGAAGAAGTGGGGATAGAGACTGAACGATAAAAGAATGCAAGTACCCACTACCCCCCCCCACACAAGCTTTCAGCTCCACTTCCAAAGAAAATGCAGTAGAAAAAGAAAAGGAAAAAAAGACTGAAACTAATGAAAAAGTAAAGCATTAGTAAATATGGAAAATTGCACTCGGGTAAGGTGCTACCAACTCACCTCCAACCATATCTCCCTTGTTCCAGAGATCTCCGCAATCGGACTGTGTGTTGGCCTTGTCGCCACGGCAGTCCGGGGTCATGAAGAGTTTCTGTTCGTTTTCCTTACTCCTAGATGTAGCTCCTATCTCCTGTAAGGAGATGAAAAGTGGCAGAGTTGGTGGGTAGAAATTAGCAATGTTATTAACAGTCAGGCAATTGTGTTTTCTTTTTTAATGTTTGTTATTACTATTATTATTATTTCTGTACATACATGTTCAGTGGAGGGAGTCAGAAATTAGCAAAAAAAAAAAAAACAAAGATAAAAACACTAAAAGAAAAACAATAAAATCAATGGAAATAAAGATGAAAAAAAAAGTGTTTTTCTAATAGAGCTGGATCCCTCGATGAATGAACAAATGAATGGCCAAACCATGGCAATATTGATATCATGTTTGGGGTAATATTCTTGTATTAATATTGGTCTCACGTTTTGATTAGTTGATTGAGCAATGTAAATGGGTAACCTGTCAGATCATATGTACATGCATAGGTGTTTTTGATGTATCTCTATGCTTATATATTATAAACCAGATTTATGGCCATCAGATGAAAGCATGAAAAATTGAACAGAAGAGGTAAATACTCATATATATATATATATATATATATATATATATATATATATATATATATATATATATACATACACTAAAAATAAATATACATTTGTTCCTCACTGTTTGGTGCAACTTTGAGTTTTATGCATGTGGCAATTGTCAGGCAAAATTTTAAAACTGACTGTTGTAATATGTAAGTATATATGACCTACTGTTAAGATAGCAGAAGAGGGTTTAGATGTACCTATATTATTTACACTATTTAGACTGTTATCCTCATCTTCATTGCCATATTCACAACGTTTTGACTGTTGTATGCTCCATCCTCCTTAGGTGATTGGAATTTTGAACTAGACTCTTTATTCCAATCATCTAAAGAAGGCCAAGAGTTTACAATGGCCAAAACATTGTAAATATGGCAATGAAGATGAGGATAACACTCTGAATAATATAAATAATGTAAATAATTGATATGTCCCGGAAAGGGATATATTTGTTCAAAGTAGTGGTTTTGTACTACTGTAACCGAGTAGGACAATCTAGCAGGTAACCATAATGGACCGGTCCTCATCGTAGTGGTAGTCAATAGGCATAGATAATAGGCATCCTCCTGTACCTCCACATCAGTCTTTATTTATCATTACTGTGAGGGTGTATGCATATTCATTGCATCAGTAATCATAATATCTCATTTCAGAGATATAGATGGGGTTTAGGTGTATTTACACTATTTACATTGTTCTGACTGTTGTCCTCATCTTTATTGCCATATTCACAATGTTTTGCCCATTATACACACTGACCTTCTTCAGGTGATATAAGTTGAAATATCTGAAAGGTCAAGAATATGACAATAAAGATGAGGACTACAGTTCAAATAATATAAATAGTGTAAATAGTTACAATGGCTAATCTCATAAATATAGACAGAGGCTTTAGGAGAGTTTAAAAAAAAAAAAGAAAAAAATTTATTAAGAGCTACAGAGAAGTTTAAATTGGGGAGGGTCATTATTGCCAATATTCTGAAGGGTCATGGCATATAGAAGAAGTTAAGATAGCAAAGCAGTTCATTTAATTATGAGAAAGATTGGTAGAATTTATTACAAAAACTGAATAGATTACAAAAGTAAATTATATATACCATATTCATGTATAAGCTGATTTCATGTATAGTACGACCTCTGAATTTTTTTGCATGAATTTTAACCGCTACAGAAAAATTTATCTGTGTATAGTGTAACCAGTCACAGAAAATAAATGATTTTTAACCTTTTCAAAAAATTAACACAGGTAAAATTTAATTTTCAAAAAATTTCCTGTGTATAGTCATAACCCTACCACTGGCATAAAAATCATAGAAACTCACACTATACCAAAGTATATAAGGTATATCTATATGTTTATCTATCTATCTATCTATCTATATATATATATATATAATTATTTTTTCAAAAATTATAACATAAATATGTTATAAAATCATTACAAAAATAGCCATTTTGTTTCAACACTTCTGGTGTCTTATCAAGTGATGGTATTGAATGTTAAAACACCAGAAGTGTTGAAACAAAATGGCAATTTTTGTAGTGATTTTATAACATATTTATAATTTTTGAATAAATAATTATATTTTCTCTACTCTGTACTGAGAACTCTTTTAAGAATAGTATTTGTTAGTTATTGGAATTTATTCCATATACACCAATCCTATACTTGTGTATATATATATATATATATATATATATATATATATATATATATGCACATCTATATGTAGACACGTGTGTATGTATACACCTATATTAGGTAATTGAATGACAAAGTAGGAAATGTAAACGTGATGAAATGAATATATAAATGAATAAATAATAATGAAAATTGGAATGAAATCAAATTTCTAAAATGATTCAGTTTAAATAAAAATTCAAAGATACATATGCAAAGTGTTTTTAAGAATTTCAAAATTGATATTTGAAAGTTAGAATTAGTATTCATTGGCTCAGAAAGAATATAAATAATAGGACCTCATAGTAAGTTTAATAGATTTATAAAAAATCTGAACCTTAAAAGCATTTCAATGCAAAACTCTTGAGTTGGTTAATCAGATAAGTTACTTGAACTTTTCTTAATTTATGGAATATTATAGTTCTAGTTATCTTTTGGGCACATTTTGGCAGAAAAACATATCATAATTTTCTCAGTTTTTTATTATATATATATATATATATATATATATATATATGTATGTATGTATGTATATATATGTATATATATATATATATATATATATATATATATATATATATATATATATTGATGCATGTTTCATTAAATAATATAGACAAGTTTTGTCTATTTATTTTAAGTAAATTACTTTCATATTGTCTAAGCTTAATAATATTATCACTGAAAGATGAAAGAAAATCACCATATCGATACATGTTTTTTAATCCTATCTAAGCTTTCAGCTTACATCAGCCATTATCAAAGATAACAATTACATTTCAATATATTAAACAATACACAGAAAAAACAATAATGATAGTCTGTTTTTGTTGCATGAAAGATTTCCAGGCAATGACAAACTCATGTATACGAGACGCGGAAGTGAAAATCACACCACAGCTTGTGACATCAGACATGACCACATGAGAGTGAAAACAAGTAGTATTAAGTATGGGAAGCCGTTGGTATAAACCAATGGCTTCTGTTACAGATTATAGGCATTTAAGGATATTTGTGGAGATTTCATAGTTTATTTTGTTCGGGTTAGGTTTCAACTGTATATAGCTTCAAGAATCTTTAGTTATAAAGAGAGATAGTGTAATACATGCATACATAAAGACATTATGTCAGATTTTATTATGCAAGTCAATGGTTTCAAAGTAAAATTGA
>OZ010575.1:48986828-49029328 GCA_963932145.1 Acanthosepion lycidas
ATAACGACTCTTCACCTGATAAAAGTCACAAGACCCAAAATACATGTATTTAAAAAATCCACATTATATCCAAAAACATTTGTGGCTTCTCTCTACTCTTTAAAACATACACTTTTCTCTCATTGGAAAAACTTTAATCTCCCCCAATATATATATATATATATATATACACACAAAGACAAAAGGAAAACTTTTCTTTACCCACATATTTCATCTAATGATGGCCTATTGATATTGTCTTTGTATACATATATCTTATCTATATCTGAATTTTTACACACACAAATATATGTATATATATATATATATATATATATATATATATATATATATATATATGTATATATATATATATATATATATATAAAGAATTAATGGATTTTTTTTAATACAATATTATTTCTTCTTACTCTGTTTAGGGCTAGCCATTATCTTCCTCACATATCCTCATAAATTATGCTTTTTACCTCCTACCTATTAAGCGTCTACTTGAGTGACTCTTTAGCCTTGTACAGGGTAAACATTATTGCTAAAAAAAAAAAAAAAACATAATTTTTACTTGATACCTATGTTTGAGTAGATGACCGTTATTTTTTTTTTTAAATCTGTCATATAGCAAATTACTTTTATTGTCTCTCAAATGCACAGGCTGGTCAACAATTTCACACTGTTTAAAAAATGGAGTGTCTAATCAAATAGGGTATCCACTAAAAATAAAGCTTGGTATAATATGCTGTATATATTTATCATCTTGTTTTATGTTCCAAATCTGACCAAATGAATTCAAAATATAATTAATTTTTGGCAAAGACTTCTTGGTTGGGCTGAGAACCTGTCAGCAACCACTCTTATTTACCAATACACTATGATCACAGCAATGAAATTAATAATCTAAATAATTCACAGAATAATACTAATATATCATGACAAAATTTCTATTATGCCTCATACCAGAGTAAACTTGTATGGAAGTATCAAAACAAGTCATGGTGTCTTTTTTTTTTTTTTTTTTTTAAACAAACTTTTGGTATTGACAGCTGATTATAAGTGACATATTGACTATTGAAAAAGAATCAATGCTGTAAGCTCATATTTACTGTTACCTGATCTGCATCAGATTTTAAATGATCACCTTCAGAAATTAATATATACACAGAAGACAAGGGAATGTAACCTGATCTACACATGCTTAGCATAGTGTTGGAGAACATTTGCAGCTATTTTGATGCTGGGCATGACTTTCAAATTGCACAATATCAACATATATTAGTTTGCTCTGAAAGTAATGCCTCTAATTTACTTTATTTATATTCAGACTATTTTCCTCATCTTTGTGGTTATTATCACAATGTTTACATCATGCTCTCTGGCTTTCTTCAGTCTACACAAATTTTGGGGAATTTTACATTGAACCACTTATTTAATCCCTGGGGACAGACTGTTTTCATTCCTCTGTCCATATTTAGGGATATCTTGTCTTGTTCTTTTCAAGTCCCTTCACCCCTACCTTAATGTCATTAGAGTATCCTGTGATAAATAGGACTACAGTCACACCTAGCTAGATGTTGCTGCTGTGGTTTCTGTAGCAACTAATAGGGTGCAGTTGCCAGCCTCATGCTCAACTGTGATACTATTGTAAAAGTGCTAGTAAATTAAAAAACACTAAATTCTGATAGACTGAAGATATACTGATGACCAGACAAATGAAACTGAAAGAAAAGGATATTTGTTCTTAATTGAGAAAAAACTAGAAGACTGATAAAATTTCTACAGACTGAAGATATACCAATGACGAGATGAGGGAAAATCAAAGAAAAGGATATTTGTTTTTTATTGGAAAAAAAAACTAGAAGTTAATTAAATTTCTTGTTCACCAGGGAAGTAAAACAAAGAGACTATCTGGTTTTGATTAAGAACTGAGATTAAGTGATGAGCTATTCTGGAGGTTCAAGGACCTCTCGGAAAGAAATAGATAATATTTTTATGACCATTGAGCAACAAAGAGGAAGATGGATCCCAGACCACAAGTTTGAATGTGTGTAAAAGAATGACAATTAAATTTTTCATCTGCCGAAACTTTTTTGCCACTTGTTGACCAAAGGGTTGACAAGGGGATAAAAATGATAAATTCCAGATGTCTAAACACAAACGCACGATGAGAAAGAATTTTGAACAATAATTAAAATTTAGACATTAGACTAAACCATGCCTAGCCCTTGGAGGACGGACTTGGTCAGGTGACCAAGGAGGAGAAGGCCCAAGTGGAATTTCAGGGAAGGCAGAGGATTTTTCACACCCCTCGGACAGTGATGGGGAGAGGCACTCACACAAAGCAAGAAAGAGAAGATCCAGTTAGAATTCTTAAGAGGGAGGAGAGGCTCCCTCATATTTGGACATTTGCAGGGAGAGCCCTGATTGGTTGTTTGGGAAGCACTGGCATACCCAGAGGACATCATGCTCCACCCTAGCCCTTGTGCATGGGTACCTAAAAACAGAAGCAGATACAGAGACAGAGATGGTGGAGAAACTGCAGAGACAGCAGGGAATCACTGCTTCAACTACTCTCATGTGACTTGCCACCCTGAAGAAAAGGCCTCCAACTTAAAGCCTTGTTCCAGAAGTCTCGTTCCAAAATCCTAACAACAGTGTGTCACAATAATTGGGAGGGGTTGATAGGTATTGCATGGAGACTATAGACTGCTTAAGCCATCAATGACTGTACCATCAACTTTGTATCAAGGAAGTGTATATAAATACATATTTTTTTTTTAACCAAACTATTTTTTTTTCTTTTGCGTGTCTTTACTCTGACCAAACCAAATCATCAATTCCAGTCAACTATTCAGTCTTGTGATCAATTAATCACAACATGGGATGAAACAACACTTGAGCCAAAGTGATCAACTCTACGATCAGCCGAGGAGATCAAGCTTGAATATCGAGTGGCCAGGGTAGACATTATACAACAGCTTTTGAATTCAGTTGGCCTTCTCCTAGAGTAGTTCCCAACCAGACCTAGAGAGACTAATCTGCTCTGACACACAACTGGTAGAGGTGAATACCTGGTCCAAGGATTGAACTCATAATTACTATGCCAACAAATTCATGAACCACTGCTTCAATCTGGTAGGCTATTGTTCTATGAAACAAGAACAGTTTTTCCCAATAAATTAAATAAATTAAAATAAAGGGTTCAGTTTGAAATTCCCTGAAAGTTAACCAGATTGACATAAAACTGAAGAAGGCTAGAAGGTACAATGGCTGAAACAATGAGAAAAATAGTCCAACTGTAAATAATAACTCTTCCTCCCAAAAATTCAGACAAAAATATTTTCTCCTACTTTATTATATTTATCCACAGGTTGATGGTTGTGATACAGCAACACAGTGAACATTACTCCCAATAACAATATTTTTGCATTGTTATAGATAGCACTAAAATGGTAAAGTGGTAAAATGACATCAGACATAAAAGGGTATATGAAGTAGAAGTGTATCACTGAATTTCTTTGTGCAGTAAAAAATATACCCACAGACATTCAGCAAGTCTTGCTGAATATTTACGGACACTAAGCAGTCATTTTGTGCACAGTTTGAAAGTAAGCAATATATTTAAATGGAAAAGTGGGTCTATCCAATTGATGCAGGTTTCTCTAAGCATGGTGACTCAGTGTATTTTTTTACTGAAAGATTTTCTCTGTCCAAGGGAGTTATTTTCCTCCCTGCATCTATGTAAACAAACAGGAAGCATTACTTTCAGAGTATTTCTCATGTTTTATAGGAAATTTATAAGAAAATTTAGCTTGACATGTTTCCACAGCAATCCAACATCATCAGAAAAAATAGCTGCATTGCTAAAATAAATAGGAAATATTACTTCTGTAGCATCCCTAATCTGTAATATTGTATAGAAAAATATATTTTTTTCTTCTTTTTTATCAATTCACTCCAAGCAAGGCGATAATGCAAGGGGGCTATTGGAAATGAAACAGGAAACTAGGGTTAAGCCTCTAATCCTGTTCTAAAAACAGGTAAGGAGTGTGAACTTGAAGGAGCACCTATCTACTCCTCTTGAGGGCAGAAAAAAGTAACTAAATAGTAAATAAAATTTCAGAGTTTAGGCAGAGATATTAGAAGTACGGAGTTGAAGTGGACTTTAGAAGGAATCCTAAACCCAATCCTAAACAGGAAACAAAGGAAAAACCTCTATTCCTGTACATGGGAGGATTGTGAACCACACAATAAAAAAATATATACAGTGTAACCCGGATATAAGAGAGTTGTCGGGACCGGAGAAGAAGTCTCTTATATCCGAGTTTCTCTTATATCCGGGTTTGGTAAAATTTATATACATTAACACAGGCTCTAATTTGGGACCAGAGAAAATCACTCTTATATCCGGGTTTATCTTATATCCGGGTTACACTGTATTGATAAAAACCAGGTAATTTATTGTTATTTTAAAAAATTGGTGAAGATAGAAAGAAACACTGTAGCACAAGTTCACAGAATATCTTTTAGAAAGTCGTCCTCTCTGATGCCAAGCAGAGGGTCACGACAAAAGAGAGTTGAAAAATATCAAAGGAAAGGTGTTAATAAATGGTGGGTCCTGTAGAATTTTTCGTCAGGCTGTAAAAAATTTATAGAAATTGACTACAAATAATTTTATATACTTTTTAATGGTGTATGTTGTCAAGCCATATTTTTTTGGACAGAAAGCCACCAGGACACAAGGGGCTACTGAGCATGAAAAAAACTGAGAAAACATTGAATGGAAAGGACAATAAAAAGAACAGGTTTCAAAGAGACAGAAGACAGCAACTGAGACTGCATTTAAATAAATAGCTGAATGGGAAAGGAAGAAGCCAAACAAGAATTTCACAGGCGAGAAGTGTGAGAAAAGAAACTATCAGAATAGAACTCATGGTTACATGACAATTTCAACAGTAAAACAACGAGGCCTAACTAACAATCCACCAATCTGCTTAAATTCCTAATGTTGAGGCACCAAAAAGCTTAACATGTTTCACTAGAATCATCTCGCCTCATCAGAAATTTTTTTGTGAAAAACAAAATCTGCATTGCCAAAATAAACAGGAGGCATTACTTTTGGAGTGTCTCTCATCTATAATATATTATATGGAAAAACATCTAAGATAATTTGTATGAAAACTTTCTCTATTCAACAATGTTTTTTTGCTCCCTACATCTGTTATAATTTCTGTGTAAATATATACTTTTGGAGCATCCCTCCACTATAATGTTTTATGGAAAAATACATAAGACAGTTTAGAAAGAAGATTTAGCATGAAATGTTTTACTAATAAACCAACATCATAAAAAGAAACAGTTTTATTTGAAAAAAAAATCTGTGTTATAAGACGAAACATGATTTATGTTTAGTGTCTAAACATGTAATTTTAATTTTTTTAACTGCTTCATTAGAGAAATTGGATTTTAGATAATTCTCCACAGCTTTTTTATGGCTTAAATATTCCACATTGTTTCAGTCACAATTTCTTTTAAGAAATAAAGGTACATTGAAATATCTGTTACATATTAGTCATAGGTATCTCATAAATTATAACACATACAATGCTATAATTTCTAAATCCTTTAAGATTAATATGACCAAATATGTGAAATGAGATTTTTTTCAAATTGTTGTATATTTTCCCATTCCACCAGATGAGATACAATTTTACTCACAATATCAGAAATAGCATTTTGTCACGTCAAATACTTATATAATGTAAATACATAATTTACAAAAAAATTAATTGTGAATTTGTATACAAAGTTAAAAAATATATAAATTAAATAAATATAGAGAGAAATACATCTAAAATTATATATTTTTATATTAATTATTCCACATATAACAATACAAATATAAATATATATATATAATATGCATATACATAATAATGTTTACTTAAGCAGCAAGAATTCAGTTAGACGTTTTCTTGATAATCAATTGACAAGGTCTGTCGGTTTAAATTTCATTACAATTTTCCAGTTTGCATCTAAGCTGTCGTGCATCCTGATTAAATTTATGAAGAAACTATCTAAAATCTATAATCCTTTTGTTTGATTACTTTCAATCATCTCTTATCATTATCAAGAAAGTTAATATTATCACTTCCTTCCTCAGGTACCAAACCTGATGCACACTTGGGCAATCATGCCTCATGATTCATTTGGCAGAATTTCTGCAGTAGGCTGCCATTACTTTTTGTGGTAGACTGGTTGCTAACTAAGACTATAGGACCCAGTCTGTCCTACTATTTAACCCATAGCTGGGAGGAGAAGAGATAGATTCATACTTTTCCCAAGGGTATTTACATGTAAGTGAATGTAACAAACTTAACTAGAATTTGAACTCTGCTCTCCAGTTTCTCAGAATGAGAAACTGGAGAGCAGAGTTACACAATCCATATATCCATACACAGAGTTACACATTACACAATCCATATATCTACTTATAATGATTTTCCAAGCGTAGCTTAGATGTGGCACAAGGCCAAAAGTAGGGGACACACAGTGAGGATCGAACTCACTACTCAGTTGTAATTGTTCTAGCAAGACAGGCCTGCTAACCTATACATACCTATACCCAACCTATACATCATTTTTGCAAATTTAACTCAAACACAGACAAATGCAAACTTCTTGACTATGCCAGAAGGACTGGTTTCCTCAGTGTCTCACTTTGCTTTGCTTATATAGAAATCCTATTTAAGGAGTAATGACACTCGGTCTGAAGTTTGCACTGTGGTATGAAATTGACTCATCATGGAGTGTTAGTTTCTATGACCAATCTGTCTATATCTATAAACATCTCTGATAATGAATACTCTTCATCTTGTCAAATTTAAAAAAATATTCTGATGTAATTATATATATATATATATATATATATGTTCACACAGGGTGATTGAAAAGTAACTCCCCATTTTAATATACTTATAATTTATTTATTAACTATAATTATTATAAGAAGTGGATGTAAGAGGAAAGCATTTAGCATGAAGTTTTATTTAAAACTCGATATGGGCACCAGATTTTGTTACCAGCTTCTCGAGCCACCCAGGAATCGTGCCAACTGATTTTACCAGGAGCTCTTGTGGCATAGAAGGTATAAGTTCTTGTATTCAACCTTCAAGTTCTTTCAAAGTCTTGGTTTGGTATAGTAGACTTGTTCCTTTAACCAACACCAAAGAAAAAACTCACAGGGTGACTAGCCACTCATATATAAAATAGAGAGTTACTTTTCAATCACTCTGTATATATATATATCAATCCAATATATTTTTTAAATCAATCAATTTATTATATAAATATATTATTGTTGCTTTTTATCACAACACTCAATCGTTCGTTTAACAACAGAAATTTATTACAAATGATTTTGTCTTGTGTATGACACTAAACTATATGTAGCAGCAAAGCCTCTGATCAGGAAATTTTAAGGAGCATAGGACCAACTCTTAATTGATATTGTTCCCAGGTTTACCTTAACCCAGGGTAGTAGCACCTGTTAGGGTCTCAGTTATGGGCAAATAGTTAACCTACAAACTGGAGTCAAAACACTATTAAAGTATAAAAATAGATTTTTATAGTAAAAATATTGGCAATGCATTTTTCAAAAAAAAAATATTACCAGCAATACATTTGACTCTTGACAAAAAAAACACTCTTTACAAAAATACATCAATGAAACCTGATCTACAAACTGATTTCTTACAAACAATACATATTCTATTCATATGAGCCTATCCTAAAAATCTTGTCAGGGTTAAATAACCCATTGCCATTGATATACTGTAAAACAAAATATACCAAACCAATCAAAAATACATTGGATATGATTTATTAGTAGTTTTAATCTATCTTATTATTATTTGCTGCATCTTGTTAATGTTTTTTTTATTGAAACAAGCTGGTTAAAACATCATTCTACTCTTAATGCAAACAATAAATCATGAAGTACATTTTGACAAGACTTGAACTTTCATCCCTAACTTTGTTGACCTGTCATTTATAGAAATCATTTTAACCACTTTTGATATATTTTTGATTAAACAGAGTAAAATCTGTCACCCTTCTTTTATTCTCTCTAATGTTATATCTTTTATTGTCTTGTTAGAGGACAGTTATTTCATGTAACAAAATAGTATGAAACTAGTAATACTACAATCATCATAAGAATGCTTTACCAACAATATGTATATGTGTGTGTTTTCTCAGTTTTTTGCCTTTTCATTGGTGCACAAATATCTGTGATATCTGGTTGTTAGTAGATTGATGTGACTCTACATTGAATTTCTTCCAATGAAACAGTGGATAGTCTTAGACAGATGATGTGTAATACAGGCGATGCCATTCAAACAGTTAGGCAATTTGAACCGAATGACCAACTCTCAACTTACACAAAATCTTTGCGCCCCATCTGAAATTGCTGAAAACCATTCCATGAAGGAATAAAAAAAACTCGTTATTTATAAATTCTTTCTCTCTTTCTTTCTTTAAGGAAGCGATTTTGCATCAAAAGTTTGTGGAACATTGAAGGTTGTTTTCTGAAGTTCTGAGAGTAATTAACTTCTATGAATTATTTGAACAACTATCCCCATTTCTGTTGTTTTTATCATGTCACTGACTACCTATGATGTAGTTCTAAAGATGGATGCTAAGAATACCAAGGACACGTGAGTAGTTGCGTACTAAAACACCACTTAGGCTTAAAATCAAGAAACAGTTGAAATTTCTGGGACATATAATGAGGAAAGATTACCTGGAAAATTTAACACTCACAGGATATGCTGAAAGCAGGAGAAGCAGAAGGAAACAGCAAGTAACGTAACTAATGAGTCTGTCTGAATAGATAACAGAGCACAAAGATGGTAAAGAGTCAAATGCTGTTTAAAGCTACAAGTTAGAGGAAGTTGTGGAGAGCCAGGATCGTCCATGTCCTGAAAGAGCATTGCACATAAAAGAAAAAGAATATAAGGTTTGAACAACGTACACTTTATAAATATAATAATTCTATGAATTGGAAAAATTCTTTCAGAAAACCTTTCAGCTTTCTAATGTTTCCAAATGTTCCTATTCACAGCTATTGAAATATTTTGACAGGTCTCTCCTCAGTTATAAATTGCAGAGCAATGAGTCAAATAGTCCCCTCTTATCAACCGGAAATCTAAATCAACTGGAAAGCTATTGAAACAGGGTAAGAGTTACATTGTATCTCAGGGCCCTAAATTGTCAAGTGATCTGAATGTGGTCAATGGATCAGATAATCCAACAATAACATCAGGTCCATTTGCTATGGAATCAGCTATCATAAGCAAGTGATATTTGCTTACAGTGAAAATTTATAAAGCCAAATCTAATCTCTGACTAACTTGCTATTCCAATGTTTTAATAATGCAATGAGCATTTTCTATGATTATCAGATTGTTGCAAATAAATAATATTTACAGAAACCATATTTTCCTGAAAAGACATTAATTTTCCTGAAAAATCCACTAATTTATGATGTAAGCTTATTTTAAACTTTTCTTTTTTGTGGTATGGTAAAAAGTGTAATGTTGCTTAGAGCTATAAGGAACTGGAAGTTGTTGAGAGCCATGATCACTTGTGCCCTGAAATGTTTTGAATATTATACACCTCATACTTCCCACTTGTTGAACTCTCTTCTATTTATTTGCTTCCCTGATTGTAGTAATCTTCAAAAATTTAAATGCAACATCAATTGCCATCTTCTATGTTCTTGAATCCAGTTCATCTTTTGTCCTTTCCTCAACCCTCCCTATACTCAGTCTTTTCTCTCACTTTCACTCTCTGTAACCCCTGTATACTAGTGGCATTCTCTCCTTGCTTGGGGTGAAATGATTTAAAAAAAAAAACTGGAAAAATTATTTCAGAATGCCTTTCAGTTTTCTAACTTTCCAAATGTTCCTATTCACAGCTATGAAAATATTTTGCTAGGTCTCTCCTGATAATCCACAATAATATATGATCAATTCATAATGGAATGAGCTTATTATTAAGGATATGTCTTCCAATGGGAAGACATATCCTTGTTCTTACATAATCATTATGTTAAAAATTTATAATGGTAATATTAGCTTCTTTTTTTTTTTAAGGAGACCTTTAGCATTTATTGACTGAGCAGCCACCAGTGCTACTTCCAGTTCAAATTTATTGTTTTTTCATTAAAACAATTTCTGAGGTATTAGGTTAATGCAAAAATAATGTCGACATTATTATTTTTGCACCAATAAATAGGTTCCTCAAGTTCATCAACTGTTATTGCTCTTTCCAGTACTGATGACAGCTTCCATCCTAACTGCAAAATAGAATCATTGTAAACTCCAAAATTCTTCCATTAGTTGCATAGTATGTGTTTTGCTAGGGCTACATACAGTTTAGAATTTAGAGTTACCCTTCTTCTAGACTGGTTGCCACCCAAGGCCAAAGTACCCAGTGTGCCTTATTATTTAACCTATAGTTGAAAATGTATCCCTGGCAATGCACATATTTTGCAATTAAGGAAATGGTTGTAGTGTTCACTTTGACTATAATCCCAACTATGGTTGGCCTCCTTCCTAAACTTTTGTCTAAAATACAATGAAATGCCAATATCTTGATTATGTCATCTTCAAGCAACATTTGCTATCCATTTTAGTTGATGCTGATGTTGAAATTCCTTTAGTAATGTGCTTTCTGTTATTTGGTACAGTTCTTTTGGTATCAGTCTACAAGTTTTGAAGAACAATAGTCTTCTCTAAAATCAACAAAATTCATTCCCTCAAAGCCACTTTTAACCATTTATCTGAAGAAATCTGTTGTATACAGCTGACAGTTTTGATATTTCTGAAAGAGTTTGGTGCCATGTATGACGTCCATTTGAAAGTCTTAGTCTGAAGAGGTTATTTAAGCATATGTCTCAAGTTTCTAGGTTGATATTTTAGCTTTGTAGCTACCTGCAGTGTATTGCAAAGCTACCGCTAGAGGAGCCTATTCTATATTCATATTTATCACCTATACTAACTTTGTAACTGATCCACACTGTTGCAGAAATATGCAATTTCTTGGAGTTGTTATCTATCAGCTCCAAGATATTGCATATTTCTGCAACATATATGCTCGCATTATACCTCTTACTAGAACTGAAGTAAAATTGGTTTGTGAGTTGGCTTTCATTAAACAATGATACCCCTTGATTTTGTGATTGTGGAAAACTGCTGGAACTCTGAGACAAGGTAGCAAAAGAAAAACAGGAAGAAAGGACTATCAACTATAAGAAAATAGAATGGATTTATGGTGATTTTCTAAGCATGGCTTAGATGTGACACAAGACCAAAGGTATGGTGCACCTAGTGAGTCTCAAACTCACTACCCAGTCATAATTGTTCTAGTAAGGCAAGCTTGCTAACTATTAAACCATGTTGAAGTGTCCAACAATGGATATATGCCAGCAGGAGGGACAATCCAAGATGTTTCTACAAATTTAAATATGTGCGAAAATGTGACACTGAAATCTGAAGGCACATCTGAATAGCAAAAGATGCCTTCCAAAAATTAAATAAAGTATGAAGAAACAGGAAACTTTTATTAGAAACAAAGAAAAAAGTGCTGAACTGCTACATAATATCATTTCTCCGACATGGCAGTGAACAGTGGAAAAATTCCTCACAGATGCATCATAAATGTAATTCTTCAGAAGGACATTTCTCTGATTTTGAGCATAAGTGTCCTTTTTGTTTACATTTTCCTTAACACTTCTTTGTTGCTTATGTGCTTTATCCATGGTATTCTCAGTGTCCTTCTGTAGAACAACATTTCTGTTGGTTCTAGTTTTTTCTTTATCTGTGAGCAAATTTTCAAACATTTGCTGCCATACGAAAGGTTTTATATTATATAACAGTTTAACACTCTTTTCTTTGTTTTTTACAAAACTTTCCTGTTTGTTAGTACTTTGCTTAGCTTTGAGGAGATAACTTTTGGTATTCCAATGCACTTCTCAAATTATGGCATTGCATTTTCCATCATCTGTTAAAATACATCCTAGATAGTTAAACTTTTCTACTTGTTTCATGTTGACATCTCCAGTTCGTAATTCGTATCTTGGGCTATTTCTTTTGCTGATAACCATACTTCTTACAGTTGGGGCTTTATCCTGTCTTCTGCTATCTTTACTACCTTGTCTAAAAGGTCTTGTAGTTTTCTTTCAGAGTTGGCCATTAACACAATGTCATCTACATATTTAAAGTCTCCAAGTCCCTTAGGATAGCTTTGCTGTAGAAGAATAAATCCAATGGGAAGACATATCCTTGTTTTACAGCCTTTTCTATTTTTGTGAACCTAATTGATTTTCTCTCCATATGCAGGTGGTTTGCTCCCATTATAAGTTCTAGAGTATTCTAACATCCTTCTTAAATAGATCTAGTTTTTCTAATGGTTCAAATAGAACTTTGGGTCATAGGTTATCAAATGCTTTTGTGTAATCTATAAAACATAAGTGTACATCTTTCTGCATTTGTATGGCTCTCTCCAATATCATGTTTCTCTCTCCCTCTCATCATGAAATAGTTTAATGTATTCATTTCTTCTTTGACACAAGTTTTCTTTTTCCATTATATGAGTTCCCACCTCAAATAAAATTAAATGTTCACTTATCTGTCCTTACTCTGAATTTAACAGAGATTACATCTATTCAAGTGGTTTGGTAGCAAAATTAAATTTATTTACAGAAAGCATATTTTTCTTCAAAGAGGTCACTTAATTTTCCCTAAATTGACATTATTTTATGATCTAAACATATTTTAAATTGGTTCTTTCTTAATGTTGTCTTAGGAAATATTAACTAACATCCATTAAGAATATTATTTCTGTAAATAAATTCAATTTTATTATCAAGACCGTGATGATTGAGAGCAATCTTCACAAAATTTAGAGTAAGAACAAATAGGTGAACATTTAATTTTATTTGCTAATATATATATATATATATATATATATATATATTATTTTTGTATATTAAAACAAAAATATGTTAAAAATTGCTATTGTGTTAAATTAACTCCCTAACCTTTTTAGCTTTTACTTATTTGCAAATTTGAACATGAGACTTCGATACATCTTATAAAATAATGTATCAAATTGTATTTGTCTATAAGGAAATTGTCTAGGATTTATATGCAGACAACTTCATGTCATGACCAATATTAAAAAAATTTTCCCGGTGAATTTGAATGTAGTGTAGGTGACATTTGATTGGTTAATCACAGCAAAGCCCACAAGCCCCGTTTTTTTTTTTAAAAAAGTGTTCTGCTCTTGAAATTAAATTAATCTTTCACTCACCAGTGCCTTGACATCACCCAAGGTGACACAGTAGTAGTTTTTAACATGTTTTTGTTTTAATATCCTAAAATAATATTTAGCTCTACTCTATATTGAGCCCTCTTTTAAATTAAATTTTACATACAGAGAAATTATACTCCATTCGTTCTCATTTTACCTGGATATATAAATATATACATATACATATACATATATATATATATATATATATATATATATATATATATATATTCCTAAAGAATTAATGGATTTTGGCTTTTTAATCTATATTTTTGTTACTTCAAATGTTATTTTTAGTGGATACCCATATTTGAGTAGACACTCCAGTATTTATTTCTTTTACCAGCCTGTGTACTCAAGAAAATTTAATGAAGAAAATGTGCCCACCAGCAAAATTCAAGCTTGAATTTCCCCTTGCAGGAAGAACTACCACCTGAGCTGCAAAGAGCTTCACAAAGAAATGTTTTATTTTGTCTTTAAAGCACATTCACTTGTTCATATTTTTTTCTAAAACACATATCTGCTCTGTTTCATAACCAAAATGTAGACAAAGCAATTTTTAAAGAATTAATGGATTTTTGTATTTTAATAAATACTGTTTAAAATAAATGGAGCAACTCCTCAAATATAGACATCCACTAAAAATAACGTTTAAAGTAACAAATATATATATATGTATTATCACTGTCATAATTAAATAGAACATGTTCAAGTTAACCTAATGTCAAATCAAATTAAAATTTCCTTCTTTTTTTTTAATTTTCAAACATTTTGTTGTGCATACAAATCAAAATTATCAATAAACTTTTCAAAGTTCATGTTTTTGTGAAACCATTTCTCACCTATAGTACAGGTATATTTAAATTTGAAATGTAGCATTCCAAAAAAAAAAAATACCAGGATGTTGCCAACAAAATCTTGTCCACAATACTGAAAACACTTAGTTTTTGATAATGACTGAAACAGATAAATGTCACCAAATAAAAAAAGAAAACCATGAAATTTGGGTAATTTATCCATAAATTTAGTGTGGATGTACAATTTGTTTGAAAATTAGAAAAATACAATAAAACATTAAACAGTTTGAACTTTAAAAAATTGTTTTTTTTTTGTCTTTTAGATAATTTTACCACAAACAAGGCAATAAAGTTACTGAAATTGGGACTAATTAAGACTAGATAGAGGGGTTGCTTTGTGTTAGAGAATTTGTTACAGAAGGTTACTGTCAGTCACCAGTTTGTAGCAGGAAGAGTTACTACTTGTTGCTGATGAGGATGAAGATTTTTTTAATCATTTGACCTAAAGCAAGGTAATAAAGCCATTAAAATGCAAAGGGTTAACTGAGTGTGAGAGAATATGAAAAAAAAAAAATACCATTAAGGAGAAAAAAGAATAAAAGAACAGCAATTAAGAAGACATTAGATAATAATTGACATTGCATTTAAATATTTGAAGATTAAAGTTGCCTGCAAAACAAAAAACCAGAAGAGAGTTTCAAAACTATAAAATGATGAGACTTTGTTGCCAATCTAGTACTTAAATTCATAAATTCCAGGTAGCATAGATGGAAGTACATCAGAACAATTAACATGAAAGTATTTATAGAAAAGGCACAGGGAAGCTATGTTACAGTGCTGGGAAAATGACTGAAGCTGAGATGCCAGGTCAGAACCAATAACATTGCAGAAATCTTATTTGGATTTTATCAAGAATCTCTAAATATATACAGACAAAAAAAAAAAAAAAAGTGTATTTAAAATAAAAACAAAAAATGTCTACAATAAAATTACTCTTCTTTTGCAAATACAAAAAAATATGGCACAAGGCTAAAAGTGGGGATTGGAAGAAAGCTGGTTTTCAATCTGTCTATTCTTAAACTTAGCTAGCCATAATTACTGACCCAAAGCACAGTATTCCTTACACCAAAAACAACACATTCTTAATTAGCATTCTTACTTCAGTCACCATAATACCCCAAAGACTATATCTAGTCTTAACTAGTTCCTATATGTACAATTTGCCTGGCAGTCGGGGGAGGGGATAAAAAAATAACAACATTTAAAAATGAAACCCCAATGAATATTTACAATGATTACAAATTTATTATACAGGAATAAAGTGCCACGGCTAACACTTGAGTTTGAGCATAAATTTCCAGTGAGTAAACACAGTTGATCCCATTATTAAATTAATTAGACCACATGACCATAGAGGAAATGCATATATGGGAGGCAGCATGTGTCAAATGGATCACATTTCTATTCTATCCTCTATACTATACAGACCACTATTCTCTACTCTATTCATTATACAGATCTCTATATGGATTACTGTTCAAGCAAGTATTATCAAGCAAGTACTATTAGTGTGAGTGCTATTCAAAGGTGTCTGACACTAGTATTGTTCAATAGCATTTCTATAGTTGTATCTGCGATTACAAGTCTCTACTACAACAAGCATTATGGAAGTGATAACGAATATTCGTTGACATCACAAAAGTGGCAATGAGTGTTCATTGGCAACACAAAAAAAAATTATACAATAGAGGAAAGTTCATCAGGGCAATTACCTTGAAAGTGTTTATAGAAAAAGCACAGGGAAGCTACATTACAGTGATAGGAAATTGCCTGATGCCAAGATACCAAATCAGGACCAATAACATTGCAGATTCTTCTTTGTATTTTATCAAGGATTGTTAAATATATAGAAAGACCACTAGACTATATTCAGTAATAATAATAATAATAATAATAATAACAATAATGATAATAATAATGAAATTAACCCATTATTGTATAAAGTGTCTTTAAAATAGCTCTCTTTACCTAATCTACTTTTCTGGATAATGGCAATTTTAGGGCTGGCAGATTTAAAATTTTTAAATAACCCACTCTCTAAAATATTAGATGGCATGTCCTATTGGGTTAAATAGTTTCAGCATTCTAGCTGAATAGGAGTAAGTTAAACTAAAGAACATATGAAACTTACTAATTTCAATATTAAATCCAGAGGGTGACTCAAAGTTTGGGCCTACAGTATATATATATATATATATATATATTCTTACTCTTCCAACAAACACCTACCTACTCACAATCTTCTAAACAGAGTAACATATAATTCAATTTGTTCTAGGCCATTTCTCTGGCCAGCATTAAAATTTGGGTTCTTTCCCAATGACTTTCTGTCCTTGCCATAATTAGAGGCTAGAAGGTCATTTCTTACCTGGACACTGACACTTTCTTTTACACCCAAAAGCATAAGACATATTCTTTATTTTTTAATCAGGTGAAAATAAGGATATAAAGGGGGTCAATGGAGAAAGATCTAATGTATGACAGGGCTCTTAAAAAAAAAAAAACTAGCACTCTTTTATTGCTAACATTTAACTCTAAATTCACACAAACTCAATAAGTAGGTTACTTGCTGCTTTCCCCATTTCTCTTTTTTTTTATTTTTTAATCTGTATCACCCTATGCAAGGCAATAAAGCCACTAAGATACAAAGGGTTACAGGGTGTGGAAGAATTAGGAACAGAAACATTAGTAATGAACTGGAAGAGAAAATAGTAATCAGTAGAACAGTAGATAGCAATTGAGATTGCATTTAAATTTTTGCAGATTAAAGCTGGCTGGAGAGTGTGGAACCAGAAGGATGTTCCACAAGTGAAAAGTGCAAGAAAAGAAACTGTTAGCAAAGAACTTATGGCTAAATGTAGCCAGCTCAACTGTAAATTGATGAGATCTTGATGCCAGTCTAGTACTGTGTTTAAATTCAAAAAGTCTAGGTACCATAGCAAAGAGCGATATTTATTTGTAATTTATTTACAAAATGTGGCACAAGGCCAAAATACAGAATGGGGAAAAGGTTGGTTTACTGCTGTCTTAACGTTAAACTTAGCTAGCCAGAAACACTGACCCAAGCATATAACAATATTCTTTACCACCAGCACAATGCATTCTTACTTACCTTTCTTACTACATCCACCATAATACCTCATTGTCCTAACTAAACCCCATATGTAGCATAGCAAAGAGCTCGTCCAAACTATTTCAATAAAAATGTTTCCAGAAAAGGCACAGAGAGGTAATATTATGATGGTGGGAAAATGACTGAAGCTGAGCTGTCAGATCAAGACCAATAACATTGCTGATTCTTCTTTAGATTTTATCAAGGATATCAAGGTAAATAGCAGGGGCACCGGACCATATGTAGCAGTAATATTCTAAGCATGGACGAATGCTTGACTTATAGATATGTAAGATAGATTCTGGAGAGAAAACTATCTTGCACAACACAGTGAACCAACTTTTTTAGCAGCTGACCTAGCAATGGATTCATTTTCCCCTTTTGTTCCCTTTTAGTCACTAATTACAAGGCCTAAGTGCCACTCAAGTTAGAAGGTTACTGAATGGAGATGTTGTAAGGCCATAACACAACACAGAGAAGCAACTTCCTTAGCAGCTGACTTTCTCTTGCCTTCTGTCTATGATTTTTTAAATTCTCTAGGCTCTTTTTAACTTATCATGTACCCCAGCTATCTCTTTCTGATTTTCAGTATGTTTGATTGTTACTCTTATCTTCTGTTGACTTCCTCATTGCTTATATGTTATTCTTAGCATTTATCAGTAGAAACATATCTCTGTCACTCTGAGTCTCTTTTTCATCTGGTAGAAAACTGTCCAGCATCTAATGTTATCTAGAAAATTAGGTATTATGTAGCCTTTAGGCATTCTTTTTTTTGTGTCTCATTATATTTTTCTTGCTTAGCTTCTGGAAGTTATCTTGCACCAATCCTATGTGCTTTCAGATTTCTAAGTCACATTTACTAGATGCTTTGTTTTTTTTTTAATCATTTCACTCCAAGCAAGGAAGTAATGCCGCTAAGACGCAAGATGTTACTGGGAGTGAAAGCGAACGTGAAAGCTTTAGTGAAAAGAAAGGACAGTAAAAGAACAGGATTGAGCAAGACAGAAGATGGTGACTGGTGTTGCATTTAAATTTTTGATGATGGCAAATAGCAGCGAAGTAAGAAGCTGGAAAGGGCTTTCACAGGTGAGAGATATGAGAGGAAAAACAATTAAAATAGAACTTACAGTTATATCTAGCTAGTTCAACAGTGAGATCTATTTGACAATCTAGTAGTATGCTTAAATTCATGCTGTTGTTATACCAAGTATGAAAGCTCATTAGAACAATTGCCATGAAAATATTGCATCCTGAGTAAGACCATAAACTATATCCAACAGCAAGTCCTCTGATCAGGTTTTGTGAAGTGTGGAACCACTTCTTAATTGCTGGTGTTCCCAGGTCCGCTCTGACCCGGGGTGGTAGCACCTGATAGGGTCCCAGCTATGGGCAAATATTTGACCCCACCCCCAAACTGGGGTCAAAACACTATGAATGTGTAAAAGTAATACCAACAATACATTTTTGTAATAGGTTATTATCAGCAATGAATTTTTGAAGAAAAATATTATTACCAGCAATTCAAAAAAAAAAAAAAATATTAGCAGCAATACATTTTTTTGAAAAATTATTACCAGCAATAAAAATCTTGTCACAGAGGCTGATATGCCGTAAAACAAACCAAACTAAACCATGAAAATATTTATAGAAAAGAAAGGGGGAAGCCATGATATGGTGGTGGGATTGTGACTAAAGAAGAGATGCCAGGTTGGGACCAATTGAGATAGTTAAATAACCAATATATACATCATGCCTTAGAATGTCTCTTTTACTAACAAACATGCTTTCTTTTTTTTAATAGTCTATTCTAATTACTACTTTTTTTTATTACTACCTTATTTCAAAGACTTTTTAGTTTCCTTTCTGTGTCTACCAACAAGACTGCTATCTTATGTTGTTAAGATTATGTCTCACATTAATAAATTTTGATATGTTTCTAGTTCTCTTAGGATCCTCTCATTGTATAGCTTTAATAAATTGAGTGAGAAAATGCATTTGTCTTATTCATGATCTTATTTTTGTGTATTCACAAAACTCATTCTCCATAATCATGCAGGTTGTTTGGATTAGTGGACGATCTTTCCCATGTAAAACAAGGCTTCCTAGTTTAATCTATGAAACTATAACATGCTAATGTTTTTAATCTATGAAACTATAACATGCTAATACTTTTTTTTTTAATTGCTGGTAATAATATTTTTCTTCAATAACCTATTACAAAAATGTATTGTTGGTATTAAAATCAATTCAGTAATCCACATTTGAATGAAAAATTAGTGCCCATATATACAGGATATATATATATATATATATATATATATATATATATATATATATATATATATATATATATATATGTGTGTGTGTGTGTGTGTGTGTGTGTAAATATATGTATAAAAGTGGACATGGAGGTTAACAGTGAGCAGTGACAGTCTATTTCATGCTTGAATGCAATCTTCAGGTCAAAGATTTTCTGAAGATTAAGTTCAAGCATGAAACAAGATTGTTTCTGCTGATTGTTGACTTCAGGGTCCACTTTTATATTTACAAGTACTCCCTGATACTGAGCACATTTACCTATAAATATAACATACCTTAAAACTTTCATATATATATATATATATATATATATATATATATATATGAAGAAATATAGTTTTAAGGTGTGCTATATTTATGAGATAAAGTGCTCAATATCACAGATAGAGCATATGTAAATATAAATATAAATTGCATCTAGCATGAGTGGTGACTTCAATGTTCACACACACATATATATATATATATATATATATATATATGTGTGTATATATTATTAAATATGCATATACCTATGTTCGTAGATATTTATTAATACATACTTCTTAGTTCTATCTACACTGAGCACTATTTTGTTTACACCTTATATTAAATTAAGTAAATATTTATTCGCTTATCTGTGTATGCACGCTAATGCATGTATATACAGTTGCTAATATCTAATTATTTAGTTTATATCCACATTTATATATATATATATATATATATATATATATATATATATAAAAGGAAGCGTTTATCATAGTTCCAACAAGAGAAAAGTGTGTATATTAAAAAGAAGAGAGAAACCGCCAACGTTTTTGGTTTAATGTTGATTTTTTTAAAAATATTATGCTTTATTTTCCTTAATTCTTCTACACGGGTTTCCAGTCTCACGACCTTCATCAGGCAAAGCGTGGAGATTTCGACATATTATTAAAAATAATTAATTTTTTTCTTATGTTTTTTGATGTTATATAGTCTTGATATGAGACATTCTCTTTTTTGTGTGTTATTGACCCAAATGTCTTTCTTGAAATGGCTGTGTAATGGTTTGTGTGAAGGGTTATAAAACAATTAAGATTGGTCCGAGAAATGGTGAAGGAGTTATTGGCATTCTTATATTTTAATGACCCCTGTGTTTTCATAGATCTATTTCCATTTTCTTGTGTTTTTGTCAGCATGCATGTATATATATATACATTCCCTCTTCCTACATACACACTGTCTTACTATGAGGAATTAATAAACAATTTTTTACAAATACACACACAAACACACTGTCCTATTACAAGGAATCAGTACATACATACACACACACACACACACACATACATACATACATACAGACACATATAAGTACATACATACACACATACTTCCTAAGTTGTTTGGGGTTTGCATGCATGCCCATGAGTAGTCCCCTGCTTTTGTCAATATGTGTGTATATATATTCATGTTCCACAGATACCTGCATGTGAGCATGTGTGTATGCATGTGAGTGGTTTGATCACTGTATTTGGCCATAATGTGTGCATGTTGTGTGTTTTTTCATGTGGGGTTATTTAGGTTTAGTTTATGAAGTTCTTTTCTTGTATTTGTAGGTAAGAATAATTGTTTGTTTGATATATTGGCATAATTTTGAATTTACACTGGTTACATTTGAAGATGTGTTGTGATACAAAAAGTTTTCTGTTATCTGGTAATTTTTTGTTGCTTTTGTGTAGGGGGACCCTGTTGACTTCTTGCATTTTGTGCATTTAAGTACATAAATTACATTTTTGGAGTTTTTATTTATTATGAATATTGTTTGAGGGTTTTCAAAAGTATAGAAGTTTCCTTCTATAATGATGTCACAAACCCCACATCTTTTTTATTGCATTTTGTGACTCCCTGTATTGTGTGTTGGTTAAATTTGGATGAGGTTAAGGTGTGCTATATTTATGAGATAAAGTGCTCAATATCACAGATAGAGCATATGTAAATATAAATGTTATGTGTTTTAGGTTTTTAGATTGGCATTTGCTTTTAATTATTTTGGTTGTTTTTAGTATATTTTTCAGTTTATTATTCTTGCTAAGTAGGTCTAGATTTTTTGTAATTTCTGTGTATAGTTCTGGGTTGTTTTTGTTGTAAGTTGAGACATATGGTAAAGTTTGTTCGATGTTTCTTTTTATTTCAAAGTTGGTCTAAAGGAAATTTTTTGCGAGTTTAAAACCTTTGTTGTGGGGTAGCCTGGTTTTTTTAGAGTTTTATGTAGTTCTTCCAGGTGGGTTTTTTTGAGATGTTTATCAGTCACTACTGTAGAAACCCTACATGCTAGAAAATAGGGGATGGATTTGAGGCAGCTTTTTGGGTGATGGCTCTTGAAATGAAGATTAGTCAGTTATGTGCCATGCATGAGACACGCTTAGGCGATCATGTATCGAAAGATACATGACTCATGAGGCAGATTTTTTCTTGAAGTAGGTTGCCATTTCTTTCTGTGGTAGACCAGTTGCCATCCAAGGCATTAGAATTTAGTCTACCCTACTATTTACCCATATCTGAGGGGGAGAAGAAGAGGATTCATACCTTTCCCAAGGGTATTAGCATGTAAGTGAATGGAATGGATTCAACTGGAATTCAAACTGCTCTCTGATTCTTTAATCTGAGCCATTATCCATTACTCCACCATGTCTCCTTATATATATATATATATATATATATATATAATGCTGTATATGTAACTGCCCTATTATTTCAATGGTGCTAATGCATTAATACTTGATCACTGACAATCCTTTTTTTTCTTTATTTTTTAGTATCCAATAGATTGATGGCCAAAACTTATGTCCTTATAACTGGGATATTAGCAGAAAATAACAGAATTATTATTGTCAGTGGACAGCAATAAAATATAAGAAACTCTTTTCTATTGATACAGTCTAGATGCTGAAAATAAAAGTGTAATTAGTCATAGATTTCTCCACTGTGCCAGAATGTGTTGCGTGAAGTGAATAAAATTTTTTAATATATCTAATATGTTTAATATATATGTTTAGTAAATCCTGCTTGTTATATATGTAATCATTACAGCGAATGAAAGATTTTACAGCTTTGTTTAATAAATCCTACCTTCTGCCAAACATGTTTATATGGATTTTTGTCCTTGTGTTACTGTGAAGAACCCATCTCCAAAGTTTGTAAAAGTATAAACCCATATTTATGATACCGATTCTCTCTCTCTCTCTCTATATATATATATATAAAGGGAAGAGGTTATAGTAGTTCCAATGAGAGAAAAAGTGTGTATAATAAAAATAAGAGAGAAACCACAAACGTTTTTGATTGTAATGTGGATTTTTTTAAAGCATAATAAATAAAATAATGCATAATATATTTTTTTAAAAGATCCACATTACAACCAAAAACATTTGCAGTTTCTCTCTTCTTATATATATATATCATCAAATGTAAGTTTTGATGAATTTGTTTAATAAATCATAACATATATATATATATATATATATATATATATATATATATTGTGCGATGGGTAAATTGTCGCCATTTTATAATTTTAATTTTGCACACATGTGTTGTTTGTTTTTTATTTTATCAACTACACAGTATAGTAGGGTCAGTTGGACACCATCTGTGAGCAAAAGAGCACCATGATGCAACTCACTCTGATAGAAATTTGGATACTGTACTGCTTGGCATTTGCACCAGGCACTCTAATGCAAACATTTCTGAGTGTCAATCTTAGGACAGTGCAGAGCATTTGAAAAGAGTTGGATGAGTCTAATGGTGATTACGAAAGTACAGTAGCTCAGAAAACTCACTCTGATTGTTCTGATAAGAGAAGAACTCCTAAATTTGTTGGTGAGGGCCTCAGACTCAAGGTAGAGGCCTACATCAAGTGCATTGAGGAGGTAGTGCTGCCCTGGGTCAAGAGAATGACTGCTGGAAGAACCAATGTCTGGCAACAGGACTCTGCACCATGCCACACAATCAGGAGAACCCAGTCATGGCTGTCAAACAATTTCTGTGACCACATCACCCCTTACATCTGGCCACGTAACTCCCCAGACCACAACCCCCTTGATTATTATGTATGGAGTGCAGTTGAGCAAGAGACCAACAAAACTTCTTGTAACACCAAAGATGATCTGAAGGCAAGGATTATGGCAGCATTCACCAACTTAAACAAGGAAACTGTCCAGAAGAGATACAGGAGATTCCGGAGTTGTCTGGAGACCATGGTTGAAGCCAATGGGGATTTTATTGAATAGATTTACTCTTTAGCATTTCAAGATATATTTTTGTGTAATTTTGGTAAATATATCTGTTAAAATGAGATGTCTGTGTTATTTTCATTTTTGTGGGATGTAAATGACAATTTATCTATTGCAACCTGTGTGTTTATGTATGTATATATATATATATATATATATATATATATATATATATATAGAGAGAGAGAGAGAGAGAGGCAGACTGACAGAGACAGAGAGAGAATAAGTTTTGAAGGATTTAATAAACACTAAAGGTAGAATAAGTGAGTAATATTCAAGCAATATATATATATATATATATATATATATATATATATATATATATATATATGTGTGTGTGAAAATATATTTTTTTAATATTACTCACTTACTTCCGTCTTACCAGACTTTGAAATTAGAGTATATATCTTCCTCCACATATTTTAAATAACTTTTCAACAACCTGATGAATATCCATGAATGTTTTCAAATTTAAAGTTTTGATAAATAAGACAATGACATCCTTACTTTTCTATATAAGCATGGGCAACAAAAGACTGTTAAAAATAAACTACATCTCTTGTTAACTGAGGCAAAGAATGGCTTGTTAATTTTAATGCCTCCAAAATGAAACTTTTCTCTATGAATTGTCTGAGAGATCCCTTCTTGCTCTCCATCAGTATGCCTGATGTTAACCTCATTAAGAGAATGACACATTAGCACCTTCTTGGACTAACATTTTTCACTGACATGAAGTGGAAAATGATATTGAATTAATTGCTAGGTCTGCTGACAGAAAAGATTTTTTTGTTTTGTCACCTAAATCTATCTTATATATTTATAAGTCTACTCTTTGTCCATGCTTTGAATATTGTTGACACATATAGTCTAGTGCTCCTGGTATATATTGAGAGATGCTTAATAAAATCTGCAATTTCATTCTTCTACCATTTTCTTACTGCTGAAACATAGCTTCTATAGGGAAGAAAAGTTTACCTCTTCCCAAATGATCTTGTTCTTTAAACATCATCTTAAAATCAAGATCAGGGCAAAAAGGCAGTAACTTAGTGCAAAGTGGGTGAGTCTTTCATGTCTGCATCAAGTAAAATGAGCTAATCTAGAATGGCATTTTCATGTTGACTTAGTGTAAGGATTTTGGTCCTCTATACAGAACATTGGCAACCCAGTCTAACATAGGGTGTTTTTTCTTCAGATTCGTCACTTGAAGTCACCTTAGCTAGGGGATGTATGGACATTGGTTAGTTTATTTTTGTCCCTTCTTTCTTTTGTTTAATTCCCACCTCTTATCCCCTATTAGATGAAAGAGATGTCAGTTCTCTAGTGGATGCAGGATACTTTTTGTATTTCTAGTACATATTTCATATTTGTTGTTGTGTTTGGATAAGTGTGTGTTTGAGTCAGTGTTTAGTAGTGTTATTGGTCTAATTCTTTAGTCCAACATTAATTTTGTCTAGTTAACTGATGTTTCTGCTACAATGTAGCATAGTGGGAGGTTTTTATTACTATTTATGTATTTTATCTTGGAAATTCACAGTGAGATTTGATTTTCAAACAAACTGTACATATCGGGACAAGTTAGGATTTCCTAGAGAAAGGGTGGTATTATGGTGACTGTAGTAAGTATGGGAATTAAAAACATGATGTTTGGTGTAAGGAATATTATAGTATGTTTAAGTCAGTGATTGTGGTTAGCTAAGTTTAAATACAAGACAGATGAAGACTGACCTTCTTCATCTCCTCATGGCCATGTGCCACATTTTTTGTATTTTCCCAAAAAAAACGTCACTTTCCTCTTTGGTAGCTAGACCCTATAAACTTAAGCACAGCAAGATTGGCAGCAAGATCTTGTCATTTTACATTTAATGTAACCATAAGTTATATACTAACAGTTTCTTTTCTCGCACTTCTCGCTTGTGGAACTCTCTTCTGGCTCCACTCTTTCCAGTTAACTTTAATCTTCTAAAACTGAAATGCAATGTCAATCACTACTTTCTGTCTTCTTACTGATATTTTTCTTATATTCTTTCACATTCAGTAAGTTTCTGTGTGTTAGTGGCTTTGTTGCCATGCTTGGGGTGAAATGATTAAATATATATGCATAATGGAAGTTTTGCTTTATATATATATAATAAATGTTTTTAAAAATGAATCATTTGATGGATTTGTTTAATATATCATATTATACAAAGAATTAATAGAGTGGATGAAACTTCTGACAATTTTTTAAACAAATCCTGTGAAACCAATGTTTACATTAATAGTTATTATATATATATATATATATATATATATATATATATATATATATATATATATATATATATATATACTAGCAGCATAGCCCGGCATTGCCTGTGCTTGATTCAAAAATCGTACAACTCATACAGCAATCGCTATCACTTGACTTAAAATATTTTTGCCCTTCCTTGCCTTTAAAGGAGTGCTCTTTGCTGAGCTGATGTTGCTACATGCCTTACTTCTTGCCTATCTCACACTGCAAATTTTTTCTAAGCTCTATACTAAACATTAAGTCTCTTACGAAAAAAGAACTAAACAAAATGAACACAAAACGATCAGCTTTAAAAAAGGACTTGTAACTGGAAAAACCGAATGAAAAAAGAATGTTAACAACAAATACTTTTTCACACCCAACCCAGTTCTGCGGAATCAGAATCAATGTTGAGTTTAAGCAAGCGAATGAGCCAATTGGAGTAAAGTGCCATGCAGATTTAAATTTTTCCCACTTGTGACGAATGCAGCTATCAATTTTTTTTGCATGCTAGCATGCTAGTTAACATTTGTGTCAGTCAGCTGTTGGCTCTCATGCCGGGCAATAGAATCTTCCTGCCTATTCATGGCAGACAGCTATAGGCTCTCACTCTGGCCAGTACAAAATGGCTGCAAACTACATGAAAACTGCTGTAGAAGCATGAAAAAATTGATTATTTCCACTATTGATGGGAGTTGGGAAATGCAAAGTCAGTCTTGGCTTTCCCGCTAACTTGGAGTATGTGCATGTAAATTTTGGTGCAAATCCATTGAAAATTGCAGCTGTGCATTTGTTACACACATACATCCTTCCTTTTATATATATATATATATATATATATATATATATATACTATAGTTCAAAGGTTTGAAGCCATCCCTAGTAATTTTTTAAATTGGCCCCAAAAGTAGTTGATTTGTATTTTAAATAAGAGAAAATTAATATACATGGTTAAAAAAAAGTCAGACATGATTTTTTATTAGAAATTTTATTATGACAAAAAGAAGAAAAGCATTTCATGATTAAATTTTGCTCTCGTCAACATATCCTCCTTTAGCCTTGGCTGCTGCAGCACAAATTTTTGGCATTTGCTGCAAAAAATTCTGAAAATATGAGTTTGATAATTGATTCCATTTGTTTTTTAGTGACTTTAAGAGCTTTTTTTAATTTTTTTTTTTTTTTCTCTTCTGTCAACTTCATCTCATGCTAATTCTGGGGTGGCTTCAAAATTTTGAACTGTAATGTGTGCGTGTATATATATATATATATATATGTGTGTGTGTGTGTGTGTGTGTGTGTGTGTCTGTGCGCACATTTGTGTACCTCCATAAAATCATGACAAGGTTTTCTTCATGAAATAATCTTATAAAATTACTGAAAACTACCGCACTTCTGTGGCCTCCTTCAGTGCATATAGAATATAGAGTATTTGTTAAAATTTACATATTTGTGAAATGCAATCAGTTTTGTACATTGGTATTCAATTTAAATATGCAGTGTAACAATCTGACAGATCTTTTATAACATTCACTGCCTCTGCTCTGGGAGAACAGACTCCCAGAAGAAAAGACTGTAATAATACTGTCTCCAGATTACCTTGTCAGTCAACATAAACACTTCTTTCTGCTGCCAATAATAATTCTGTTATATTGCCAACAGGTTTATTAGAAGAGAAAAAACCGAAAACTGAAATGATAAAAGATGACAATGCAATAAATGTACAACAGAAAGGAAACAAAATTACCAAAGGAAAACAAATTATATCCTGGTGATGTACAAAAGGCAAAGAATGAGAGATGGCCATAGATATGGACCATACCCAAACACTATGTGTCCCTCACAAAATATCTTCTGTCTACTGAGTTAATTCTAATGAATTCTAACCTTCTTTACCCTTGCAAGAATAGAAAATGAAGTGATCAGAGAAAGAGAGAGATTCTCTATAGAAGCAATTGCAATTAGCAGGCTAATGCTGATTTACTAGAAATGGGAAAATTTAGTAGATTTTCAAGGTCTGTTTCTATGAATAGGAATGTTGAAAAAGTTTAACCCATTAATACCCAACATAAAGTCTACTGTTAAATATAAAAATAAAAATCTGGCATTAATTATAGGTTTCCCCAAAAAAATCTGGTAGTAATAATAGGTGTATAAAAATCAAGTTTATCATGTAATGGCATCTCTACACCAGACTGTTATCCAGCTAAATCACATATGGACCCATCCCTGATATTTCAACAATATTACATAAGCACAGAATGCACTTTGAAGAAAATTGCTGATGAGCAAAACATGAAATTGTGAGTGATCTACTGTTCTCAACACATAGCCATGGAGCAAAATGAGTTGGTTGCCCAGCAACAACCTACATTGACCAGCTATGTTATGATACAGGATACCTCTCTAATAACCTTCTGACCTTGATGCAAGACTGTGGTGGTTGGCGTGATAGACTCATGAATGTCTAAGCTAACTCGACTGAATAAATATAATATAAAAACTCAGTATTAATTATAGGTTTCCACCTATAACACATTAACGCCCACTACCCCAAAATGAGATGGTGGGTGTGGTGGCATCCTACCGGTTCACATCAGTTCACACAAACTGATTCTTAAAATTATAAAAGTTTAGCAAACCAGTTGTTGGATTATCTGAAAATAATATTATATATTAATAGCTGATATATAATAGCTAAAAATATAATACCATTGCTCTAAGTTCTGCAGAGGCTGAAAAAGGATTTTCTGTGATGAACATAATTTATTCTGACAAAAGAAAAAAATGTGACAAATAATCTAGTCATAAATTTGATAGGTCTTACATTGAATCTTTGAGACTGCAGCAATTCATTTTGAATGCAGCGAAGAAACCATAACACAGCTGATGACACTAGTGTCAAAAAGTATCATACTTCTGAACAGAAATAGGATGAGAACAGAATTTCAATCTGGAAATATCTTAATAAATAAATGTTTACTATAAAATTATCAAAATGGTTTAATTTTTTTTTTTTTTTTTTTTTTTTATACCATAAAGTGATTTGTTTCCATTCACAGATTGAAAAGAAAATAAGCAGAATAGGTTCCTAAAGATTACCTGCCTTTATAGAATTAGTTCCTGGAAATTTGGGATGGCGTTATTGGATGGTGGGCATTAGTGATGATGGTATGATTAGTTATTTCCATGCAGATAGCATTATTTTCTCTTAAAAAGGTTTTTCAGGAAAATAGGCTTCTTAAGTCGACTGTTATCACTTCTTCTTGTATTGATGACAGTTCCTTTCTTAACCATTTAAATTTGTGTGGAAAGTCAACATCTTGATGATGTCATTATTTTCCTTCTAGTTAAATTTTAGATGTTCCTGTGGTGGGAAGCATTCAAATGATGTGGTTTTTGTTATTTGGTAAAACTCTTTGTGATTCAGTAGTACAAGTTTAGGAGATCTGATGAAATATATATGTATATAGCTGATAGCTTGAACATTTCTGAATGAGTTGGATGTTATACATGATATCCATATGAAGTGCAAGATTTGACAAGGCTCTTTAAGAACTTGATTTGACATTTTAAGTTAATATCTTTTTTTAATAGTTGGTGGTGTTGGACAAAACTAGCACAACCTACTCTTCTTGTATTTTCAGTTTCCTTATCTCCCATACTAAATTTGTTTTAACTGATCCATACACTGAGAGTAGTGTTTAGTATTAGGTTGGTGCAAAAATAATGACGTAATAATGTCGTTTTTTGATGTATTTTTTAACGTCAAAAAACAACATTATTACGTCATTATTTTTGCACCAACCTAATATTTACTAATTCTACATGCTGAATTTTTATGTTGGATTTAAGGTATGTGACATCACTGTTTTCATTCCAATTCCAGATCATAGTTTTATTTTTGAAAGGTTTATTGTAAGTCTAACTTCTTGGAACACTTTTTTGCTTTTTTTTAATTGGTATCACCCCATGCAAGGTAGTAAAGTCACTAAGGCACAAGGGGTGTGTAAAAATTAGGAACAGGAACATTAATAATGAGCAGGAATAGTATAGAGTAATCAGGAGGTCAGTAGATAGTGATTGATATTGCATTGAAATTTTTGCAGTTGGCTGGAAGACATAGAACCAGTAGGGAGTTCCACAAGTGAAAAATGTGGGAAAAGAAACTGTTAGCATAGAACTTATAACTAAATCTAACCAGCTCAACCCTAAAGTGATGAGATCTCAATGCTAGCCTAATACTGTGTTTAAATTCAAAATGTCTAGGTACCATAGCAAAGAGCTCATCCAAACAACTATCATGAAAGTATCTATAGAAAAACACAGAGGTAAGCTTGTGGCAATGGAAAAATAACTGAAGCCAAGGTACCAGATCAGGACTAATAATATTGCTGATAAAGAATGTTGATATTTTGGTAAAGAATGTTGATAATTTATTCAAGATTATTCCTTTACTAATGGTTAATTTCTTGTTTAATGCTTTTGTAAAGCAAATAATGTGAAAGAGATGTAAGCTGTTAGAAAAGGAATTTGAAATTAGTTAGAAAATTATTTTATAACTTGATCACTGCTATACCATATTGCACCAGATGTTAGACCAGAGTTTCTAATGTGTCTTGAAAGGTAGCCACATGCATCCCAAGTTAAGAGAAGAGTAATTTATGAATTATTTTTATATTTAAAAAATCTTTATTTGTAAAAAGCTAGAGACACCAAGCACTTGGATTCCACATCTAAGTGAAGTCTTTGACATTTTATATTATAAACTAGGTGCTAAATTTGTTAATCTTTAATAGAAGTGGATTATCTTTTCTTTTTTACCTTCCTCAAGGGATTTGGATCAGTCATTATCAGCCTCGAAAAAAAAAACAAAAAAACATATTTTCAAATTTCATGACTAATTTTTTCTCATTAAAGTTTAAAGTGTGTCCAAGAATCTTAGTTTTTCTACAAGTACACCCTGGAGTGCGAAAGGCTGAGAAACACTGTGTTAGACTATTTCCATGACATCAAAGTACAGTGGTACCACCTTTGCACTTTACTTTCCATGACTTTATACACATCAATGTATATATTGAGGGGGGATGAATGAGTGTGTGGTTTATTTTGTTCAGTATGATATAAATAGAGAAATGTATATAGATAGTAAAATTTATAAAGCGAGAAAGTAAAGACAGAGAAGAAAACATGGATAAAGACTCAGGGTAAAAGAAATCAGGGCATGAAATGAATGAATATATTTAACAATAGAACAAAGAGAAACAAGATGGCTTTTAAAACCAAAATGAAAAATTAAGAGAATTTTCAATAAGAAAATCAAAACAGGTAGTAAGTAAATGTTGAGCAGATGGATATTTTCAGAAAATTTTGAAGTTTTTCCATTTTTTTTTTTTTTTTTTTTTTTTTTTAAAACTTCTGCTGTGTATGTTTTCATTGGTTGAGCAATTTGTGTGTTATGATGACAAAGAAATTTCACTTTTTTATTTTTTGGATAATATTGTCTTTCGGTGTGTTGACTTTTACAAAGAGGAGTTTGTAAAAAATAAAATGCTATTATGGAATTTGGGGATGACAGAAATATCTATATGGCATTATAACAAAGGAAAATTAGAGGGAAAAGTGAAGCAATATATTGATGCGAGATTTAGTTCGAAAATTTTAGGAGAAACATGAAAAAAAGAATATGAAAAAAGAAGAAGAAAAAGATAAAATCTGATTAGAAAGAAGTGTCACATTAGGGGGAGAGGAGGAGGAGAAGAATTATTATTATTATTGAATTAAGGAGGAAGAAGAGTATGCTGGAAAGGAGTATAAATGAAAGAAGAAGAAAAAGGTCAGAAAGAACAAAATTTGAATAAAGGAAGAAGAATAAGGGGAATAGGAGGAAGAAGTCAGAAAGAAGGAGTGTAATTAAAAGAAAGAGAAAGAAGAGAGTAGAAAGATGAGTAGAATTAAGAGGGAAGAAGGAGAAGGCAAGAAAGTGTAGTTGGAAAGGAATGTAATTAAGTGAAGATGAAGAAACGTAAAAGATTCGAAAGAAGGAAATTGGAATTAAGGAGGAAAAGGAGGAGGAGTTAGAAGGAGAGTAGCAAAAGTAAAAATGGTTGGAAAGAAGACCGGCTGAATTTAAAGAATGCAGAAGAAAAGGGAAAAAAAGAGTAGCAGTTTAAGGTCAAGAAAAGAGGAGTAAGTTTTGAAAGAAGAAGAAGATATTGGTTTGAAGTGAATATGGTAAGAAAGTAAAAAAGAAAGTAAAGAAGAGTGTTGAGTGTTGAGAAAGAAAGAAGAAAAAGAGAACAAAGTAAGATGATAATGGGAATGTGGGAAGAGTAAACAAGAACAAAAAAGCCAAAAAACGAAAAACCCACAAATGTCAAAAGAAATGGGATGGAGAGAACTGAAGAAAGAAGGAAGAGAAATAAAACAAAATGGAGGAAGAAAAAAGGGTGATGAAAAAAATGTACCAAAAGAGAGAGAGAAAAACAGAGAAAGATAAAAACATGTTATAGCCATGTTAGCATTTATTTAATTTATATGTACATGTGATAATCCATTGGCAAAAAGTTATTCATGACAAAATAACAGAAGGAAATTGTTTAAAATGCATGTACAGCGTGTAAAAATGTGCATGGAAAGGCGTCATGGCAGTGGGGTAGAGATATTCAGATGCTTTTCCAATATGCATGTCTTCTGACACTGTTTTGCATTCATTTCAAAACAAAGGAAATGTAACTGACTTCTATGATGTGGAGTCATGTTGATAAATGTAGACATTAAAAAGCTTATAGACAAAGGGGGATCAATAACTCTATAGCTTGGCACAGTTATGAGCGGAATATGGGTTTGAAACTTTTGACTGGATAATGTTTGATCTGTGAAATTAATACTAATAATCTAAATAAATGCACTGACAGGTTACATTATATTTCTTGTATAAAAATAAGCTTTCAACACCAGATTTATTGACATATAAATGTATATAACCGCTTTCAAGTTCATAATGATGTCTAATTAATACAGTAATTTAAAATAATAATTCCCACCTATTCAACAGGCATTAGAATGATATAATAAACGAGAAATAATTGATCTTGCTACTCAGAATGCACCAATGATTAACATGTAAAAAGTTGAGATCCTATCCAACACAAATGGCCTGGAGATTGCATTCAAGCAGGAAACATATTGTTGCCATTCAGCATTGAACACTGTGTCCACAATGCTTATATATATATATATATATATATGATAAAATATAGTTTTAAGGTATACTATATTTATGGGTTAAAGTGCTCATTATCAGGAATATAGCATATGTAAATATGAAAGTGCTCATTGAAGTCAAAAACCAGAGGTAACAGCCTGTTTCATGCTAAACACAATTGTCAGGCCATGTCAATTCTGTTTAGCATGAAACAGACTGAGATTTGGGTGTTGACTTCAATGCCCACTTCATATATATATATATATATATATATATTATGAAATGCACTAAGTTCAACAATTATTTTAATATATTTATTGTTTATATGTTATTGTTATAGATACAAATATTTAAATAAATGTTCTGTTTATAATAAACAGTAATAACAATATTTACGGGTCTGAATGTCTGTGAAATTTCCTAGAAAATATGTCCTCCAACAGGAAACAAACGTGTATCCTACACAGATCTATCATATAGCCTGACATGCATTTAGCTAAAGAGGAAAAAAGCAATAATTCCACCCTGCTAATGAATAAACCAGAGAACAATACAAGAATGGGAATTAAGGAGACAGTATATAATTATAGACATTGTATTTTTTTGAAGATCAAAAGTAACTGGAAAGTAAGAAACTCGGAACAGATTTCCACAAGTTGGAAGGGTGAGAAAAAAATGGTGGGCATAGAGAACTCAGGGTTACATCTAGCCATTTAAACTGTGAAAGGATGATCTTACTGCCAATCTTGTAGTGCACTTAAATTTATAAAATCTCAGTCTAATGGGAGTTTAGCAAAGAGGAAAACTCATCAAAGCAATTACCATGAAAATATTTATGCAAAAGGTAAAAGGAAGCTACATTATGGCAGTAGGAAAATGACTGAAGCTTCCTCATAAACTTTTGGAAGCGAAATAATGTGGTGTTATGTCCTGATTTTTAAATTTTGTTGTTTTGATGTATCAAAAAATTTTGTGTGACACGTTTCATCCCTGAGGACTTCATCAGACTAGGTTTGTTTTCGTTGATGGGACTACACATGCGCACGAATGAGAAGCACTGGGAATTTTAAATTTATATGAAAAAAATAGAAAACAAAATTTTCCCAGCGTCTCTCATTTGTGATCATGTGTAGTTGCATCAATGTAAACAAACCTAGTCCAATGAAGTTCTCAGGGACAAAATGCATCACACAAAAAATTTTCCAGTTTATCATATTTTTCCTCCAAAACTCTTCTTGATATATAAAAATTTATATATTGTTATACATATATATTACTTCAGATGTTATTTTTTTATTTATATATATATATATATATATATATATATATATATATATATATATATTAATTCAAAAGTTATTTTTAGTGGATACTCATATTAGAATTAATGGATTTTATTTTACATGATAGATATATATATATATATATATATATATATATATATATATTAGGTTGGTGCAAAAATAATGACATAATAATGTCGTTTTTGATGTTAAAAAATACGTCAAAAAAAGACCTTATTACGTCATTATTTTTGCACCAACCTAATATATATATATATATGTTAAACTAAAAAAATCTATTTAATGTCTATATATATATATATATATATATATATATATATATATATGTGTGTGTGTGTGTGTGTGTGGATATAGATAGATAAATTATTAAAACATTATTTTTAGTGGGTAAAAATGTTTGAGCTGATATTTAGATTTTCTATTTTTTAAGCAGTGAAATTAATATCAACCAGCTAAGATTGAGAAGTTCAAATAAAGAAGAAATTTACCTACTGACAGGAGCCCAAATTGATTATAGCATAGTTTTGGAGTGGAAAAAAAGAGGATAGTTTCAATTCCTGTCTTTAGAAGGACTTCTTGATCTAGGCCGGTTGATATTAATTTCACAGTTTAAGAAAATAAAGAAAAGATATGGATGTCAACTCAAACACATGTATTCACTAAAAATAAAACTTGTAGCAACAAGATATATTATATATGTTTCTAGAAAAACTATTCATCTACATGTTTCACTACTTTTAGAAGGTGTCAAAATGCTGAAAGGAGAGACAAAGCTTTGGAAAGTGCCTGAAAATTATACCAAAGGTTGACCCAAGCTTTGTGAGAGAAATGGATGACATAGAACTGGTCAGTAGTTATCAGTGTTAACATAAAGTTACGAGTCATCCTGAACCAGGGTTTGAGTATACTGGTATAGTTCAAACTGCTGATCATATAGAAATATGCATTTTCTCCCCGTAAGAAAGGCTTGCTCAATATGGATGGGCTGTGAGGGTGTTGAACAAACAAAAATGTGCCTGAGTAGACATTTGAAACAAGCCCAAGCAGATAAGTAGCTGGCTGTTATATAAAGTATTAAGAATTTGCAGACAACAGATGTTTAGTTAATTCTTGATATTTTCAATCAAAAAATGTTTCTACCATGATCAGATTTCATGGAATGGTGTGTCAGAGTTAACCTTATTGAGGTTGCATTGATATAACTTAGTAAATATCTATTCTGGGATATATATATATAAGAAATATAGTCTTAAGGTGTGTTATATTTATGGAATAAAGTGCTCAATATCAGAGATAGAGCGTGTGTAAATATAAAAGTGAACATAGAAGTCAACACTTAGAGGCGACAGTCTGTTTCATGCTATATGCAATCGTCAGGCCACATATGCTGTTATTTTTCTCGGCTATTTATATATATACGGGTTAGTGGTGCATTGTGGGTATTCTGTTATGGCGTTTATTTCACTGGAAGTCGTTTGTTTATCTATTTGGGTCAAATTATATTGCTTGTTTTTATTTTTTGTTTCTTATTTTATTTATTTATTTATTTATTAACGTAGTAAAAATTTGTTTATATCACTTATTTAACAGTTTTGTTTTGGTTTGAGAATTTAATTAAAGCTATTTGTTCAATATATATATATATATATATATATATAGTGCTGTTTGATAAAAGTAACTCACCTGATTTTTTTACAGAAAAACAGTACTGTCTGCAAATGATATATAAGTTTTCAATTTGTGCAGAATCAGTTCTGGCTGGTGATGATTCAGTTGAATCTACAGACAATCGGCTTTAAAGTACCACCCCTCCCCTTATTAGTCTATTGATGAGAGGTTTGTCTGTATACATATATATATAATGCTTGGCTACTCATCAGATATCTGCTGAGGCACATATGTGTTTATTCAACATCCACAGATCCCACCTGTGATTTAGACTTCAACCATGCTGAGCAAACTTTAGTTATGGTTTCTAGAGGAGAACATATATTTTGGCATAATCAACACTTTGAACAATCCCAGCATGCTTAAATCCTCAGTCATTCTGATTTGTTGCTTCATGCTAGCAAAATCACCTATGATTTCCAAACAGGATAGATAATGCTTGGTTCTAGACTTGAAGGGGTTAACATTGTAGTGATTGGTAGAACATCTTCCTGCGAGTCTATTCCAGAAAACAGCAGTTCCTGAGTAAAAATGATTTGAATGAAACTTCCATCTTACCAATGGAATACAAGTAAATGAGACATTGCAGTTCTTGCTCTAAAGGTCTGAACTAGTGGAACTAGGGAGAGTAGCTAAAGAGAACAATTTCTGAGGAAATAGTAATAGAGTAGTAATAGACTTGCAATGTTTTATTTGTGGGGAAGGGGTGGTAGGGTGGGAAATAATTCCAAATCTCTGAGGCTATGCAAACTTTTTGAACTCTGTCAAGACAGAAAAAAAAGGATTAGACTGTTCCAGCCCAGATATGGCAACAATACCCCATTTTTACTTTGATTTGACTCTTGTAAAGATAGAGCCAAGCAGGTAGAGTCAGGTACTTTCTGGAGTGGTATAAGGAGCTAACCATTTTTCTAGTATCTCTAATGGTGGATCATATGTATGTGTTCCATTTGAGGTGTGGGATGGTCCTGAGTCAAAGCAAGGAGACTCTTTGAGTGTGTTACTATTCATGGTAACTGGTGAGGTATAAAAGGTTATCAGCAAGAAGTCAACACCTTATTTATATATACATACACACACACATGTATATATGCACACACATACACACACATATATATATATATATATACATACACAAATATACACACATGCACATATATATATGCATATACAAATATTTATAGTGCTCAATATCAGTGATAGAGCTAACATAAGTTGCATGGATATGAGTTTGTGATCCTGGGAGTCATGCTTTTACGATCATCAGACAAAAGTTTGTCTGATTATCACAAAAGCATGAAACTCAGGGTCTCAAACTTATATATATATATATATATATATACACACACACACACATGCATACCATATATGCCCATGTATAACGCAACATTTGAAGACCCAATTTTGAAGCTAATTTTAAGAGGGTTACATCATGGATGAGATATAAAATTAGTTTGACTACTGTTGACACTGGCTACACCATTGACTAAAATATATATCCAGTTACTGTAGTCAAATTAGCTTCAAAATATGGTCATCAAAGCTTGCATAAAATGCAAATATATACATGTCACATATTTATATATACATACATACACACATTTTTTATACACACACACACACACATATATATATATATATATATATATATATATATATATATATACCCCCCACACACACACATATAGACATATAGACACATTTAGATATATATACATATATAAACACACACACATATATATACATACATTAGTTTGGCCAGAAAGTCCTGACTCACTCAGGATGTGAAAATTTCCATTTTGTGCTTATTCTACATGGTCACACCATCAATGCTAAACTGTATTGCCAGCAGCTAGAGTGCATATATGACAAACTAAAGAAGGAATATCCTACTTTGGTCAGTCAAGGTCAGGCTTTGTTTCAATAATCTGAAGTCACACACTACCAGGTTGACTAAGAAGAAGTTTAAACAGATTGGATAGTGTTGAGATTCTTCCACATCCACCATTCAGTTTCAATGTTGACCTGAGTAACTATGGCCTACTCCACTCAATGACACACTTCCACCATGAACAGCAATTCAACACTTTTGAAGAAGTAAAGGAAGCTTGTTTACAGTTTTTTGATTCACAGCCAATGGACTGGTATCTGGAACAGATTCAGATGCTGGCTGATCATTGGCAGAAGATCGTTAAGAATGATGGACTTTATTTTTTGAAGAATAAATGTTGGTGTTTGTCTATATTTCTGAGATGATGATATTATGTACACTATTTACATTATTCAGACTATTGTCCTAATCTTTGTCGCCATATTTATTACAATGTTTTGGCTGTTATACACTCCGGTCTTCTTCAAGTGGTTGGAATGTTGAACTGAACCCTTTAATTCGCTCACTGGGGTAGACTGTTCTAGTTCCACATGCCATGTTTAATGGATGTCAGTTGTCAGTTATCTCCTGTTAATTCCCCTCTCCAATTTCTCCACTGCCTTAACCGGGTATTGAACTCAAACTCTTTGGGTCCTGTCACTGGATCTAACCAATGCCTTTATCCACTGTGCCATGGGTCCTCAAGGGACACATGGCACAATGGATAAAGGTGTTGGTTAGATCCAGTGACAGTGTGAGTTCAATACCTGGTTAAGGCAGTGGAGAACTTGAAGAGGCAAATTAACAGGAGATAACTGATAACTGACATCCATGGAATGTGAAACTAGAACAGTCTATTCCAGTGAGCGAAATAAAGGGTTCAGTTTGACATTCTGACCACCTGAAGAAGGCCAGAGCGTACAACGGCTGAAACGTTGTAATAAATATGGCAACAAAAATGAGGACAGTAGTCTGAATAATGTAAATAAATGTTGGTATTGTTCCATAAAATTTTGTTGTTTTCTTTCCACTTCCTAAGTCAGTCACTACTTTCTGGCCAACCTAATAGTTCTGTGATTAGAGACTATAGGTCACTTTCTGGCAAGTAGTGATCCACCCTAATCAAACCCATGCCAGTTACTGTCTATCCTAATCAAACCTACATTCTAAGGGAAATATATACTCAACCCACTCCTCTTACCCTACCTCTAAGGGAAATATAGACAAAGAAACTAAAAATTCTAAAAGCCATTATATTACAAATAAAACAAGCCACATTAAATAAAATATATTTTCCCACAGAAAATGGTTAACATGAAAGGCATACAAAATATTTAATACACATGCAAAAAAAAAAAGAACAATGTGTAAATATTCAATACATGCTTTCTGCTTAACTGTTTCATATAATGTCTCTGAATTGATTCCAGTTCCAATTCCAGGGATCTATAAAACACCAGGATATTCTCAACAAAACTTTATCTACCATACTGACAACATCCAGTTCACGACAATGACTGAGACGGTTGAAATTACTTGGTAAAATAACAACAAATAACAAAGAACAGGAGAGTTATCCACAATTTTGATCCTGATATACAACATTTTATTCGAAAATTAGAAAAAATACATTAAAAAGGAAACAGACCATATCAGTTGAATTTAACAAAACTTGTTTGGATGATTTATTGCTGCCTAAATTTACTTTATATATATATATATATATATATATATATATATATATATATAATAATTAAGAAATAGACAACCTTAAGTTTTCATGGCTATAATTTATTTCCCCAGAAAATATTAGGTTGGTGCAAAAATAATATCGGTTTTTGACGTTAAAAAATACGTCAAAAACCGATATTATTTTTGCACCAACCTAATACATTTTTTCCTGGTTCATCAGGTCATGTCTCTAGTTACAAAAGAATTAGGTTTATTTTATTTTTAATACACTTTTTGAGGGATAGTCGTATTAAAATTGTATTAAAAATAAAACAAATCTAATTCTTTTGTAACTAGAGATGTAACCTGATAAACCAGGAAAATGTATTTTCTCGGGAAATAAATCATAGTCATAGAAACGTAAGGTTGTCTGTTTCTCATTTATTTAATTAATATTTGCTCTGGTTTTACATTGAGCTCTCTGGATCACATCCTCTTTGGAATTATCCACATGAATTACCAAACTCTTCATTACCTTACTATATATATATATATATATATATATATATATATATATATATATACACACACCCAAGTACAGGGTTTGTACAGATGAAATAAAATTCCGATAAGCAAAAATACTATTGTTAAGAGTGCTCAATACCACGTAAAGCAAATAATATTTATTCAAAATCATAACATATGCATGTTATAACATCACTACATAATTTTCAATTTTGTTTTAACACTTCTGGTATCTTATCAAGAATACAAAAATATGGTATATTATATATACTAAATATTATATATTATAATTCAAACATTTGAATTACCATATACTTATATTCTGATTGGTCATCATAGCTTACATAACAATGTTTTCCCTACTGAGGGGCTTTGGTTGGCTTTTGAACTCTTAAAACCCTTTATTTTGCAATCAACACCATCACTTGATAAGACATCAGAAGTGTTGAAATAAAATTGCAAATTTTGTACTGATGCTATAACATGCAATTGTTATAATTTTGAATATATAAATTTAAATATATAATTTTGTATTTGGAAAATAAAACATTCCTTTAACTCTAGATGCATACATAAAAAAATCCATACATTCAATTAAAAGTAAAAATAATTGATAATGGCTGAAGGAATAACAGAAAATGCTTGAACATACAGAATATTAGGACAATTTTGACATCAGTTATGTCCAGAAAAACACAAGAAAAATGAGATGAAAAACTTAACCATAGTACCTTGTCAATCGTTTTTAATGAAACTTGTACGAAAGATGGTTTGTTGTCCAAACAGACAACTTATTATTATTATTATATATATATATATATATATATATATACATATATATATATATATATACACACACACACACACATGCACATCTTATTACTATAAAGGTTATATTTAGTAGTTAGACATGTTTGAGTAGGCATCGCTGTTTTTTGAAGTAGTCAAATTAACGTCTTTAAGCATAGAGATCAGAATAAAAAAGCTTAAAAAAATATCCTACCTAATAGGAAACTAACCTGCATTCCCTTAAAAAACACTTAAACACATACACCCAGTAAATGTGTGCGCATATATATATATATATATATATATATATATATATATATATATATATATAAGACCCTATATGTTCCATAGCATGGAACAAGCCCAGTAAGATAGTCTTGACTAGTCACCATTATAACTTGTGCTCACTGGGTTATTAAAATTCATGACCTTCTGCCAGACTGGTTTAGTTTTTTAAATATCTATATCAGATTCAACCCTCAAAATATCTGCATTTTATAAACTGAGAAAAATTGTCACAGGAACAACAAAGGAAGTAAATGAATTGCCTTTGGTGGTTGCCAATGCATTTAGGACTATTGTATCTAACGACCTTTTGAGATGTGACTATTTGAATTTTATATGCATTCAAAATTACAATAACTGTATGTGTGTGTCTGGGTGCTTATTGTCATCTTAACATCAGTGCAAGATCTAAATATACAGATATTTTGATTTGATATATCCATTTCAAGACTCATAGCTGCTTTGAATGAATCTTTTTGTTTGATTGAACAGTCCTTACTATTTGAATTTGAACCAATGATAAAAGCTTTGAAAAAGGTAGATTAGAATCATCTTATTGAGGTTGTACTGATGTTCACTAGCCCAGAAAAATCTTCATTGTAATAAGATTTGATGTCTAACTATATTATGTACATACATACATACATACACATACACACACACACACACACACACACACACACACACATATATATATATTAATTAAATAATTAAGAAAGAGACAACCTTAAGTTTGCCCCTTTCTTAATTATTTAATTAATATTTAGTCTGATGTTGCATTGAGCTCTCCGGATTACATCCTCTTTGGAATTATCTATATGGATTACCAAACCCTTCATTACCTTACTATATATATATATATATATATATATATATGTATATATATATATATATACAGGGGGTCCTTGACTTATACTGGAGATTCGTTCCTACAGTGCGACATAACCTGATTTTCAACATAGGTTGGAACTCACCTACGTAAGTCCCTACGAGTCTGCCT
>OZ010575.1:49034328-49054328 GCA_963932145.1 Acanthosepion lycidas
GAAAAAGAAAATTTAAATAAAAAGTAGACAGAGGTAAGAACAAAAATGGAAAGAAAGAAGTAAGAAACATAAAGAAGAAAGAAAAAAGGAAATGAATAATGATGTAAAAGAAGGAGACAAATTGTTAAAGAAAAATGAAAGACCAAAAGAAAAATGTAAAGGAAGAACAAGGAATGAAAACAAATTTGGACAGAAAAAGTGAGGAAAAAAAGGAAAAACTAAGAAAAGAAGGTAAAAAGTAAATAAAGGGGAAGAAAAAAAATCAATAAGAAAGTAAGGAAAGAAGAAAAAAACAATTAAAGGAGGAAATAAAGAAAAGTAAATGAAAGTAGTAAAGAAAGAAGAAGAAAAAACCTTTTTGAAAGCATTGTTAATTATTAAAACTCATATGTCTGAGTTCAGCGCAATAACCACTGATCCAGATGATGAAAAATAAATAAATCTGGATCAGAAGAGGTATTTATTGAATGAGGAAAAGGCCAGGAGAATGGGGCCTTCTTTTCATATATTGACTGTAAGAATTTTGCTTAAAGTTCATATCTTCTAGATTCCTGATGAAAAATTGGAAATCTTACAACATATTTCAGTGAAATTTTCACTTTCAAAAATTATTTATAATTACAGTTTTAATATATGGGAAAAATAAAGTGTCTGTTTAACTGATTTCATTCTATCATTGACACATTTTTTCCATATACTGTGACAATTCTGCTTAAATTTAGCATTTTTTTTTTTTTATCTCAGATGAAAAATTGGACATTTTCAAACATATTTCAGTGAAATTTTCACTTTCCAAAATTACAATTTATAATTACAGTTTTTTTTATTGAAAAAAAAAAAAGAAAGGTGTGAGTTTAAACTGATGCCAGGAGGACATGCTTGTTATTATGTTGCATTCTTCTTTTCTGTGCCATATACTTTCGGGATGAGGGCAGTCACGGCTCTGACAAATTCCTGTCTTTTGTTCCTCTAAGTAACTGTTGACCTGTTACAATCATTATTTGTTCTTTTTAACGATCCATACACTCAAACCTCTTAAGTAAGTTACTTGCTGCTTCTCTCCTCTCTTCTTGCATTCAGTATATCATGTGAGTGTTAAACTCTCCAGAGATTCTTTCTTCATTATATGTCACAGAAATTTCAGCTGTCTCTTTCTGATTGCAATTATCAGTTTTTTTGCAGTTTCTACTTTCCTGAAAACTTCCTCGTTGATCACATGTTCTGTCCATGGTATTCTCAGCATTCATCAGTAGAACCACATCTTTGCTGCTTTTTCATCTGTGAGAAGATTGTCCAGCATTCATTTCCCAGTTTGTTGCTTTACAATGAAGCCAGATTTGCCAAGCAATAAGTTAGCTTAAAATAAAAAAAATGAAGACTTTTTGACAAGGAGCTTTAACAGGATGGTCATCAGAAAATGCAAATTCAAATCACTTGCTTCTTGCGCTCAGTTAACTCTCAAAAGTATTCAGTTATTCTTCTATACAACCCACTTATTTTTTCCTAATACTTAAAAAAAAAACTAAGACATTTTCAACTTTTTATTAGTATACCTCATCCAATCAAAGAATAAAACATCATACCTCTAATTTCTCAGCCTTCTACATCACCAATGAACCAAATGAACATTTGAAGAGAAATAGAGTATATTCATTAATTGAACATCATAATATAGTTGTACTTCTCTGTCCTTTCGTTAGTTAGCACAACCATTATGTCCTGTCAGTACCTCATAAATAATGGACTATTCTACATTTCACTCATATGCAATGAAAAGGGAAAAGACATTACTTGGTTTCAGAAAGAAAATGAAAGAAATAAGAAAGAAAGAAAATAGAGATGGAGAGAAAGAATCGGATTAAACTGATACAAACAGATATTACATTTTGATCTCAGCCAAGAAAAATTATCTTGCAACCCACACTGGCAGGATGTGACAGATTGGTTTAATATGATGAGACTGAGGCATGTACTTGGGGCAGGTCCCAAAATAGCCTAAACCCTGCAACCATTCATTGCATTGGCATCAGTATTATTACTGATCCCCACCTCTCTAGTGCAATGAAGGAAATACTGTTGCGGGTAGCTGTTTCCCAAGAGTGGGTACCCCTCGATAATATTTTCAGCAGCACTCTGTCCAAAGACAGAGACACAACTGAGAGATGAAATGTAGTTTATCCACATGAAGGCAAATACTACACTTTGATCCTAGCCAAAATGCCAAGAAGCGATTGTATTTTTCAGCACACCCATGTTGCTAACAAATGAAACACAAGGTCAAAGTTTAGAGTGGGATTTTCAGCAATACGGTGTAAAATTTGCCCAAACCCCCTCAGCACTTCAGAAAATGAGAGGTACTGCCTGAGGGAAGGACTCCTGGCCTTAGGCTTAATATTTTTTACCCACCCTGACTGCCGAAAAGCAAAGATGACAATGATAAAAGCAACATTTTTCACACACACTGTACTGAATGATGGAAACTGAGTAAGGCAAAAAATTAGACCATAAATAAAATAACATCATCTGCTGAATTATTTTAAAATTATTATTAAGAGAAATATTCATAAGATGGGGATTTGGTTAGAAAGAAAGAAAGTATTTAAAGACTTCTGCCAATACCTCATAAATAATGGACTATTCTGTTTTGATTGCATAGAAATACAAGACATACAAATGAAAGGAAGACGTGTTTAGCAGCTGTTTCAAAGAAATGGAAAAAGTTGTCAATTTTATATCATTTTATTTGTATCCAGTGCTTAAAATAATGACCAGCATTCATGTTTATAATTGCTATGGCAATATTTTGTTAAAATCATTAAGCTCAAATATTTTAATGTGATAGGGGAATTTCTACAGATATTTTATTGTGGTAGAATCCTCCATGATCTTATTCAATCATTAACTTACAATTAAGATTCATCAGAAAATTCAAGCATGAAATTTTCACAGGTCTTTCTAGTTTTATTAGGAATACTTACTAACTACAAGAGCATCAGCTTTGAAAATCACCATTCAATGTATTGGGTCTTACCTGGGTTTGGTTTGTTGTAGTTGTTGACATATCAACCCATGCTGGAGTATATAATGCCATAATCCAATTTTTAGACTCGAATATATGGTTAAATATTTGTAGTATTTATATTTGAGTTAATATTAGGTTGGTGCAAAAATAATGATGTAATAATGTCGTTTTTTGACGTATTTTTTAACGTCAAAAAACGATATTACGTCATTATTTTTGCACCAACCTAATAGATAAATATTGGTAATGCTTGTACTTGATTCAAAAGTTAAACACTAATAAAGATTGGTCAGAGTTATACTCGTGACTATAGATAAATTTTGATTGAGTTTATACTTGAATCTATAGGTAAACACCAGTTGAGATTATACTTGAGTCTAAAAATAAACACGGCTTATGCATATAAGCAAACATTGGTCGAGTTTATACTTGAGTCTATAGGTAATCTCTGATTGTGTTTATACTTGAGTCAGCAAGCACTTAGCCAGAAGGTGGCCTCTTTTAGGTGGATTTGACCTTTCTGCAGATGATACAGTTGGTGTATTCAAGACTTGCACATAGGGCAACCTGGATTTGAATACTGACCACTGGTGCAATAAGGAAATAGGAAAGTATCTCAATGACCATAACAGGTCAAATGATATTTATGCCAACTGAACCAGCAAATGTTATGATTTTGAACAAATATAGTTTAAAATGAACCTTTTCAACCAAGCTGACATAGGAAAAGGAGGCTTAAGTTTTTCTTCTAGTTTCTTCTCTGTCACTTGTCCAATCTGGTTATCTAAACGTACATTGATTTATTCTTAATAGGAAATAAAAAAAAGTGTTAGGCTTTTTTTATTCCTGAGCAAAACAAGTGTGCTGGTGTGAAAAATGAAATTGGTAGGCTGAGTTTAAATTCTGGCATAGGTTATTGTGTTTACATGACTTTAATGTCCCTGGGTAAGACATAGATGCATCTCTTCTCCCACAAGATATGAGTAAATAGTGGGGTAGGCTGGACTCTCCAGGCTTGGTAAAGTAACCAGTCTAGGAAAAAAGTACAACTTTGAATTCAAAACTGTGAGGAAACTAATGAGAAGCCATTCTGCTGTCTTTCACAAATAGTCATGGTAATTAAAAGATAAAAAAGAAAAGAGATAGCAACTATCAATGCAAAAATAGTCAACATAGTTCAGATTTGTTCAAGTTTCTTACTTTCATTTTTACACAAATTCACTTAGGAAAGGTATGAACTCATCTCTACTTCCCCCTACTCCAGCTATAGATTAAATAAGAGGGAAGACTGTGTTCCCTAGCCTTGTTTGTTAACCACCCTAGAAGAAAGACAAGTTTGAATTCAAAACCAGTTGGACATAAGGATGTCAACTCCATCCCTGTAAAAAGCTACTTGCTATGGAGACCCTATCAGCAACACTATAGTAAGGTCATGGCTCTATACTCTATAGACGGGGTCTAATGGTACTAAAGAAGAGGAGGAAAGAAAACAAAGCTGTGAAGATCTATGACCACCCACATGGCATTAAAAAGACACATTTCCTCAGTTACTTTCACTTTCATTCTCTCAATTATAAACTGCTAAAGAGTAATTTCTGTCTGATTTTCTGGGATAAGGAGTTATTTATTTATGCTATTTACATTCATACTATTGTCCTCCTCTTTGTTGTTGTTGTTATCATAACGGTTCGAGCACTGTGTCCTCCAGCCTTCATTAGGTGTATATAGATCTGAGTAACCTCAGGGAATTCCAAACTGAATCTTTTATTTAATCTACAAATGCAGACTGTTCCCATTCAAATGCCCATATCTAGAGATATCTCATCTATTTCATATTTTTACTACTGCTTGCCCTGTTTCCAAAGACTGCATTCACAATTTCAGTGTTAGCAAATTCATGAACCAATGAATCCACTAGGCTATGTCCCCATAGGACAATTCTGCGTCATGAACTTGAAGCTTTAAAGCCTGTAATCTGCTGAATTTCCTGTAGGTTATCTGTTTTGATATACACATGAGTGCACAACAACTGTAATGCTGTAGTAACAAAAACAAAGATGAGGACAATAGTCCTTAATGTCAAAAAGGAATTTTATTGCTAATCGATTTGGAATCTGGAAATATATGTACTGAGTTTCAGATAGGCATAAATGTCATTCAATATATAACAATGAAATATGATTAACTAGAGACCAGTATTCAAAAAACAAATTCTACAATGGTCATTTCATCTGATTGGTTTATGGTTTGCAAAAAAATACTTAAAAGAAAAGCAAAAACAAAACCTACCTGATAATCTGACGATTGTAATTTCATTCGACGAGTTGAACTTTTCTGAACTCCTTTCGAGTCATCTTCAGACTCACGTCCCCTTTTCGAACCCGTAAGCAACGTGCTGTGCCCAATGTCTTGGTCAGCAGACGGAGCAGTCGACACGTCTGGCCAGGAGGTTGTCTGGTAAGACGGGCACATCAAATGTCTTTGCTCACCGACGCACCGATTCGACGGATTCAGTCCGCTACGCTGAGCAGCGTTTCGCTTGTCGTTACAGCGGATAATACAAATGGACACCGACGCTGTAATCGGCACGGACACCGAAACAGATACGAGCACAATGACAATAAGTAAATACAGATGCACTGTATCGTCTGACTGAATGTAGACTGCATTCAACATTTCCGAGGTTTTGTTGCTGACGGCTAGTTTGAGAGAGAGTGAAGTGTTTGCCGACCTGACCGGGCTTCCGCTGTCCTTGACGACAAACTGGAGATCGTAGGTTCCGGCATCATGCGGGGTAACCACTCGTGCAAACGACAAGAGTCCCGAGTAATGGTCGATTGTGAACAACTGTTTGCCGTTTCCGCCAGTGATTTCATAGCGGAGGAACGCATTTTTTTGGCTATCACTGTCAGACGCCTTCAGAACAGTGATATTGTTTGTGTGATACGGATAGTAGACAATGTCCAACGTGAAAGGGTTAATACTAGGAAACGTGAAGTACGGAGAATTGTCGTTTTCATCCTTGACCTCAACAATGACATTGACCGAATTATTCAAGGACGGGATTCCATTGTCCTTCACCATGACCTTGAACTTATAGGTCTTCTGAAATTCGTGGTCTAAAGACATAACAGTCGATATCAAGCCGTCATCTTTGATAATAAAAGGGAGAAAATGTTTGCTATCGGTTATCAGTGAATAGGTTAATTTGCCGCCCGGTCCGAAATCAGGGTCAGTGGCATTGATGAAGCCAACTGAGATCTTCGATTTTTGGTTTTCCTGGATACTGAATTTGAAAATCTCTTTGGAGAACTGAGGTCTTTCATCGTTGACGTCCATTACTTGGATAGAAAATTTGCTTTCACTGTGTAAGGGAGGCGATCCTTTGTCTTGGCAAACAATTGAGATATCATGATGATCTTTTGTTTCTCGGTCAACCGGGTTTTTGACAATCACTTTGTACTTATTGGTCCTTAGTTTCTGCAGTTGGAATTTTTCGTGCTGAAGATCGCAGCTGATGATCCCATTCTTACCGATATCATGATCAGTGACTTTTACGTAAGCGATGAAACTGCCGACTTTAATGTCTTCGGATATAGTCGTCGTGTTGCCTGTCGACACAGATACCAGATTTACGTCAATTGTTGGAGCGTTGTTCTGCTGATTAATGACGTTCACCAAAACCATCGTGATCGAGCTCAAAGGAGGGTTGCCGCCGTCTGTTGCTTTCACGTATAGCTTGTAAGTTAGTTTTTGTCCCGATGTGAACTTCTTTTGAAGAAAAATCTCTCCTGTCACGTCGTTCAGCTTGAAGTGTGTCTTGACAATATCCGAAGTCTGCGAGCTGAAGTGGTACGAAATTTTACCGTTTTTTCCCGAATCCAAATCGACCGCCGATAAAACAGTAATTGCTAAGCTTCCATCGTCTTCACTGCCTACAGAAACATTGAAGACGTTCTGAGAAAAAACAGGAATGTTATCATTGACATCTGTCACTGAGATGAGAACCTCCAAGACGCTCTGCTTGGGTGGTGAGCCTCCATCTTTGGCAATCACCTGAATCATATAGGAATCCTTTACTTCTCGATCTAACCTTTCTTGTAGAGTCAAACTCAAATCAGATGTTCCATCAACACTCTTAGAAACAGACAGAGTAAAAGGTTCGTTCACCTTATTTTCCAATTGATAAGTAACTTGGGAATTAAGTATCCCAACATCTCGATCGATCGCGTTTGGGATCGACCTTCGAACCCCTTTACTGTCATCTTCCGAAAACTGGATGGTCACTTGTTTGTTAGGGAACTCGGGCTGATGATCATTAATGTCTTTGATAACGACCTTGATTTCTAATATCTTCATGAACGTTTCGCCTCTCCGCACTGCGACGTCAACCATCTTGAAACATTCCGTATTGCGCACACATAACGTCTCCGCATCAAGAATCTGGATGGTATAAAGTTTTCCTGTACTTTCCGAGACGCGGAACAGCTGGGAACTTCCCGTTACGCTCTGCATCTGACTGAATGTGATATGGTTCGATTCCTGACGGGAGATACCATCCATTAGATGAGCGTCGGCAGCAAGGTCGCCTACCAGGGCGCCTGGGTTCTGGCCTTCCTCTACATAGTAGGTGAGATCGACACACAGGCACTGGGGCAGAAACAAAGTCAGCAGAAGGCTTAGAGACATCCACATTTTTCAAAGTCCGGCTCGTTACGCCAAAGAAGAGGAAAGTGTAAAGACTTGAGGCAAAATCAACATATTACCTGGAAAAAAAAAAGGATAAAAAAACTAATAAGCCATTGGTAAAGGACTGATATTCATGCATTTACACAAAACAAACGCTTCATACGCCGCTTTGTTTGATGTTTACATATGCTAGTCATGTTTGCAGTAATATGGTTTTGAAATTCTTATTAGATGAAGTATTGTTAAAATGGAGGATGAATTTATTTACTGAATGTATTATTAGATGAAGTATTGCGAAAAGAAAGTGTTAAAATGATTTTGAGCGAATGAAGGTCTTAGTGAGGACGATTCTTCTTTGAACTTCGTAGATTGGCATTACAAAATCGCAAAGTAGTATTCCAGATAACAGAAACTACATCACTTCAAGACTTTCAACAGCCGCAACAAGTAAAATGGATATCATAGGTAACTCGGAGAGAAAATAATGACATAATCAAGATGTTGACTTACAAACTACTTCAAACAAAAGCTTAGGAAGTACTACAACCTATCAATACTGGAAAGAGCATTAACATCTACTGGACTTGAGAAACTTATTTTCGTGATAAATTGTTTTCAAAGAACGCTTTTAACCGAAAGTAACACTGACACTGTCAATGAATGCCAAACTTTTCCACATAAGGAAACAGCTAATATTATCGTTACCAATGTCGATTCTTCTTATTTTTGACGGGTATTTCTTTTATATTACTTCTGTCATTTCTTAACACAACTTCCAGATCGTCATTCTACAATAATAAAGAAAATGGCGCACATCGTAAATAAGAATAAATATAAAAGTCCCGAGTTAAAATTTCGCTAGAGGTTTATTTTTCTTATAAATGGAGCTGCTTAATACCGAACCTCGAACGACGATTTCAATGTTGCGATAAAAAAGTAGAAAGAATATAAATGAAATATTAGTAAAAAAAAATATTAATAATTGGCAAAGTTTCATCTAATAAAAAATTAAAAATGTCATTACTTCTAAATAAGACTAGAAGACGTAAACATTAAACGTGGAGGCATATCAGGCGTTCGCCAACAGGCCATCGAACAAAATAATCGAGTGGCTCAGAATGATTTTAAAACAAATAGTAATATTGATTGATTCATTTTCTACGGTTTTGCAGGTAAGCCAGAAAATATTTTTAGATTGGAAGATTTTTTTTATGTAATACAATATTATATAATAGTGATACAAATCTTACTAATTAACCAGTAGCTAGGGACAGAAGAGGTAGATTCATAAGCTTCCTAAGGATACTTGCGCATAAGTATATATAACGAACTCAACTGGAATTGGAACTTATTTCTGTGGTTAACAATTCCGAGCGATTATCCATTACACCACCTGCACATCGAAGCTTGCAGTATCTGGTATTCCCAAGCGGTCATCTTATTCCCAGAAAGGAACAAAAAAAGTTATATAAACTGCAAAAAAGATATGTGCCGTTTATGGGAATGGTATCATAGCTAAGAATACTTTTTGTAAGTGATTTGTTAAGTGGAAATTTTGATTTATAATACTGAGAACGTTCCAGTAGATTCGCAGTCGTTTATGATGAATAAATCGAAACGGTGATTAATAATTATCCGGGTCACACAACACGGGATATCGGGACATGGTATAGAGGCTCGAAACATAAGCGTTGTAGGACCTTTTAAAATACTTGGATACATGAATCAGTAAGCCTCATGAATTAACGCCAAAAATTAATGAAAAGAAACGATCACAGACGATGAAAAATAGATTGTTTACAACAATGTAAATCTAAAAATATCCAAGATAAACAATAAACCTGTCCACGTCCAAAAAAGGTGATGCTGAGTGCCTGGTTGGATTAGAAAGGTATTGTGTATTACGGACTCTTTCCGCAAAATCGGATATTAAATTTAGACAGGTAATGATCTCAATTGGACCAATTAAAGGCGGCATTCAATATAAAGCGCCCGAAATTAGCCAATCGGGTGTCATCTTCCATCAGTACAACCTCAGACCTCACTTCACATTGGATGAGATATCATAGTGCAGCCACCACACTTATTTAACCTTGCACCTACTAATTACCAGTTATTTCGATTCTTCAGTTCTCTGGAAGCCTGTAAAAACTTGTTAGACCAAGATGGTATGTTAGACCAAGATGGTATGTTCAGAGAGGATCGAATTATGAAGCAGGCACAAAGATCGTGAAAAGTAATGAAACGAAATGGCACATATATGGTTGGGTATATATATAAATATTGTTTTTGAACCTTTTCCCCTGATTCAATATATAGGACAACAGAAAAGTAACTCCCCATATTAAAATACTTATAATTTATTTATCAACTATAATTTTTTACAAGAAATGGATACGAGAGGAAGCATTGAGCATGAGGTTGTATTTAAAAATTCGATATGGCCACCAGATTTCACTACCAGCTTCTGGAGACGCTCAAGAATCGTGTCAACTTATTTCACCTGGAACTCTTTTAGTATAGAAGACATTACTTCTTGTATTCGCCCTTCAAGTTCTTCCAAAGTCTTGGTTTGGTATAGTAGACTTTCTCCTTTAACCAACCCCAAAGAAAAAAAGCCACAGGGTGTTAAGTTAAGACTCCAGGCTGGCCACTCATACATTTCAATCACCCTGTATATAAGCAACATTAGACTAAGTAAAAGTTTGGACATATATGTTTAATAAATCCTGCCTGTTATATACAGGGTTGATTATTTCTTTGACGACACGACTTTTCAAAACTCTAACTTCTTTCTAATTATCATTTTTTATCAGATAAATGATAACAAATATCAAACTAACTCAGTAAAGGTACGCTGTAACCGTTGCATTAAAGGCAGAGCATAATGATTTAAACATTGATGGCTTCCCGAAAGTTGCACTGTTATTTATTGTCAAAGTATGCGAAGAGGCTGGAAGCGGCTGACGGGGATTCCGCAGCAGTAGCCAAGCGTAAAACGTCTGCTAAATGTCTGAAAAAACCATTGGAATACCTAACTTCGTACGAAATGTACGGAAACATAAGAAAGTCAATTAACATTACTGCTAGAAGAATTGTGCATGAGAGCTTTTGATCCAAGTCATATATGATGTGGAGAAGCCGCATCATATATGACTTGTATCGGATTTTATCTACAAAGACAAAAGATAACTGTCTAATCCGTACAAAGTGCTTGTTGAGCAAGTTGAAACATCAAGAGTCTGAATTGCTTTGGTTTCTCTCTAATGAGAAAATCTTTGGTCAGGATCAGAAGGTCAACCAAAGTAATAACAGATGCTTATGCAGAGAACCTGAGAACTTCCAACGGTCATGCATACAAAGTTTCCAGCAAATGTGACGGCCCTGGAAGTTATGAGAAATGAGGGAGGTGTTATACTTTCCTATTTATTTCTCCAGGGCTTAAAGGGATATGTTGCTGGCTATATGGAAATGTTGGAGAGGCCTTAAATAGAGAACGTAAGTAAAGGAAGACCCTACACCTATCAACAATTGCACTGTCTTATAAGGCCAAGATGACCCAAGAATAGATGTTTTACAATCTCCACGATCACGTCACCAAAAACGTATGGACTCCTAGCTCTCCAGTCCTGAATCCGTTGGGCTACTATGTATGGCGGGAAGACCAGAAGGAAGTCAATCAACGTCCCTATAAAACACTATAACCACCCCTAACTATACAATGCCCAAATAAAGATCATCTTGCTCGGACATGTCAACGTTTCAGACCCCGAAATGAAGAAGTCGTCGATACTACCGGCAGATTCATTAAGTATTAGGTTGGTGCAAAAATAATATCGTTTTTTGACGTATTTTTTAACGTCAAAAAACGATATTATTTTTGCACCAACCTAATAGATACACCAACAAAAGTCTTAAGATTAACACTATTTTTCCTCAAATGAAAATCTTCTTTCTTGACTTATGTGAATTATTTAAAATTCATTTCATCAAAGAATTGAGCAATCCAGTATGTAATCATTAGGGAATAGAGGTTCCAATGGATTTTGCTTAGATTGTTACGGGAATGCTTGTTGTGTTTATGTAGAAAACACGTGTCTCCTGGTAGTATTTTTCCCTTAACAATCATCACGGTCTCGAACGTGTGTCCAAATAATAAATGAGTAAATAAATACTAAACAATCTAAAACAAACGACAATGCATGCATTAACAAAAGTATTACAATAAAAGAAGAAAAACATTTAAAGACTAGTTTCATAAAGAGTTTAAATTAGAGAATGTTTATTGTGTGAAATTTGTGTAGGTCTCTACGTGATAGACACGTGTGTGAAATAGTACAAAAAGTCACAAGAGAAAAGTAAGACATTGAAAACGAAACGTGCCTCGGTTGGGGACACTTTTTTTCCCACGTACGATTACATCGTATAACCAGAGTTGTAAAAGAGAAGAGAAAATGAAGGAGAATATCATTCCCTACTTATAGGCTTAAGACGCGTCCCCTAGCGACATTTTTTTTAAAGAAACTCAAGTGGGATAACCCACAATATATATAACAGGTAGGATTTATTAATCATTATTAGAGAATTAACGTTTTGATGGATTTGTTTAATAAACCCTACCTATTCGTAACCATATAAGAGGTAATGAAATTTTTTTCTAAATGCTACTTGTGATGCAAAAACTTACGTAAACAACCAGTGTAATATTTTGATATATTTTTCTTCATGAAGCACTTTTCACAGCTCTTTAATCATTGTTGATTTATTTTTCCTTTTGTCCAATCTGTGTTTAACTAGAAAGGTAATGGAATGTAAAATAGGAACTGAAGAAGAGATTACATTTTTTTTTTTTTGTGGGAACAAGAAAGACAGTTTCGAAAAAGTGTGTGTAAATGTCTTATTGACAAGTTGTTTTGTTTTTTTTTAATTTGGTGTTTATTCATCGTCTTCTGCGATTGGTTGTGAATTCTACAACATTATTTTCTCTTATCCATTTGAAAAATAGAATTATCTATGTCTCTTTGAAGAAATGACCAACAATATATTTAAAAAAAAATTTTTTCCGTCTGTCGACAATGAATCTTTCATATAAAAAGTTATCACAAAAGCCTACTCACATAAATAAATATATATGAATGAAGAATAGACGTCTTGGTATTCGATCGGCAAATGATAGTCTCATGAAAAGAACTTTCAAAGCTGTTAAAAAAGAAAAACAGTTATTTTTTTTTTTACTAATGGAAGAAATTCAATCTATTCTTAGTTTTGGAAATTACGTAAAAATATTGATAAACTTAACAGATTCCATTCTATTTTGGAAAAGATCATTTAAGCAATACGTGTTATAAATTTTAACCGATTAATTGCTTTGATATTATGTGTTTTAACATTATCAATTGCCGCCTCCAAAACGAAACTGTTCGCATTTAATCACCATAGAGAATCTTTCCTGCCCGCCATCAGCATGACTGATGCTAGACTCCTGAAGAGCAACACACTGCGCCTTCTTGGCCTCACTTTTTCAACTGACTTGAAGTGGAACGACTACATCGAATCAGTTGCTGCATCTACTGCAAGGAAACTTGGGTCAGTGTGTCGTGCCAGAAAATTTTTCTCGCCAGAGTCGATCTTGCACATTTACAAATCTACCATTCGTCTGTGTATTGAATACTACTGCCATATATGGTCTAGTACCTATGCTACTGATATGTTATTACCATTCATTACAAATGAAATAGACAAGAATGTCTCATATGTAACATCACATTGTTTATTTAACACCAGACTTTGTCAGTCATCATCAGCCAGTGGGTGTGTAGATTTAGTGCCTTCTCCAAATGTGAACTCTACATTCTCTTGTGGATGAGATTCTCTCTCCCCTACCCCAGGTGTGTGTTGATATATCTTTCACATGATTTGGCCCACATGTGCACATCAAAGATGCAGTAGGTTTACATGTCAGAGGTAGCCACTAACATTGGGTAAAACACAGATCTGCACTTGGTGGCTAGGAGGTCAACTCTCAGGCCAACTCTCTGATGCACTTGGCCTCTCTGAGAGTTACTGAGTACCAAATCTATTTTCACATCATATGAATGCAAGTATAAACTTGACCAATGCTTGCCTACAAAGTCCAACCAATGTTTATCGAAAGAGTCAATTATAAACACGATAAATGTTTTTACTACAGACTCAAGTACAATCTGACCAATGTTTACCTATAGTCTAAAGTATAAGCCTGACAATATTTAATTACAGATTCAACTATAAACCCCACCAATGTTTACCTATAGAATAAAGTTAAAGTATAATAAAAACAGATTTTAACATTAAATAAGCCAATAAGTGTTGCAATGACTTAAATTCCATCAACACAACTTGTATCAATTCACACAGTTAAACAGCCTTTCTAATAATTAGCTGTAATAAAGCATGCTTATCTAGAATCTTTAAATTCACCTTTGCATCATTTACGCACGTATTCTTGAAGTCTGAATGAAACAATTAGGAACTGAGACTTTATTACCAATGAGAATACAGATAACAGAATTCAAAAGATTGGATGTTAACACAAAAGTATTAAAATGTAGCAGACATTTGATCGGTTTGGTTTGGTTGGGTTTGTTTTACAGGATATCAACGTCAATGGGTTATTTAATGCCGAGAAGATTTTTATTGCGGGTAATTTTTTTTTTCAAAAATGTATTGCTGGTAATAATCTTTTACAAAGATTTATGTCACTTTCTGTCTCCTTACATTGTTATAGAGCATAGTTGCAGTATAAACCAAAGATGAGTTTTGTGTGTGTTGAGCAAATATAAATGTACCTGAGCAGGCATCCACAATAGGGATTGGCTAGTCACCCTAGTAGACAGGCATATTCAGATACGAGCAGCCAACCATCAGCAGAATTCAAAAGACTGGATGTTAACACAAAAGTATTAAAATGTAGCAGACATTTGATCGGTTTGGTTTGTTTTACGGCATATCAACCTCAATTGGTTATTTAATGTCGACAAGATTTTTATTGCTGGTAATATATTTTTTCAAAACATGTATTGCTGATAATTTTTTTTTTCAAAATTTTATTGCTGGTAATAATCTTTTACAAAGATTTATTGCTGGTATTAAAACCTATTTTTACACTTTCATAGTGTTTTGACCCCAGTTTGGGGGTTAAATGGATGAACATGGAAACAGCAAAAACCTCTCGATTAGAGGCCTTGCGGCCGGATGTAGTTTATCGTTACACACAGGATGGCATTTTATCAGTGAATTAAGATCAAGAGAACAAAATACAATCATTTTTTCAGGGATTGTGTTATTTCAGTTTATTAATATTTTCTTAGAAACAAAAAAAAAAACGATGTTGAATTGCTATGTGATATCTAATCTCATATATGAAAGTGAAGTCCTCAGAGACAAGAAGAGACTTGAACCAACAAACAGAATAATACCATGGACATAACATGGGAGGAATGGGGAATTTTTAAGTTAGGTTGGTTGATTTTATGATATGTCAACCCTTGGGTTATTTATTTTCTATGGAGCACCCAGTGAAGATCAAACTCATTAATGACTGCTTAATAGTGGTCAGTCATACTAAACTTGCTAACCATTATCCATACCCAGGTGCATGAGAGAGTTTTAAGAAAAATAGGAACTACAAAGATACTTACAATCAAAAAAAGACTGTTGAAAATTCTGGGATGCATGATGAGGAAAAAAGGCCTGGAGAATTTAACACTCACAAGATATACTGAATGTAAGAGAATCAGGGGAAAACAATGAGTGAATAACTTAATATGTGAATGAATGTCAGAACAATGATAAAGTGGGATAGGAAACAGTAAAAAAAAATGATACTTAGAAAAACAAAAGACAGGAAATAGTGGAGAGTAACGATAGTGCATGGCCTGAAAGGACATAGCATGCAGAAGAAGTAAGATAAAAAGCAGTGGATTCTGGATAAACTCATCACACATGAAGAAGGAACTTGAAGCAACAGAGATGGGGTTCTATTGAACTTACTGCTTCATACTGTTCTACATGAATAAAATATGTGAGCAACAGGGAAGTTTTAAAGAAACTAGCAATTACAAGGACCCATAATTATAATAAGAAAGATTTGAAATTAACCAGAAATTAATGAGGAAAGAATGCCTAACAAATCTTGCACTCACAAGACACATTGAAGGCATGAAAAACAGGGAATCAGCAAGTAACCTAGATAATGATTTTGTGTGAATAGATAGACAAAGAGATATGGTAACGGGTAAAAAAATACTTAAATCAACAAAAGACACGAAGTTGGGGAGAGTCATGATTGCCAAAGTTCTGAACGTACAGAGTACATATGGTCCTGCGAGTGCCAAATTTTCCAAGCCTTCTTTCTTTATTATGTGTCTAAGAAATTTTGACTGTCTCTTTCTGATTCTAAGCATTATTTTTGTTTCCAGTTTCCTTAAAACTGCCGTGGTATTCTCAGCATCTTTTTGTAAACCCACATGTTTATTGTCTTAAATCTCTTCATCTGTGAGGAAATTGTCTAGCATTCACTGCCATATAGGAGAATTGTTATTGCATAGTATTTCAGCACTCTTTTGTTTGTTTCTAGTGAAATTTTCCTATTTCTAAATACTTTTAGTTTTTGAAATGCATTTTCAATACTCCAGTGTGATTTCGAATTTCAGTTTTACATTTTCCAACTACAGCTAAAACACTTGCTAGGTACTTAAATTTCTGTACTTGTTTGATCTTTAATTCATAGCTTGCATTTTGGGCTATTCCTTTTGATGACAACCATACTTTCTGATATGTCCCAGAAAGGGATATATTTGTTCAAAGTAGCAAAGTGGTTTTAGACTACTGTAACCAAGTAGGACAAACTAGCAGTTAGCAGTAATAGACTGGTCCTCGTCATAGTGGTAGGCAATAGGCAAAGTCAATAGGTGTAGCCAATAGGCATCGTCCATGTACCTCCACATCAGTCTGTATTTATGGCTGACACCAGCCAATTATATTACTATGAGGGGGAACCCAGGTGTATGCATATTCATTACATCACTTTCTGTCTCCTTACAATTGATGGTTATTTCCTTCTTTTACTGCAGTTTTTTTCTGTATCTGTTATCAACACTGTGCTATCTGCATATCTTATGTCGCTAAATTTGTGCCCACTAATAATAAATCCTTCAAGTTTTCTTAGGATTAACAGAGTGTAAAGGTTAAATAAATCCAGTGTAAAGACACAACTTTGTTTTAAGCCCTTTTCTATATTTATAGACTTACTAAATTCATTTTCTATTCCCATGCACTTGGTTTATTCCCAGTATCTGGATTATCCTAATATCTTTCCCAAATAAATCAAGTTTGCATAGCAGTACAAGCAAATCTTTGTGCTGTACTTTATCAAATGTTTTTGATTAGTCTATAAAACAAGTGGTTTTTAAATAACTATGGATATGGTTCCTCTGCTTCCATTCAAATGTAGAGTAGAACTAATATGGCAAGAAGGGACAATATGAGAATCAAATAAGTATTACCCCCACTTGTCAGTGAAAGATGTTCTGCTAATGACTGCTTGATGTCATTGCCAGAAGTACTATTAGGTTGGTGCAAAAATAATGTCGGTTTTTGACGTTAAAAATACGTCAAAAACCGAAATTATTTTTGCACCAACCTAATATATAAGAAAAGATACAATTTCTTTCTTTCAGTCACAGGAAGCTGCAAAGAGAGGACATGTTTCATTTCTCCTTTAGAGTACTCATTAATCTCCAGTGAACCACACTGAATATAATTATACATAACATACAAGTGCATTAAGCTCACTTGATCACATACAAGTATACCTAATAGTTCTACCAAACCAATAATGAATTCCTCTCAAAATTTAAGTTTTTTGCAATCTTTTATACGATCTTTGTACATACATAGTACGAAAAAGGACATCTCTAGACATTCATCTTCAGTCGCCCTTTTTGAATTTATTCTATATATTTTGCTATATGTTGCTGTTAAATATATGTTATTGTTTGGGTATTCATTTTTACTCTCTTGCTTGAAGAAACTTCAATGTGGCCACTATCAACTAATTTGCTTGAAATATACTTCTTCAACAAAGTCAACAATAATATTTATTAAACTTAATGGATGTGGTGGTGTTCATTAGCAAGCATTGTTTTAATCAAGAGTAAGAAACAAAAAATGGCACAAGAGAAAAATAGTAAAAAATAAAATCAAAACATTGGGCAAATTTTGATGTTGAAGTAATGCAGATTATTTGAAGAATGTAAATTGGAATAATGAACAACATTTCAATAAAGTCTCTTTGTAAGAAAAATGAAAGTTTGGCAATGACTAACCGTTCATGTATGCAAAAAAGAATGGTATGTCAAAAATACAGTTATTCCTTTGACACCACTATTGCTGTATAAATTTTAGAATTTTTTTGGCAATGTTTATTTACCATATTATAAAAATATGTGAACCAAGTACAATGTGATATTTATTATTTAGCATTTTATAGAGAAATAAATTTGAAAAGAAATCTATTTATTCCCAAATTTATAAGAAATTGCAAAAATTATCAAAATATATAAACAAAGTACAATTCCATATTTATTATTTACCATTTTATAAATAACTATGAAAACAAGATTTTTTTTTATTCATAATTTTATAAAAATATCAACGAATTATTGTTGTCAATTCTCAAGAACAAAGGAAATATATAAATCCACTTTTATACGTTAAGGTTTTATTAAAATTCTAATCATCACTTTTTAAAACAATAAAGATTGCCAAGGGAGTCAAAAGCGTATACAATAATAGCTGTTTTGAAGGAATGACCATCCATTTGACACACTGTTTTTAGGTGGGCATGAAGTTTAAACTTTGCTGAAAGTTTTTTGTTCAAGTCAGAGTCAACCTCACTAAGTTTAAAGTTACTATTACACATGACTAATTTTCATGTTCTTTATGTTTAGCTAGTGAGCAGTGAACATAGGAAGACATTACAAATAATACAAAAAATTTAACTAATTTTGACTCAGTTTGGAATTTTATTTATTTTAATAATTGCATACAGGACAGACATTACTTAAAAAAAATAAAATAACCCGCTAAAGTTGTTTGATATGGGAATACAAAATGACTCAAAAAAAAAAAAAAAAACAGGAGGCAAATAGGAAAAAAAAAGAATTATGAATTAACCAGTTACCACACTTTATTTTTCAGAACTCAATTGGGGAATGTAAAATATGTACATTAAACGACACAATCACATGTAAGCCACTCTTACACAAAACATACATATGTTATACTCTGCCTCAAATTAGATGTCTTTCTGATTCACCCTACATCTCAGATGGATGCAAATACTAAGTAGGTAAAACAAAAATAAAAAAAGAAAGCCGTCCTCTGCGCAGGGGCTCTATGCATCACATCTGGCTCATGAAACAAATCCCCTCAAAAAAGTATAAAACAAAATTGATCACAAATTTTGCTGCCAAAGAAAAAAAAAAACAAGAGAAAGTACAAGACTGGGAACCACCATGTTTGCTTTAAGAAAACCATCCATAAACAATCGAGTCAGATTTTCAGCTTCACTAATCCACTCCAGGCCTCTCTTGACATCATCACCATGAACAAAAACATCAACTCCAGCCCTTACCAATACTACCCTTACTACAAAGCCACCTCTCTTGCCTACATTTAGAAACACTTCAGCTCACACCTGCTGTATTGTCAATACAAACAAATTTTATATTTACAATTTCTATCCCTTTTTGTTTTTGCCTCACCAGTGGTGATGTTTCCCCATTTGTTTTTCATGCTACCATACATGTGTTATAACACAGACATGCTCATATATATTATATATGCACATGCAAAGTCACATGCAGAAAATATGCGACATACAATGGATTGTTCTTCTTCTTTAATATAGATTGGATACATCTATTTAAAGTACATTGGTTATAGAGTTTGTAGGATTATATTGGGTTGTTACATAAATTCATTCTTTTTTATCATTTATTTTAATACTTGTTATTTATTAATAGTTCTGATGAATCTTTCATCATGATATTCCCCATCATTGTTTATGACATCCTGCAGACAATCCACTAACTTTTCACTGCCTTGATGATAGAAATCAGTAGATTTTGACTTAAGATTTCATTAAACCATGTTTTAAGTTCCACATCATTGTTGAATGAAACACCCACAAATTGTTAGAAAGTAAATGAAAAAGGTGGTGGTTTGAAGGGGTTAAATCCGGAGA
>OZ010575.1:49056828-49061828 GCA_963932145.1 Acanthosepion lycidas
ACCATTAATGAGTCCAATCCTCAATATTAATTTTATGAAGAATGAAAAATATATGGTCACTAGTCATATCAACATGGTATAATTTTTAGTGAAGCTAATCTGGTTGACCATTAATACTAAGAAGTGAGTTCAGAACTCACTGCTAATTTCATGAAGAATGAAAAAGAAAGATTATTATTAACTTCAAGGCAGCTCAACATGATATTATTTTTAGTGAAGTTAATCTGGTTGACCACTTATACTGAGTAAATGAGTTCAAACCTGACTGCTAATTTTATAAAGAATGAAAAAAATATGGTTACCATTAACATCTTGGCAAGTTGGCATGGTATAATTTTTAGTGACGTTAGTCTGGTTGACCATCAATACTGAGAAACGAGTTCAAATCTCACTACTAATGTTATGAAAAATGAAAACAAAATAAGGTCATCATTAACTTTCAGCATTGGATAATTGTTAGTGAGGCTAGTGAGACCATTTATACTGAGAAGTGAGTTCAAACCTCACTGCTAATTTTATGAAAAATGAAAAAAGTCATGATCTTTAACTCCTAGGCTCCTTTGCATGGGATAATGGTGAGCAAAATGTGTCTGGTTGACAATTAATACTGAGTAATGAATTCAAACCTCGCTGTGTGCCACATATGAAAATTGACCAACAAAGTTTGGGATGTTATAAAATCAACCATCAATAATTTCATTCAACCCTTTTGTTACATTATTGTTTAATGTATACTCACTTTGAATTACAGTTTAATGTATGCTCCCTGCTCAATGTTAAAGAACATGATTCTAACTCCCTGCTATGTCCCTTTTCTTCCTAACCTCTTTCTCTTCTTCTATCTTCTGGTACCTAATAAATCCCAGTCACCTATCATGTCAGCTCTCTCTCAAACTTGAGTCTGTCCTGTTTTCCATGACTTAACATAACATGGTAACAGCTGTGGAATAATTTTAGGTTTTCTTCAAGTTCTGGTTCTCATTTTTTTAAAATTTCCTTCTAAAAATGTGAAGTCATTATCATTACTTGTGCTGTTTGAATTATTATCACAGTTTGCATTCTCATACAGTCTCCCTATGCGTAAGAGAAAAAAATGAGTTCTCTCCCACCAGAAGATGGTTGGAAGTAGATTCAAAATGGCAGCAAATAAACATTTTCTGAAGGACTATAAAATGGAGCAGCTAAAATGTGGCAACAAGGAAAAATGTATAAAGATTATTCAACTTCAATAACAATAGGTGACTGAAATAGGAAACAGAGACTTGAAGTTTTGTTGGCCCACTGTCATCATTTTTGATGAATCCTAATTTGTACAATAGTCAAACAGCAGATCAGCATAGGACTGCATGTTATTCATTACCATATATAGAAAATGATTGTGTGTTGGTTTGGTTTGGTTTGGTTTGGTTTGTTTTACAGCATATCAACTTCAATGGGTCATTTAATGCCAACAACTTTTTATTTTGGTAAAATTTTTGTTTTGTCAAAAATCTCTATTTCTCTTAATTTTTTTTTTCTCAAAAATGTATAGTTGATAATATTATTTTTCCAAAAACTTACAGTTGGTAATATTATTTTTCCAAAAATTTATAGCTGGTAATAGTTTTTTTCAAAAACATATTGCTGGTAATATAATTTTTTTTTCTTCAAAAATTTATTTCTGGTAATATTTTTTTACAAAGTATTTCTGGTATTAAAACCTATTTTTACACTTTTATAATGCCTTTTACATCAGTTTCTGGGTTAACTATTTCCCCATAGCTGGTACCCTAACAGGTGCTACCACCCCGGGTCAGGGTGGACCTGGGAACACCAGCAATTAAGAGGTTGTTCCACACTCCTGAAAGCCTCCTAAAAGCCTCCTGATGAGAGGCATTGCAGTTGGACGTACTTTATCATCTTACCCTGGACGCAGATGCAGTTTATCATCATACCCAGGACAAATTGTGTGTTGGGTTGGAGTGCTTAATTTAATGACATATCAATCTATGTTGGGTTAGATAATGTCAAATATAAATCTAATAGGATAAAAATCACAATGAACAGATTGGTAAACAGAGGTTTGGTTTTAACGAGTCAAAAAGTACATATATGATAAGTTTAAACTAGAGTAGAAAAGATAGTCATATCCAGTTTGAACAGGTGTCAAATAGTAGGTATAGGTTTGATTTATACTAGTGAGAATGGTAGATATAGATTTTACTTACACTAGAGTCAAAAAGAGAGACATAGGTCTGACTTATACTAGTGTCAAAATAGTATAAATAGGTCCAGTTTGCACTAGATTTCAAAAATTAGATTTAATTGATTCAACCTTTATCAACCCTTTGCAAGTTATTTAAAGCCAGAAAATAAATTTAAATTGTAAGAATGTGGGGTTTTTTTAGATAATAATGGTTTAATGATAGAAGTCTTACTAATTAACCCATAGCAGGATAGGGAAGAAGTGGATTCATACATTTCACAAGGGTATTTGCACATAAGTGAATACCCCAATGGAAATTGAAACTCAGCTCTCCAATTAACAATTCCAAACCATTAAACATTACACTCCCTACATAAACTTACAGAAGATGGTATTCCCAAACAGTCACCCATCTAGGTATTGTTCAGGCTCGATGTTGCTTAACTGGTGTTTCAATGATGTAGTCTTAAGCCCCCAAATAGTAAGTAGACATTGATTGACATTTGAGATAAAAAGGTAGACATATGCTTAGTTTTATCATAGATTTAAAAAGACAAACATATGTCTGATTTATACAAAAGTCAAAATGCAAACGTAGGTTCAGTTTATGTGAGAAAGCTTCACATAGTTCAGAACTGGGTTGCATGTAAGTTGAAAAGGTAAACATGAATCCAGGTGATGTGCAGTTCAAAAAAGTAAATCATGCAGAAGGTGGGTGGGGCAGAAGGGTGTGACAACCATGGGCATCCATATCAAGAGGGCATCCAATCAAAGTGTGAAATAAAAATTTAATTTATATATAAAAGGGCATATTTCACATTTCATCTGTTTTTATATATTTAAAAGGTTTTCTCTTCTTATATGTCTCAGTACTAGGCTCTATAGGCACCCGCTACTTGAGTCTTAGGAGAATACAATCAAGGAGTTGACCCCAGGCCTCACCGAGCATCTGCACGTCATTTATTGGGTTTATACTCAAGTCTGTAAATATCCATTTGAAAGGTGGTCCTTTGGCAGGGGGTCTTTGTAAGGTATAATCTAAGCCTCACACATTTGTTCATTTTTTCCATCTTTTTCCATCAATCGCCATTGTTTGTTTTTCTGAATCCTGCATTTATCTAACATAAAATTTGTTGCAACTACTAAAACAATTAAAAAATTAATACAAAATAAAAAATAAATTTGAAGGCAGAATTTACTTGTAATTCACCTGTAATGGTTGACACAAGGAATACATCGGAGAAACATTGAGGAATTTAAATAAAAAATTATATGAACATAAAAGGGATCTTTTACAAAACAACACACCCTATGTATTAGTCACTGACAGTCATGAATCTGACCATAATTTTGACTTAAAAATAGTGCTTTAATTAAAAGAGAAAGCAATTTACTATGATGAAAGTGTATAGAAAGTGCTTTAGTTCTAACCTTTCTTGGCAGATTTTCTATTATCACAATGTGGGATACATAATAATAATAAATAAATAATAATAATAATAATAATAAGTGACAAAGACAAAAGAATAAAGAAACTAAATTTTTTTTGTACTTTGCCATTAATTTTCCTTTATATATATATATTATATATATAAATATACTAAAATAGCATATATATATATATATATATATATATAAATATACTAAAATAGCATATATATATATATATATATATATATAAATATACTAAAATAGCATATATATATATATATATATATATATATATATATATATAAATATACTAAAATAGCATATATATATATATATATATATATATATAATGTAATGTAAATCTATTTAAGCTTGGTGGGTGAAAAAACCTGGATAGCACAATTTTCAAATAAATTAACATTTAAGGAAAAATGGGAAAAAAAAAGAAAGCACAAGAAATCTCTGGTATAAACAAAAAAAAAAAAAAAAAGTAACAAGTTAAAATGAAGCATGCTCAATACACTAAGTAGAGCAAAAGTGAAATAAATAAATCCTAATGAGCCAGGGACTACCTACCTAGATTTCACATGTGGTGATCCCATGTGGTGAAACCTTGGTAGATAGTACCTGGCTCACTAGGATTTATTTATTTTTCATATATATTATATATATTATATATTTATATCATGGCTGTGAAACAGTTTCTGTAACCACATCACCACTTACATCTGGCCAGGCCACCTAACTCCCCAAACTGCAACCCCACTTGATTATTATGTGTGAGGTGCAGTTGAGTGAGAAACCAACAAAATTGAACTAAAGATGAACTAAAGGCAAGGATTATGGCAGCATTCACCAACTTAAACAAGGAGATCATCCAGAAGAGGTGCAGGAGGTTCAGAAGTTGTCTAGAGGCCATAATGGAATAAAATGGCGATTTTATTGATTATATTTACTCTTTAATATTTCAAGATATTTTTCTGTAATTTTGGCAAATATATCTGTTAAAATGAGATGTCAGTGTTATTCTCATTTTTGTGTAATTCATCCATCGCACCCTCTGTGTGTATGTATATATATATATATATATATATATATATATATATATATTGTGTTCAAAATATGAATATACAGTGCAACATCAGTTCTCAAATGTCTCACATGTCAAATAAATTGGTCTTCAAACAGAAAATTTGAGATGAAAAGGCCTTGGTTATCGAGTAAAATTTCAGTTCTCGAACAACATTGCCAAACTGAGTTAATCTGAACGGAATGTTGTATACATTTGTATATTGTGTTGTGCTTTTTATTCCAGTTTTATTTGTACTGTGACTTTGATTCCTATTGAAAAATAGTTTCAGTTTACAAACATTTCGGGTTACGA
>OZ010575.1:49066828-49069328 GCA_963932145.1 Acanthosepion lycidas
ATGTTGTGTATAAGATCCTTTTTGTGTCTATAGATAACATTTTTATAAATTTGTAGAAATTTCCCCCAATGTATAAAGGAACAGATGTAATAGTTTGTTTCAGATACACCTACTTCAGAATTATTTTCCATTGATAAAATCCATCAGGGGACAAAACAAATCAGCTAAGATTTTCCTTTTGTCTTTATTCATATTGTTCTTTTTACAGATTTAGTTACATCTGAAATTTTATATATCTTATATATAAAGTACTGTGTATTTGTGTATGTATGTGTCCAAGCAACTATGCTACTCCCACTGGTCCAAGTTCAATGATTCATAGCTCATTCAAAAGCCCTAGAAAAGTTAGGCACAGGAAACAATTATTGTTTAGCTTGGATTAAGTGCTGCCAGATTATGTGCAGTTAAAAATATATATTAATACTTTATACTAGCCATTATAGTTGCTTTCAGGGTTCAAGTGGAGTAACTCTTATTTTCCTTTTGTATCCAAAATTGCAGAGTATGTTTTATTATAAACTAGCTTAAAATCTGCTCTATATAGCAGCATTTAAGCTAGCTCCTGTGGAGGAGTCTTGGTTTGGCCATCATCACAATAGTTAGGGAGGAGTAGAGAAATGTAATTGCTAATTAAGTAAAACTTATATTATAGAATCTATATATATATCTTTATGGAGTTCAATTCTCCTACGAATTCTGTGATTAAAAAGCCCTAATTCAACTTTGGTATTTACTTGAACCCCCACATAGTCACATTGTGACACAAGGTCGGTTTAATGTGGGGAGCCCAAGCACATACACCCGGGCTAGGAACAAAAATTCCCTGAGCCCCCACAACCTTTGTTTGTGCTGGCTTCAGTGCCAGCACCAATCTCTCTCTTTAGTGCAATGAGAGGACACAGACTTGAGCAGCTGTTCCCCAGGGCCAGCACCTATCAGTATAATTTTCCTGTTTGACAGAGCCACCTTTGAGTGCACTCTGCCCATAGACAGAGACATAACCGAGTGATGATAAATAAACGTGATACAAACTATTTTATAATAATCTGCATTTACTCAACCTCCACACGAGGTCCAGTTGTGACACAAGGTTAGTTTAATATGAGGAGCCCGAGCAATTTTCCTCACTGTCCTTTGATGAAGCTTCCCCTGAGTGCACTCTGCCCAAAGACAGAGACATCACTGAGAGATAATAAGTAATGTGTTAGAAACTACTCCAAAGAGTAATTTACACACGGTATTTACTCTGTCTCCCCACTGAGACAAGATGTGACACAAGGTCCTTTTTAAGGTGGGGACTCGAGCATGACACCACATTGCCCACAGTCCCTGTAACTGTCAAAGTATCTAAAGTTTTGCACACTAAAAGCTCAATATCTGTATTATATATTATCTACTTCGAGGCAATATCACTCTTCAGGTTTAACTAATTTGCATATTGATTTTAAAAGATTTTATTTAATTAACTGTCCTTCATTACTATTCTTTTATTTGAGGATTGTTTTGATCTCCATATCAAAAATAGTTCAGTTTAGGAATATTATGTTATATAGGGAAGAAAAGTTTTTGAAATTTGCATTTTACTTGGCTTTCAACAAGTTGGCATCTATTTGTAAAACTTTCCTTAACTATAACAAGCTAATTTATGAATGAAATTTTCATTTTAAAATTTTGTTTCAAAGATTTCAAGAAGTGAATATATCTTACTTTGTGAAGTGATTGTGAGTGGGCGAAGGCTGTTAGTACATATATATATATATATATATATATATATATATATATATATATATATTTTAACACTTTTCATCGGTATGTGTAGATGCTACACTCTAATCCTAAGTACAGGGACAGGGAACAACACTGATCCTGGGTAGAGTGCACTGATAGCCATGCTAGGCTGAATCAACAATCCCTATATAATCACATTATTTTTCAGTTTTATTTTAAAATAGTATATATATATATATATATATATACATATATATTGAGAGAGAGTGGGGGAGAGGGAGATTGTAGACTTAAGAATCAACACTGTCTATATTATTAGCTGATAAGACAGTCTCCTTCCCAAACTCCAGAAACCTGATGGTACACACACAGTTGTCTTACATAGATTGTACAACACTATGGTGGGAACTCTTAGCATCAAACAGCCTGGATCCAAGGACAAGAACCAGTCAAGATAATTGGAGTCTGCCTGTGATTTATATCATTTAGGTAGTCTGATGGTGAAATACAGGCGATGATGTTAATCTTCAAATCATATCAGAAAGAAATGACCTCCACCACTTCTTACAAGCAACCTTCAATCTCATTATTGACCAGGTTTGAGATTACTTGGCTCTGGTGATTGAATAGGAACTGGTACCTTCAATCTGATTTGACCATATATATATATATATATATATATATATATATGTGTGTGTGTGGGGGGGTCTATGTATACAAAAGACTGTTTTTATCAGTAGTGTATGGGTGTAATTTAAGATATAACTGACAA
>OZ010575.1:49079962-49102462 GCA_963932145.1 Acanthosepion lycidas
ATATTCCATGGTCATAATTTATTCCATTGGAATCTTAAATACGTTCCAATTCATCAGAATATTAGCGTTTAAGCCTTGTTATTATATCCTTACTCTGTCCTGGACATTGAGTTCTACCTGGATTCTATCCTCTCGGAAATTTTTATTCAAAAAATATACATGTGTGTATATGCACCTGTGGATTTTGCATATATATGTATATTCACCACTAATATTATCTATATATATATATATATATATATATGGGTTATCCCATTTATCTTTGCCAAAATGCCTGTTCGTCAGATGCTAGTTAAGCCTATAAAATGTCAAGCATATTCTCTCTCTTTATCATATTAGTTTTTTAACTCTTGATTCCAGATGTAGTCAGTGTAGATAAAGAACACAGCCAGCAGGACATTTGGATGAAGCCAAATGGGATAACCCACAGGGGGGGTAACTAATTTTGTCATAGTTTTGAATCAACCTACAACAAAGAAAAACATGAAAATAAAAATATCTTATATTTTATATTTAAACACCTTTTTCTTCTTTTTCTTTATTGTGAACTGATTCAAATCTGCAACACGCACATATATATATATATATATACAGGTAAAATGAGAACAAATAGAGTACAATTCCAACGTTCATACATTTAATTGAAATGAGGGCTCAATACAAAGTAGACCAACATTATTTATTTTAGGATATTAAAACAACATATAAAATGGCTACACAATTACAGTCGTGTTTTGACACATACCAATGCGTCTCCTCAGGTAATTGTAAACTATTGGCGAGTGAACAAATTCACCTGAGGAGATGCATTGGTATGTGTTGAAACATGATTGAAATTGTGTATCAATTTTTCATGTTGTTTTAATATCCTAAAATAAATTATATATATATATATATATATATATATATATATGAGGAATCTAATTGAAATAATAAAACAAAAAACTATTAATATACAATCCAGTGTGTCTGAAAATTTTAATTTCTCAATATTTTTTATTGTTCAAAACATATATATATATATATATGTTTTTGAACAATATATATATATATATATATATATATATATATATATATATATATATATATAAAATTTACTCTTAGTCTCTGTGTGTATTTAAGTAGTTATCTGTCCATGACATTTAAAAATAGTTTATTTTTTTTAATAAAATTGTAAGAGTAAATAAATATCTTTCTTGCGTGTACACAGTGCACAAAAAAAAACAAAAAAACAAACTCTGCCATATACAAAAAATAATCTATAATCATTAATCTGTATTCAGAGATACAAGTATAAACATCGGCCACTTGATGACAGTAATTTAGCAAAAAATTCTTGTAATTGCTCAACAAACAAGCAAGGAAGTGTTATTATTTCTTTCTTGCTATGACCTATTTTGTTGGTACACCTATTGATAGTACATATATAATATCATTGATATTTTGTTGATACTGCACTGGTTATTTACAGCTTCAAGATATTAAGACATAAACTACAGAAACTTCTACAGGAGGTAATAAAGGAAAGCAGGAAGAAAGGACTAAGCATCAGTTGTACTAAGACAGAATGTATAGCTGTCAGTAAAAGGAATAGGCCAACTTGAGAATTACAAATTGGAGACACTATAATCAAGCAAGCATTTAAATATCTAGGAAGCATTTTAAAAAGGTACCTTTCAAAAGCTAAACAAAGTATTAAAAAACAAGAAAATCTTGTTAGAGACAAAGAAAACCATACAGAAGTTTCATGTCATATCAGTCCTCGTATATGGCAGTGAATGTTGGACAATCTCATCATGTGTGAAGAAAAGACTAGCAACAGAAATGTCATTCTACAGAAGGATGCTGAGAATAACATAAACAAAAATATACATATATATATCTAACATATACAAAGAAAAATATATCTACCATATAGCAGACCAATATATATATATATATATATATATATCTACGATATACATATATATCTTATATCTATTAAATATATATGTATATATCTTACATCTAATATATATATATATATATATATATATATAATGTCATCCACAGACAGACTGTTTTGCTGTATCACAGCTCATCAGTGCGGCTAGACATCCGGTTGCCTCTAGCTAGGATCGAAACCCGACTGAATTGGTATCAGGTGGATATTCTACCACTAAGCTGTCGGCGCACGGTCGGGATGAAGGTGGATTTTTAGCATATTTATTTTTGGAAACACGCCCAGTGACCGACAGTGACTCAATTCGGCTTGCGAAGAGTCTCGCTATATAGCTATAATAGTCACTGTTTACAAACCCATACCTCAGCCCGAGAGTGCTCAACTGGAATTAAATTTAATTCAGGAGCTATCTATATATATATATATGTGTGTGTGTGGGTGTGTCTATTATATATTATATCTCTATTATATATTATATATATCATATATCTATTATATATATAATTATATATATCATATTTATATATTATATATATCATATACCTATTATATATATGCTACATATATATCATATCTATTATATATATATATATATACTATAAATATTATATATATCATATTTATATTTTGTATCTATTATATATATATATATATATATATATATACACACACACATCAATTATATATATATATATATATATATATATATATATATATATATATATACACACACAAAAATCTTTTAGTTTTTTCTATTTTTCATACGGTACAAATAATTTTATCTTTTCCCATTTTGCATAATTCACCTGTAAATTTGTTGCAATTAACCTATTGTACTGAAAATTGAGTTTTTGTGCGTATTAACATATAAATAATGTGGTAAAGTATCAGCTTCAGATTCTGAGAAATTAATAAAGATATTCAAAATTGTATGAATAATTTTGTCATTGACTGTATATCATATATATATATATATATATATATATATATATATATATATATATATATATATATCATATATATATATATATATATATATGTTTGTCACTATGAGTGTGTTGTATATTTTAACATAACATTGAAAATTTCAGTTGCAGTTACAAAAAGAAATCACAAGAAATTGAGATGTATACAAATCAATACCCTGTCCAGTGGTAAAACTTGCTTATGCAACCAGAGGTGGCAGTACCATCTTAGACACTGAAACTGTGTTACCTTCTCTGGTTGGTGGATGACGAAGGCAGGCTATCATACATGCTTTCTCACCTTGTATGTAGGGAACTGTTTATATATATATATTATATACATGTATTCGCTGTTCTTAAACTGACGTATCTTCGGATTTATAACCTCTTTGAAATTATCCCTATTAACTATCAGATATATATATATATATATATATATATATATATATATATATCATATATATTAGGGTGGTGCAAAAATAATGTCGATTTTTGACGTTAAAAAATACGTCAAAAAACGACATTATTAAGTCATTATTTTTGCACAAACCTAATATATATATATATATCATATATCATATATATATATATATATATATATATATATATATTATTGTTACTATTATTATTCTTTTTATAATATTATATATATATTCAACTCGTTGTATTCATTGTATGGGAATCAAGAAGCTCAGTTCAGAGGAACTGACAGCCAGACCCCAGCACATGTGATTTGATTATAGTGGTGAAGGTTTTGTGCAGGTCTGAATACAAAGATCTGGTGCACTATGTGCCAAAAGGTCCCCAAACGACCCTCTGCAGGTTTTGAATTCAGAGTTGTCCTTCTGCTAGACTAGTTGCCATCTAAGGCTCTAGAACCCAGTCTGTCCTGCTACTAGGGTATTAGCATGTAAGTGGATGTAATGGATTCGATTGGAATTTGAACTTGGACCTCCAATTCCTCAATCCAAACCACTATCCTTTACTCTACCATACCTCCTACATATATTATATATGTATTATATAATATATATATCATATATATATATATATATATATATATATATGTATTATATAATATATGTATCATATATATATCTATTATATCATACATATGTATTATATATTACATATACATCATATATCTGTTATATATGTATATCATATACTCTATACTTTTTAAGCAAATTCAACATGTTACATGTGTAGCTGATGCATGCATACCACACATGTTCCAACCAAGCTCATGCGACCAAAATGAAAATGCTGTTAATTCCCAATTATTTAGAAAGAAAAAAAACACCAGGAAAATTTCATAGGAACTCCAAAAGAGTTCTTCTTACCATGTTTTCACACAATCATCAAGCAGTTAGCAAGTATTAAATGTGAAAATGGATACTTCATACCCCCCGGGCAAGCCCATGATTTTACAAGTATAGCTGATGTGTGAATACCATGCACACACAATCTAAACTCACAATATTTGAGAAATCTTATTAAAGAAAAATACACACTCTCTGGCAGGATTCAAACCTGTGTCCTCCTTGGCAGAGGGAAATGTTATTAGATCCAATGTGTTTTAACTGAATCAGCTACAAAGAACTTTGCAGATCAAGCAAGGCTGAAGAGAGCCTTTCAGCAAAATACTTCTTGTCATAGAATTTTGAAATATGATCATCCACTAAAAATAATGTTTAAAGTGAGAAAATCTGCTGGATTAATAAATATCATATATATATATATATAATAAATATCATATATATATCGTATCATAAATATCATATAAATATCATATATATATATAATAAATATCATATATATATGAGCATACACAAACGAGTTTCATTATATTAAAATGATAAGTCTGTTTAATCTTTTATTGTATTTTTCCAATGTCTAAATCAGATGTTAGACCGAACAAACATGAACATTCCACATTTCATCCACAATTTCAATCCTGATATACAACATCTTATTTGAAAATTGGAAAAATACAATAAGAAATATTAAACAGACCAACTTTGTTGGTTGAATTTAATAAAACTTATTTAGAAGTATACTTGCTACAATAAAACACCTTGACAAGTGGGTACTATATTCATAAAACTCCAAGTTGGGAAAGGAAAGTTGTACAGTAAATTGTATGTACTGCTACATAATAAATTATTGTAACTTTTATAAGAACCTAGAGTTAAGTACCAGCACCCCAGTCCTTGAATTTGATATAAATTTGGTAGGAGTAAGGCTCAAGGATAGATATTTAAAAGTCATGTAATTCGTCTAAAATATGTTAATTATTTTCTTTGTGCTTTAAATCATCCTTTAGATCTATTGAGTTAAATGATAGAGATAAATCCTTCAATATATAAAATAATTAAAAGTATTATAATTTTGATATAAAGATTATTTAAAATTATGCCTCTAAAAAAGAAAATGTGTAGTTTTTTTGTTTTTTTTAATATAATTCAATAAATATGGTTGAAAAATTTTCTTGGTGTAAAAAAAAAAAATAAAATTGATAAAAAAATCTTAAAACTATATAAATAAAACAAAGCGAGAATATAAATTTTTTAAAAAATGTTATTTCTAATTTTAACACTATTTTTGACTCATTTTTTTCCTGACAAACAACCTTATGTCCGTATATTTAAATAGATGTGCGTGTGTGCCTATCTCAAGTTGAACGGTACTAAATGTAAACAAGGGGAGGTAATACATGGAAAATAAATAACTGCGCATGAGCGCGCTTGTGTCTGTGTGTGAGAGAGAGAATAGCGAGAAAATATGATACAAGTTAATGCATTTGAGAGAGTATTATTTTCATTTTTATGTTTAGATTTAGACAAGTTCTAATGAATGTAAACTTTTCCCAAGAAAATATATAAGCATTTCTAATATATCATTTATTGTTTCTATGTGGAAAGTGATAAAAAATTTTTTAAATTGCCCCCATTAAAATATTTGAATTCATTGATAGAGATAATCTCCAATTATTATTTTTTACTTATATTTCAAACTTCAAATTGCAACTTCTTTCTCTTCATCCACCTTTTTTTTTCTAACTTGTCTCTCACATTTATTTTCATATCTTAATCTACTGTTGTCAGGCTTTGATAGCCTCTAATTTTTAATTACCCTAAAATTTCTTTTATTCTTTTCTAGTCTCTTTCTTTTCTTTTCTTTTTTTTCATTTTCTTCATCTTCTCAAATTCTTTTAGTCTTTCTTCCTAATTTTTGAACTGATATCTTTAAAGCTTTTTCTTGTTTTCCTTTTTATTTAGTCTTTCTTTTTCTCTCTTTCACCTGCCGTTTTTTATCCCCCTTTTTCCTCTTGGGTCCTTCTTTAAAAATCATTTTACATTATCTCACTTTCATTTTTTATATATCCTTCCAATTAACATATATTTAGTCTTTCTTTCTTTCTTATTCTTATATTTTTCTACACATTGTTACATTTTTTATTTCCTTCTTTTTTCTTCCCTATTCATTCTAATTCTCTCTTCTTTTTGCATTTTTATTTTTTTTAGCACTCTTTCTCTGTTTTTTGTTCCCAGTATCTCTCTCATTTTCCTTTTTACAAATTTCCTTCGATCTTACTATTTTACTTTTCTTTTTCTTCATTTTGTTTTTTCTAATTCATTTTTGTTCTCTTCTGCTTTATTTTTTCTTTCTTTCTTTTTCATTTATCCATTAACTTCTTTCTTTCAATTTTTGCTTCTTTCTATCTTTTTTTCTCTCTTTTCCTTCATCTTTTTCATTCTTTCCTTTTTCCACACTAATTTTTCTTATTCTTTCCATCTTTATCTTGTTCTCTTTACATCATTTTCCATTCTGTCACCCTATAATACCCAATCTCACTTTTATTGATGAGACTCAAATAGAAAATGAATTTATTTCACATCCCTCAACTCCATTGATCTGATGTGACTAAATTGACTGAATAAAAAATGGAATGGGTGCGTTTATAAAGAGATGCAATGTTAAAAAAAAAAATAAAGGTCTACAATTCAAATGCACAAACAACAAAATCATTTCATATTAAGCCAAAAGAAAAGTCATGAAATCTATAAATAAAATAGTTTCTTTTAAAAAAGAAATCACTACAGACAAAAGTTTTGCATCAGATAAAAAGCAATCTCATCACAGAGTTGTGATTAGTAAGGTAGTCTGAACATGACTGATACAGCAGTGAGTTCAGTCCTCACTGGGTGCCCCAAATATCTGCTTTTTGCCAGACTAAGGTTGAGAAATATCAACAGACATCAAAAAAGAATACAACAATGATTACATGGCTATCTATCTATCTATCTATCTATCTATCTATCTATGTCACTCACTCATTCTATTTTAAGAGAGCTTCTGGGGAACCACTTTACACATGACAAGTGCATAATGATAATAGTAATATTAGCCATTTCACTACTATTAATATTACCATTACTATTCAGTATTCATTAATCAAGCAGATGGTACTGTTTTCAGTTGAAATTTATAATATCTTTCTCTTAAAACAATTTCTTTGGAAAACAGGTTTCTGAAGTCCAGTAGCTGTTATCATTCTTTCCAGTATTGATTGGGGTTTCCTTTATAAACCTTTTATTTGAAGTGGTATGGAATGGAAACATCTTGATTATGTCATTATTTTCTCTTTGAATGTGCTATCCATTTTAGTTGTTGCTGCTGTTGGTAGTCCTCAAGTGATGTGGTTTCTGTTCTTTGGTACAGTTCTTTCTTTGTGATTCTGTAGCACTAATGCAGAAGTTTTGTAGAAGGATGAACTTTGCCAAGATCCTCAGGTTTTACTCACTCAAAGCCTTCTTTTCCACCAGTGATTTTAGGAAGTGATTGTATACAGCTGACATTTCTCTCATTCTCTCTCTCTCCCTGCGGCGATGGCTTAGGGGAAAAATATCTGACTGTTGCTGAATCAGTCGGGTTCTGGTCCTCGCTTGAAACAATCAGACATCTAGCCACACTGATGAACTGTGATACAGTGAAACAGTCTGTCTGTGGATGACAATATATATATATATATATATATATATATATATGGAAAAAATATGTATGACAAAGTGGAAAAGTTTTCATGTGATAGGTTTTGTTCCTTTCAGACTTGGAGTAGATTTGTTTCCGTTGATATGACTGCGCATGAACACAAATTACAGAAGCTGGAATCTTGAAATTAGAATTTTTTTTTTTTTTTTCAAATGTGTTTTGGGTAAAAAATCTATCCAATTTCATTTAGATTCTTGTTCTTTTTGCTTCCATCATTTTTGTTATTAAATATCCCACATTCACTACATGCAAGCCACTAGCGGCCTGCTGGCAGGCTGCCGATGGTAACGCCAGCTGTCTTCTGGTAGCAGTCACTGGTGGTTCACCAGTGGTAACATTGCTGAGATGAACACGCCGATGGTCCGACAGCAGGCCACCAGTGGTAAACGCTAGTGGCAGATTGATGGCTTGCGTGTAGGGTTGTGATAACTGAAGATCTGCAAAGAATGGGGAAATATTGTAAGAACCTGGATAAAAATTTACTGTAGATGAACTTGTGATTAAAGCACTTTCTAAGCATTTTTGTCTTAGTGAATTGTTTTCTCTTTTAATTAGGGTAGCATTTTTTATCTCAAAATTGTGATCAGTCTCATTACAGTGAGTAACTAATGCATTGAATATGTTGTTTTTAAAATGTCTCCTTTGTGTTCATATAACTTTTTATTTAAACTTCTCCAATATATTCTTTCTGGCAATCCTTGCAGTTTTGGTTTGTTTTGTTTTGTATTGATTAAGTCCTTTATTGTTTTAAATGTAGTTGTGACAAATTTTATGTTGGGTTTAGACAAATTCTTTTCAATTGTAGTTGTGATAGAGTTAGTGGGTAGAACAATATTTTTTTTTTGATTTGTTGGGTTTGTCAGGAGGGGGCCACTGTTCTCTTTTGGAATATTTTATAAGCCTTTTGTTTCACATTGAACATGAAATAGAGTAATGGAGGGCCTTGAAAGTATTTTTATTATATCTCTCCTCTTTGTGTAGATATTGAAGGCTGCAAATTTTGAGTGCTCTTAAGTAGAATCCGATTATTGTTCTGAATTTTAGTTTGTTGTTCTGGTGGGAATAGAAATTTATGAGAACATTTTTCAGTTTTAAGCTGCTATTGACAAAGTGTGGCATGATATCTCAAAAAGGTATTGTTTTCTTCCACTTTGTATGTAAATTCTGTTGTATGTTCAACTTTGTTTAGTTTATCTACATGATCAGGTAAGTCAGTATCACAGGGATATATTAATAGAGCAACATCAATATATCAGTGAGTAAGCTGAATGTTTAGGTAAAATCCCTACATGCAAGTTGCTAGTGGCCAACTGGTGGGCCACCAATGGCATAGTCATCGGTTCCCTGGTGGCAACCACTAGCAGGCCACCAGCCACTAGTTGGACTCTGGCAGTTCACCAGTGGTAAAATTGTCAAGATGAACATGACAATGGGCCACAAGTGGTAAATGCTAGTGGCATGCCACCCAGTGGCAGATTGGTGGCTTCTGTCAAGGGATATTTTGGAAAGGACCAGATTTGAAAAATTCTAATACATGCCAGTTTGTCTGGCACTGCCTATTCCTGAAAAAATGGGGTGAATTGGGATGTCTGTTTAGTGGGTTTTAGGGAGACCGTAAAGTTTGTGTATTTTAGTGTGATATTCTATTAGTCTATACTATATATATATATATATATATATATATATATATATATATATATATATATATATATAATACATAAAAGGTTAATGATCAAAGTTGAATCAGACGAGGAAACTGTAGTATTAAAAAGTACTCAAAACACACGTGAAAAAACAAAAGTAAAACTAACATGTAGAGCTTTTAACCTTAAAAATCAGGAGGTCAGTTGAATCCACTACCTTGGTTTCAGCCTTACAATATACTCAGGCGATTTTTATCAAATGACCACCTAAAACTTTTTTAAAAAAAAAATAATGAACGCTACATAATTATTTTTAAAAATAAATAAACAAACGTAAAACGTTGGGTGTAACAGAAAGAGAGGAGGAGGATGTAAAAAAGAAAGAAGAAGGGGAAAAGAAGAAAAGCAAGTGTATCATAAATATATACATTTTTTTATCCAGCCTCATATGTAGTTAAGAAAAATTTTCTGATATGTAAGCAAGGAAAGGACTTAAGACTTAGTATTTCTGGTTTAAAAGTTTTTTTTTGATCTGTAAATGTCATAATCACCAATTTTTCCTGTTAGCAGAGGTTGCAAATATTGTTGTGATTGTTGTATGGCTTTACCTTTTTTTTAAATTTCCATCTTACAAACGAATCCCTGTCATTTTTTTTCTTTTAAATTCCAAACTAGCTAACCATGTGTGGAATTTAAAAGAAAAAGAAAAAAACAACATGGATCTTGTTTATATATATATATATATATATATATATATATATATTGAATGTAGATATATCATTTAAAAAATATATATTTAAATATATAAATATATATGTAAATACATATTAACAAAAGACCCCTTGGAAATGGCTAATGAAGTAGCTGAAAGAGCTTGCAACAATAATAATTAAAACAGTTTTTGCACTCTCTTAACTCCTTGAAATGGGAAAACTGGAAGCAATTTAGAAATTTTAAAAATTTTAAGATTTTCATTGTCACATTCACTGATAGGGAACAAATATTTGTACATATACAAATTTTTAATTTATTGTATTTCCAGCCAATGAATATATATACTTTTCACATAATTAACTGTACACAGATGCATAATAACTAAATATGCATAGAAAACAGCAAAAATCTTGATTTAATAGAAATAAACCCCATTTATCAATTTTAATGGGGGGGAAATGTATTCATACAATGCAAATTTCAGATTTTAAAACTTTTAAATTGCTTTAATACTCTAGATTATTCAAGTGGAATATTCTAGAATGTTCCATTAATATTATCAATAATTATTTTTAACCTAAAAAATACAAACAGAACATTCTGTAACTGATATTTGTGCAAGAAGGTTATCATCATGGCAAGAGATAAATAATTGAAAAATTCACAAAAATAACTGATTGTTAAGCTCTGGAAAAAAGTAAAAGCTACAGGAAAATTTCAGACAACCTGAATATTCCATTTATTACCATTAGTTCATTCATTGAAAGGTACAAACAACTCAAAACTGTTGAAAGCCAAAGAAGAAGAGTTGCTCCCTGGACAATTTCTTCAAGATCTTCGAGGAAATTGATATGTCAAATTAAACAAAATCCAATGGTTACTCGTCAAGAGTTGCAGGATGATTTGCTTTCATCAGGAATCTGTATCACTAAACAGACAATAAGCAATGAAATTCATAGGAACAATCTAATGTCACACTCCCCTGGAAAATTCCACTGCTATTGAAAAGACACAGAGATGCCAGGTTGAAATTCATTCATGAACATAAGGATAAGGAAAAATCCTATTGGGAAACAGCATTAGGGATAGACAAACCCAAAATTTAGTTGTTTGAATGTGATTTTAGAAATCATGTATGGAAGAAAAGATGGTGATGCCTTCAAACAAAAGAACACAGTTCCAACAGTGAAATTTGGTGGTGGCAGCATCATGGTTTTAGGATGTTTTTTCTTCAGGAGGTAATGGCATCACATCAGTAATAGATGGTAGAATAAATGCTGCAGCATATCAAAATATTTTGGAAGCAAATTTAATGATTTCAGTCGAAAATCTTGAAAATTCAAATCCAATCAAGAGCTCCAACAAAAATCGCAGATCTGAAGATCGCATGTGATGAAGAATGGAATAAAATGCCGACTAAAATTTGCAAATCATTGAGAACTACAATAAGAGGTTGATTTCTGTAGAAGTGAATAACAGCTATTCCACAAGGTATTAAATGAAAATTGTGTTCCATACCTGTAGGAAATACAAGTATAAGTCGTCATCCACATATAAAAAAAAAAAAAAAAAGCCTAAAAATAATGGAAGCTCTAATAATCAAAAAGAAAAACCCAACAGTTAATAATGTTAACTATGAACATCATCACAATGTGATGACCAAGTTTAGAAAAATAAAAAAAAACATTTCTATCATGCTAGAAACATAAAAAATCTATACATTCAGTTAAAAATAAAAAACAAAAACATCTTTCATAATGGCTAATAGAATAGCCAAAAGCACTCAGATATACGTTTCAACAGTTGTTACACACTTTATATCCAGAAAAGAAATCATCTATGCAAACACTAGAAAAATTGAATAAAAAGCTTAATCATAGTAACTTGTTTACCTTTAATGAAACTTTATATATATATACACACAAGTATAGGATTGGTGTATACAGAATAAATTCCAATAACCAACAAATACTATTCTTAAAAGAGTGCTCAATACAGAGTAGAGCAAATAAAATTATTTATTCAAAAATTATAACATAAATATGTTATAAAATCACTACAAAAATAGCCATTTTGTTTCAACACTTCTGGTGTCTTATGAAGTGATGGTGTTATACACAAGGTGATTGTGGATTTTATTGTTTATTATTTATTTGCTCTATAATAATAAATACATCAAGCTCACTTTGTGGATCACTTTTAATATTTTATATTACTAGGATCCATCAACAAATTTGTTACCTTTACTATATCACTTTAAACGTTAAATATTTTATCAATTTAAATGATTTATTTTTTTGTGGATACCCATATTTGAGTAGTTTATTTTGAAACAGTATGCTCCTGCTCTTGCTCCTGCTCCTGCATCCCCCCACCATCACAGTTTCAATAGTTTCTCCTGTAGGGGGAGGGGTGCAGGTTCAAATCCTGCTGGAGAGTGCATATTTTTTCTTTAATAAGATTTCTTAAATATTCAGGCCGGCAGAGTAAAATAAATATACTGAGCATCTACTCAAATATGAGTATCCAATAAAAATAACAATCGATGTTCATATTTATCTATTTATGTTCATATCAATCTAGCTAGTTAGTTATCTCAGTTTGTTCATCTCTGTCAACTGTACAGGGTGGTCCAAAGTCTTGTCACCACTACATAATATAATTTTCTATTTCAACACTCTGTAGGGTATTAACAAGAAGAGAGATTCACATGAACGGTATCAGAATATCTATCAGTTGAAGGACACCATCTGGAGAGCCTTTATAACAATCAACAAAGTACAGTTTTGTAAAATATCAAACAAACATGGTGTTGCATCATTTTATGTCACAAAAATGATGGTGCTGATACAGGCCTCCTCAATGTGTGACAGTGTCAATGAAAGTGAATAAGCTGAATCCAGTACATGTGCTTTGTATTACTTGCTCTATTGTTCTGATTACTTCTTTGGTATGAGATGACAAAACTTTCGGACCACCCTGTAGTTAGTTCATATTCAGTAAACAAGCAGTTTAAAATGTTGACTGTCTATTATCTATGTGAATAAGTATGCCACAGTATGTGTTTATCAGAAGTTGGCCAAAATGATTTAAATAAAGGAAAAATAATAGATACAAAACAACACAAGGTTGAATTAAGAAATAAAAGAGCAAAACATGACTATTTTTATACTGGTAATATCAGTTACTGCAATATTTTAAAGTAAATTATGTCATTTATCATCAATGTACTATTAGGGATAAAGCAAAAAATATTATTTGGACACTGACTAAAATGCAGGTAGAATATATATGTTGGCTGAGTGCATGTTTTCTCAAAAATTGTGTTAAAAATGTCTGATCCAATTTCCTACATCTTTTGAGAAGAGGCCACTCAGTCTTCAAAAAGATGTTTTTAGTTTTTGAATAACTTTAAAAAAATAATTGGTGATAAAACTCTTGCATATCTACTTTAATTACTAAAACTATGGATAAAATTTAAAAACGTATTACGCGCATGCGCGCGTGCGTGCGTGCGTGCGTGCGTGCATATGTGACGCGCGCAGCATATTTTAAAACATGGAAGACGGAAAATAGGAGACAAAAATTGCTATCTTCCGTGTCTGCGAAATATCAAATGAGTTACCTCCCTTGCAGGTTTGTTGCACTGACAGACGAGAATTTTTAATTAGTGAAAATTTTTCTTTAAGTATAAAGAAATATCAATAGTAGTAGTGGCTTTATTATTGTTGTTGTTCGAGTCGGGGATGATGATGATGATGATAATGAGAATATGTGGAAAATAACCTGTGGCCAAATGAAGATTATACTTTTAAGTATTTTTTCTGTAAATTTATAACTTATTTCAATGTTATACTTTGGTTAAAATTTTCTAAGAAAATAATATTAAAAAATATTATTCCTAAAATGCATAAAAAATACTAATAAAAATTGAATAAAAAATATATATATACACACATTGGTGAACCTAGTAGTGAGCAAGAGTGCGCACTGCCCCAGTACAACAATTAGGTGTGTAGCATGTAAAATTAGTTGTACTATTTTTTACCTTTATGCCACTTGTATTGCTTTTACCTACATTCACTCTATGTTTAAATAATACACCGAAAATTTACTTTGAGTTCTACACTACAAGTCACTTATAATTGTTGTGGGGTTTAGATGTTTAAATGAACAGTTGATTTACCCACACCAAGAAGATTAATGGAGGATTATGATGTGAAAACACACGGGTAATTTTAACAAGACAAGATAAGGAATTTATTCACAAATTTACATACTTGAAGTAGTGTCAGTAGCTCATTCCAGGAAAAACTTTCAGAATTCTTAAAGTCTGTAATTTTAAGATAATGTCTTTTGAAGAGGAAATGTTCATGCAACAGATTAAATGATCTGACACAAAAATAATATTAAAAAAATGTTTAAGACAATGGTAAGAATGTTCATTGCTCACCAAAGGGATATATAATTTGCATACTTTCAAAAGTAGATAAAAAGAGTTAGTTTGAAATACTTAGCTTTCTTGAAATGTTGAGAGAAAATTATTTGAAGTGCCACATGCTGGTTAGAGGTTGATAATATAATTAGCAAATAATTTCACACAAGGTGAGTACTTCAATGCTGGTTGTGAGGGACTGAAACAAAGCCTTTCACATGACTTAAGACACTCTTCTTTTTAATTTAATCTTTCTCCTCATTTTATAGCAAAAAGAATTTCATGTAGTCTTACTACTTTCTGTCCTTCTTCTGAGTTCACAGGCTAATTTCTGTGAAGGCAAGGTTTTCATTTGTCCAAAAAAATTTCATATAGGCTCACAAATTTCATTACTCTTCCTTCTCGGCTCACCAGTTAATTTCTGTGAAAGGCAAAAATCTCACATAGGATTGCAAATTTCTTCCCTTCTTCCTCAGTTTTCTGAATTTGAATAGAGTTGGTAAAGAGAGTTATGATTATTTTGCACTCACTACACACTAACTGCTAGGAGGATATTTTTATGGTCCTGCCTGTATTGTTAATGTAATAACATTTCATCCTAGAAATTGTTATTTACTAAAAAGCTTGTTTCTTTAATTATTTTAAAGGATGTTTTTCCAACTTATTTTGTTGCTGTATCTGTTTTTGTTGCTGTTTTTCCTGCAATCAAAACAAAATAAATGGACATCATTGTAATCTTTCTTCATATTTTGTAGATATTGTCCAATTTTGGAATGGTTTTTATAGAGCTGGTGAATTCTATGATTACCCCAGGCAGCACAAATGGGATTTATGCCACTACTGCTGCTGCTTACACACAGGCACATGGACTCCTATCAAAAATTTAGATATCTACTCGATGAAAATAACAGTGTCACCAACAATACCACTATATTTTGTTGCTTTTTCTCACACTCTGGGATAACTTCCTCTTCCCTAATTAGCATGCATCACATTTGATCAATCATGTGACCTTAATGGCCAATCAGCAGGGCCCTGTTTTAACAAAGTGACAGAAGTTTTGTAGACATTGGAAAAAGACGTGCTCTCAAATTCTGAGTCAGAGGTTCCCTGTGTAATATCATGTGTCCCCAACTAGAGTACAGATATACATTTGCAATATGATGTACTCCTGACTTGTGAGTAAAGACAGTGTTTTTGCAATATGATGTACTCCTGACTTGTGAGTAATGACAGCTTTTTTGCAATATGATGTACTCCTGACTTGTGAGTAAAGACAGCTTTTTTGCAATATGATGTACTCCTGACTTGTGAGTAAAGACAGCTTTTTTTGCAATAAGATGTACTCCTGACTTGTGACTAGAGACAGCTTTTTTGCAATATGATGTACTCCTGACTTGTGAGTAAAGACAGCTTTTTTTGCAATAAGATGTACTCCTGACTTGTGAGTAGAGACAGCTTTTTTGCAATATGATGTCCTCCTGACTAGTGGGAAGAGAAAGCCCTTTGCAACAAACTTTAATTTCTGTTTCAGGGTTGGATAGAAGATATGTAATATATTTTTATAATTTGTTGCTGTATTTTAAATTAGAAATTTTTTAATCCTCAAGCTTCTCTCTAGCTGTCTATTTCTTCTTCAACATAGATGATTGGATGGGTATCTGGTTTGATGACCAGATATTGGCAAGGACACCAATAATTATTTGGTGAACCAACAGACAGCTCTATACCTTTATCTTGGAGATTCTTAATATATATTTATTAAGATATGTTAATGTTTTAAAAAATTACTTCACTCAGAAATTCCTTGATCTGTAAAGCATCTTTAACACTAGAATAAGAAATCCTATCACTTTTTTAACTCAAGAACAACTACAGAATGTTCCAGTGTATTTCAAAAACAATGTTTGCTTTTGAAATAGGATACAAGATAAAAATCAACATTCCAATAAGTAAAGATACTGTATCATGAATAATTTGGGTTCTATTTACATTTTATCTGTCAATTGTCTTATAAAGAAGTTATTAGAATGCCCAACTGTACAAGGACTCTTTTGTCATTTTATATATATATATATATATATATATATATATATATATATATATATATATATATATATATATGACTAAAGACAAAAGGAAGACTTATCTTAACCAATGTGTTTCATCCTCTGAAGGATTTTATCAAGGCAAATGAAAGGATTTTATTTTATAACAAGCTTTTATATACTAGACCAAAATTTTTATTGTTTTTTTTCAAATTTTTCAAATTTAAGAACACTTCGAAATATTCATCAGGTTAGTCAAAGATATGGAAAACGCTAAATGACATAATTCAATGTCTAAAAAATGAAACTGAGTAAATGATGTTCTTGAATTTTGGGTTTTTTTGCTATATATTTTAAATAACATGAAGTTATGAATTTAACCATTTTCTTTTGATATTTTAACATTTTTATGGTCATGTATGTTGGCTTGGGAAAATAGTAATTCTCTCAGGAATGGAGATATATTTATATTAGATTTATATTTTGATATGATTCAGTTGCTGTCCTCACAAGGATTATCCTTCTAAGTAAATTACACATAACCAAATATTAGGTTGGTGCAAAAATAATGACGTAATAATGTCATTTTTTGACGTCAGAAAATACGTCAAAAAACAACATTATTACGTCATTATTTTTGCACCAACCTAATATATATATATATATATATATACGCAGTAAATGTTCTTTAAGGTAAATATTATCAAAAACAACAAACATTTTGTGCCAATTAATTTTACTGATTAACTTTTCCAAATTACGAATAATCCTTCTCAGACATGGAGGAAATTCCATGAGGAATTTTCAGAAGTTTATTTCAGAAGCCGGAATGTGTGTGTGTGTGTGGGGGGGGTTCCATTAAGGAAATTAGATTTAAAAGAAAATGAAAATTTATAATTTTATAATTCATATTCTAATGTAGCAAATGATTTAAGATATAAATAACACCATGCAATATTTAACCAACATCTTAGGGATATATATATATGTACATATGTGTGATGTGATGGACTCCCCCATCAATTTTGATGTATTAGGATCCGACAACTTCATTCTGTTTTTATGTTTGTATCATATGTGACACTATAAAAATCATACCCGCTCGGCCCGGTGGCTAGGATCAAAGTGTAGTATCTGTGCTTTGTGAGCTGCCGGGTCGGGTGTCTGTCAAACTCTCTGCTTGCAGAGAGGAACCCTGACGAAGCTCCGCCGAAGGGTAGAGTTTCGTTGGGGGAGGTTGATGGAACAGGCCCCCCTCGGGGGGTTTGGATGGTTATTTATTTTTGGCTGGGCCTACAGGCTTGGAGATACCCACATTAAAAAGGCCTTGTGCCACATTCAATCCTCGTGGGTGGATTGATAAATACCATCATATGTGACACTTCAGTCCTGCTAGTGACCTGCATAAAAGTCACAGTGAGGACCTTGGGACACAGCCTGAGAAATATTTACTAATGCTTTTCTCCATTGTCTTTCATCTCTTAGCCAGTCAACATGACCGATTTTGAAGTTTCTGATACCATTCTGGCCCAAATATATCCAGTTATTTCTATCCAGGACAACTCACTCAATGTTAGTATGAGGCACATTGCCATCTGAGAGGTTTCTCTTTAGCTCGTCGTTATACGTGAGCCATGGCCGTCCAACAGTCCTTTGTCCACTGTCAAGCTGACTGTACATGAGAACCTTAGGTATTCTGTCATCACTCATTTTTGCAGCATGACCAGACCAGCAAACTTGTGACTGCAACAGGAAAGTCTCAATCCTACCAATGTTTTATATATATATATATATATATATATATATATATATAACTAATAAATCAAGAAAACTTCAAATAACTTGTTAATCAAGCCAAGAATTTTGCAATGAAACACTCATCAAGGTCAGATATTTGATAAATTTTGATTTATCAAACATCTGGCCCTGATGAGCATTTCAACACAAAACTCTTCAGTTGGTTAACAAGTCATTTGGACTGGAAAAAATGTTAAATTCCCATAATTTCCACATATTTTCAGTTTATATACATGCATACACACACACACACACATATATATATATATATATATATGCAAATGGAGAAGGTTAGTCCATGTCTGCTTCTTATAGAATATAAGAAAATGAGACCCCCCCCCAGCAAAAAAAAACCCACATGTTCTTTTTATAATTTTATTAAAGCCTGACAAAAAATAATATTTGAAATCATAATTTTCAGACATGCCTGTGTCCTTTGTAAAACAAAAAAGTAAATTCATAAATAAAAAAAGATAAATAAACATGAAGTTTATTTTTCAGTAAGGAAGGACAAAGTCATGTCTGTAAATTCCAATTCCAAACATTTTAATTCACCGTGCTTCAATTTCATTAACTAGCCCAATAATATATAATAAAAATACATTTTTATTTCATTTCCAGGTGCTTTTTATCAGCCTGCTACTTATATATATATATAAGTATTTTTTAGGCAGTAAGAATCCGTTTAAACTTGTTTTATTAAATTCAACTGACAAGGTCTATTTCATTTTTTTCTTTATATTTATCCAATTATTTTCAATCGTCTCAGTCATTATCAGGAACTGAATGTTGTCAGTATGGTAGACAAAATATAAATCAATAACTTCTTCAAAAGTTGAAAAATACAATAAACAAAATTAAACAGATAGACTTTGTCAGTTTAATTTTACAAAAATTGTTTATATATATAACACAACAAGAAAACCTATCTTAGACAACGCATTTTGTCCTCTGATGGACTACATTAAAGCAAATGTAAGGATTTTATAAAGTAAAGTAAAAATGTTGCTAGTTTTTTCAGAATATTAAAATTTTGGGGGCCAGCTAACCGGTTTCATACCTCACTCAACAGAGCTAAATCAAAGTAAATAGAGTAAATTCTATAAAAAAAAAAAGAACAATGAATAAAGTTTATTGGTGGGGAAAAAAAAAATTAAATCGTAATTAGTTGGAAGCCTAATATAAAGTCCTGTTTACAAAGAGAAGGCTTTAAAGATAATATATATATATATATATATATATATATATATATAAATTTCAATCTCCAAATGAGTTTTAGTAAATTCCATCACCAAGGTGTCTCTATTCAACTTTTTATTATCTTACCAATTTCTGAATGAGGTGTTGTACATTTGGATTAAAACTATAAATAAATTGTCCAAAGTTTGTTTTTCTTGATATATACAACTACTTACAATTTTCACAGTCATTGAGTTCAAGTACACACAAAGATGGAATTGACCAAATTCGCAAACTAACACTTTAATCCACTCAGCTCTTGTCCTTTGGGCCACTTCACTGTGGAGAAATTGGAGCTCTAAACCTAATCTTCCTGTTGATGAGTGCTGTTGCTGTTTGTCATGTTTGACTGCATTCACTGAAGCTGTTCTCTCTTTTTTTTTTTTTTTACAGCTGCTACTGCTGTCATTTGTCTTTCTTTATTAGCAGCTCCCATATCATATTTATTTCTATGTTACACCTACTAAAGAGATCCTTATAGCTTAGAATATGCATTGATTCTTTCAAACATTTAGCTCTCCAGTACTCTCCCTTGTCTATTACTTTCAATTTATTCTGTAACCCAACATCTAAAAATGCCTGAATTTAATCAAATCTAATAATAGATTGAGGTCATTCAAGAGAGAACAGGTTGTGGGACTTTGTGAGACTGGAGGGTCATTTTGTAGAATTGCTGTGCCTTCTAAATGTGACATGGTACTGGTGTTGCAATAGTGGTCAAATGAACTCACAATGGTTCTGGATTGTTTCATTTCCAAAGCAAATTGGTCTGCAGAATGTACTGCTTTGATCTCTTTCCAAATTTGTTATGAAATTATTTTTAAATTCTCTTCACCTGATTAGTCATTAAACAATTTTTTATTTTTTTATAATTTTCTCTTTAAATGATCATATATAATACGAATATATATGTTTGTCTATCATCCAGTTGACACTGCTAGCCGGTCTTTTGAAGAAGAGTAGAGATTAATCCCTAGTTTCCTCTTTTAGACTGAGATTCTAGTTACTTCTAAAGTCTTCTAATTCACTTTCATTACCAGTAGCACCTTTTGACTTAGTGGCATTATTGCCTTGCTTGAGATGATTTGAATAAAGAAAAAAAAAAATATATTTTACACACACAAAGGCACACATGACTTGAACAATAAAAAAATGTTAAAAATTAAATAAAAATTTCAGACACACTGGGTTGTATATCTAAATTATTGTTTAATTTTTTAAAATTAGGTTCCTTGACTAGTTTCAGCCTGCATGGCCATCATCAGGAGAAGAATCCCTGCTTGTAAGTAGCAGTGAATTACAGGATGAATGAATGTTTCTGAAGAAGTCGATCTTTACCTGTAGTTTTCATTTGTTTTTTATGGTGAATTTTTAGTCAGTACTTGTATTGGTTTAAAGGCCTCTTTCAAGTTTTTTTAGGGAGAGGTTGGGGAACACATGAGTCTTAGATTTATCTCCATAGTCATTTTGACAGTTCTATTGGCTGCTGGGAATGCAATCTGTGTGTTAGGTGTATGTTATCTTTTAGTTATTTGGAGTGTGTGTGATGGGTATATATTTGTGAGAGTGTATGTATATGCAAGCTTGTCTGACTAGTATAGATAAGGGTGAGATTGATGTGTGTGTACATATATATATATATATATATAGATAGATAGATATATACATATATAAATATATATACATATATATGCATATATAAGCATATATGTATGTATAATATATACATATATGTATGTATAATATATACACATATATATAATATATATATATATATGCATATATGTATATATATATATACACATATATATGCATATATAATATATACATATATATGCATATATGTATATATGTATATATACATAAATACATACATATATATACATATATACAGACACATATATAAATATATACAGACATATATATATGTATTAATATATACACACAAAGATATATACATATATATAGATATATATGCATATATATATATATATATATACATATATAGATATACACATATGTACACATGTATATATATGCATATATATATATATATACATATATAGATATACACTTATATATATATATATATATACATATATAGATATACACACATACATATATATATATATACATATATAGATATACACACACGCATATATATATACATATATAGATATACACACACGCATATATATATACATATATAGATATACACACATATATATATATATATATATCCATATATATAAATATATATATGCATAGATATACATATATATATATATATACATATATATATGCATAGGTATACATATATATATATACATATATACATGCATAGGTATACATATATATATATATATATGCATATATATATATACATATATGCTTCTGTTGCATGTGTTTCAAATAGCCTCTGGCAACTAAGTCCAGCTTCAAACTGGAGAATAGGCAAAAAGGAAAAACTGGCACCTCATATCCAGCTGCTTTGGGTTAATGGAACTTGTCAACCCAAAAAGGCAGTCAATCCTGTGGAATGAAAACCCTGATTTTAAACCTTTGCTGCCTTCTGATCATATCCATAACATGAACAAACCTATGGTAGTAAATACAGACAGAAAACCCCATGTAGAACACTGAAGGTGGCAGACTGTAAACA
>OZ010575.1:49107462-49152462 GCA_963932145.1 Acanthosepion lycidas
ATATATATCTGCATATATATGTGCATATATATATATGCATATATATATGCATATATATATATATATCTGCATATATATATATATATCTGCATATATATATGCATATATATATATGTGCATATATGTATATATATATGCATATATATATGTATATATCTATATATATATATTATATTTGCTAACACTTGATGAGATGTGTTAATACACATCAAAATATGATTTCATCTGTGCAGCATATATATAATATATATATATATATATATATATATATATATATATATATATATATATATATAAATATACTTAGATATTGCCATCTTTTGGTTTTTTGATGTAAGAAAAAAAAATTTACATATAAATAAAATTTAAAACTTATTGACTTTACGTTCCAATTAGGAAAATGAAGCTAACATATCTATTCAAACAAATCCCAATGAGATATATGCATTCCTGAAGTAGGTAATTGAGTTTTGCTTTATCATGAAGGTCTCTTGTGGTCAAAATGTTAACAGCATTCTTCAGCTATATGAATCAGCTCCCTGATGGAAAAAGTGGACACAGTTTGTATTGGTGGCAGGAGACACATTCTTCTTTAAAAGGGACTTTTCTCATTCTAGGCCAGTTGATATTTAATTTCAGTCAGAAAGCAAAAAATACAAGAATATCAACTCAAATGTTTTTACCTACTATAAACAATATTTATAATAATAAATAACATCAGATTTCAAAAATACACTTGAAAATGTTTAAGTTTTTAAACACTTCTTAAACCACAAAGTTACTAAACTCTGAACCTCAGTAGAAGTGCCAATCCATGTATAAATAACACATTTTTTTAGGGCAGTGATGTTAGAATGATATATTATACTAGCTGAAGTACCCAACTACATTGGTTTAGATGTTAAAACATGAGATCATATTTGGTTATAATGACAGGAGAATGATTCTTCACTTCTGTAAGAATCTATCAGAGCCAAGTTATATAAAGTCCTGGAAATTAGTCCCATATAACATCCCATATGAATGTAAAAGAAATATCTATCCCGATAAGACTGCAAAATTACTTAGATATTGCCATCAATTTTTGATGACATAGGTTATGTTAGATTTCTTCAAATGTTTTTACTTTGAATGATTTAAAAAGGATAATTCTTTCTTGCAAGCTGGCATCATTTGAAGATCAGTTTTATTTACAGATTATTGGTGAAACATGTCAAACCAAAATGTTTCCAAATTGTCTTATAATTTTTCCATTCTACAGTACATAAATACATATAATTATGTTCAGTTATTTCAAACCAACTCACAACTATATCATGTTGAAATGCTGATCCTGGGTGGTTAACTACTTGGAAATGCCAAGTGCTGTATGTTTGGAAAAGAAGGCGATGTGGTAGATAATGAGAAATCGAAGAGTTTAGTTTGAATTCCAGTTCAGTTTGTTTCATTCCCTTATGCACAAATACCCCTGGGGAAGGTATGTATCCACCTCTTCTCCCTCTAGTTAAAGGTTAAATAGCTAGACAGACTAAGTTATATAGCCTTAGTTGGCAACCAGTAATGGCAGCTTTTCTGTCAAGTTAATCATTTATCAAAAAGAGACATGATCATCCAAGTGTGCATCACATACAGCACCTAAGAATGAAAATCAAACCAAAAATTTAACTGTGCATGTTTATTACTACTAATTAGCTTTAATACTTGAAAGGTTTTAAATTAATATTGTAGCAACATCAGTGTCAGTAAGCCAATAGCTTCTTAAATTGAAAACATCTGACCGGTCACAAAAATTTTTCAGACATTCATTTTCCTAATGCTTATCAGCTAAGTGGTGTGGATTTCATAAGTAGCATGGAAAGTGGCTCTAGACAAAGAAGATCACTGAAGGAAAATAAATGACTCTTTTAGACAAAGATGACAAGACAAAGAAAAATGTTCTCTATAAGACAGTTGTCACTACCCAAGAAAAACAGAGGGATAAAGAGAGGACTCATGAAGATATCTGGTAGATTGTTCACTTCACCTATATTTTATCTCTGCCTCGCTAGTCTATAGCAGTAGGTTACAACTAGAAAATAAAATTAGCCTATTACTACAAATAGTTTCATTTTAAACCCACAAGTGGAAGAAGCTGCACTCTGAGAACAAACCTGGTGTTTGGTTTGCTACAATGTTTAAAAATGATTTCTTTTATTAGACCAACAAGAATAAAAGTTCTAAAGGAGGAACGGCATAGGAATTTTCAGGTGGGTATGGTCCACCTAAGCATGATTTTATTGGGGACAGTTATTTCTTTTTATTTTTTCTAAATAATAAGTCTCTTCAGCCATTACACTGAAAAGCTGGTTTCAAATCTTGTTATCTACCATCAGAAATCAAATTGTGTCCTTCACTTTCAGGATCATCTGCTATGAAGTGAGGCAAGGTTGTAAATGTGATTAACCAGGTGTAAAAAGAGTGAGCAAAAATTGGTTCCAATGGAAAACCAGACTTTGGGAGCCAGCTGCACAAAATAACTGTAATGGGAAAAAAATCTATCAGAATAAATTACCTTTCTTGATTATCTGAAAGGTTGAATAATTTGTATTCATTTCCAGATTTTGTAATTTTTTGTGGTGGGGGTGTTTTTGTTCTTTTTTACAGTTTCTATTCTTTGATATTGCATCTTGTTTTTTTTTTGTTTTTTTTTTCTTTTATAAAATTTATTTTTGCTGTTGTCATTTTCTTTTTTTTTACTAATTTTTTTAATATTTATTGTGGCTCTAGTTTAGGCATTTATTTTTTTTTTTTTTTTTTTACTTTATGTCAGTTTTCTTGTATTTTTTTTTTTTTTTTCAATCCTATCTTTCCTGCCACTCAACTCAGCCAATCTTTTGTTCATATCCTGTTCTGTTAACACAATTCATAATCTTGAGGCATTCCACTTCAGTCATTGAGAAGAATATTATTGGCTGGCATTTCTTCTATTCTTTAATTGTGAAAAAGGCAATCATTAAAGAGAGAGAAAGAAAGAAAGATTAATAGAGAATAGGAAAAAAAAAAAAGAAAATCCAAAGATAGAAATGGCCAAAGCAAGAAAGAAAGGAGTAAAAGAAAGAAAGAAACAAAGCAAAAAAGAAATGGCAAGTAAGAAAAAAAGAAAGAGAATAGAAAAAGAAGAAAGAAAGAAGGAAAGAAGTAAGAAATGAAACAAAGTCATTTGAAAGAAAGAAAGGAAGAAAAAAAAGAGAACAAAATAGCAGAGAAAAAGAAGTAAAGTAAAACAGAAAACTGAGGAAGATCAGAGAACAAAGGAAAAAAAGAAGGAGCTGGTTAAGAGAGGACAGAGAAAGACCATTGGGAAAGGCATACATCCACCTCTACTCCTCCCCATGATCTGCAGTTATAGTTTAAATAACAGTGTAAACTGGCCTTACTAGTCATGGGTGGTAGTTAGTCTAGGAGAAAAACAACTCTAAATTCAAAACTAAGGAGAAAGTAACAGGAAACCATTCTATTCCCTTTCTCAAGAAAGCATAATAAAAATGAAAGGAGAGTGTGGAGAGCCATGATCACCTTTGTCCTGAAGGAATATGGCATTTAAAAAGAAAATAAAACTGACTGCAAGTTGAATTTTGAATTAAAAAAAAATGAAAAGAATCAATGAGAAAGTTGTCAACAATACCTGTTGATAAATGTAGAGGAATAGGTGGAGGTGATGAAAAGTTCTCAGCCAAACCAAGAAGAAATATTTTTTTTAAATTCTTGCTTTTGGCTATATGAGAAGTGGGGAGGGCTGAGAACTTTTTAGCATCCCCTGTAAGAATGAATAAATAAATACCTTTAAAGAATAGAAAAGAAAAAAAAATTATCAAAAGTAGAAATTCGATAAAGGGAGGAAGCATAATGAAACAACATTCGAACATGGAGGACTTCATTTGGGAGACAATACAAAATAATATCATTAAAACTTCACTCGTTGGCTATCCCCCCCCCCACAATTTTTCATTGTATTTTTTACTGTTAATATTATTATTATTATTATTATTTTTGTTGGTTTTTCTATGAATTCTGTCATTTCTTCTTTTTGCTGTTTTATGTTTTTCTAATTATTTCCTTACTTTAAAATACACATTAATTTTTTTTTTTACTTTTGAACATGTCTATTTTATTTCTTCTTTCCTGACAATATTTGATTATTGTTATCATTATTACTGACATTTCAATCATCTCTCTTTATTTCAATCATTTCTTCTTTCATTTTGTTAGTTCTTTCATTCTTTTATCTCTGTTTCAGACTTTATTTTTTCTTTCTTTCAATGAAGATATCCATTCTTCTTTCATTCTTTCTTTCCATTTTTCTGTTTTTACCTTCTTTCCATTTTTCTGTTTTTACCTTCTTTCCATTTTTCTGTTTTTACCTTCTTTCAGTGATTTGTTCCATTTTTTTTTTTTTTTTTTTTCAATCATTTATTTCATTATTTTTTTCTGTACTTTTTTGTTTTCATTTACTCTTTATTTCTTCCAGCAGGGTTAGAGTAATACTTTCTTTTTTTTCTCTTAGTGATTTCTTTCATTTTCTTGTTTCCCTTTTTATTCTTTCATTTTTTTTTTGTTTTTTATTTCATTATTTTTTTTTTCCCCATTATTCATACATTTCTCTTTTTCTGTATTCATTCATTTTCCTTCCTTTATTATCTATTATTTTTCATCTGGCGCTTTTTTTCCCTTCATTTTTATCTTTAATTTATTCTATCATATTTTTTCCTTTCCTATTGCAAAATTAATTCATTTCAGCCATCTTTATTTTTATTCTCATTCTCTTTCAATCTTCTCTTTGCTTTTGCATTTTCTTCACATCTCTTTATTTTCCATGCTTTCTTTAATTCTGCTTTCTTTTCATTTTTCTTTTATGCCCCTTCTTTCAAGAAATCATTTCATCATCACAACTACAGAGTAACTGTTCAGTTCTTCTTAATGGTCAGACTATTTGCCTGACAAAATTAAACAGAAACGAAAAAAATAAAATCACAAGAGAAATGGTAATGTAACAGAAAAGATGCAGAAAATATTTTAAAAGAAAACAAAACAAAAATCCATTCCCCACCAAAAAAAAAAAAAAAAAAATAGAGAGCAAAACAAAATCAATGACTGCAAAGAAATTTAAATAACCAATCCATGAAATCAAATAATTCAATTGGAAAAAAAAAGTTCCCAGACAACAATAGGGAAATTAATAACACAGCTAACGAATCATTAACAGAAACTGAAACATAAAATGAACTAGTTCCCTAGATGTCAACCATTTTAGTTTCCACCCCACCATTAATTTCAAGGCTAACAGAATGTTATTTTTTAAGGGGATGCATATTACAAGTTTAGGGTTTGTTTTCTCATTTAATTTCAAGAAATAAATACAAAATTGTAAAACTTTTCATATGGGAAATATTATTTTATTTATTTGTATTTCTAGAATATTATTCCTGGTATTCTAATAAAATTGTGCTTTACCTCAAGTTTTAAATGAAATATTAAGAATAAATATGAATTTTGATATGAAGTCAACAAACTGATTTCGTGTTATTAAAAATGGAATTGTTAAATTTATTTTCACCTTACTATTTTTACTACTTTTAAACTGTTGATTTTTTTTAACCATTATAAATTTTTAATTTGTATTTCTTTCATCTTAATTTCAGTTGATTATCATCAAAAATATTCAGACTGTCATTCTATTATCAATGTATTATTTAATGAAGGATTGTCAGCCATTATCAATTTTTGGCTAGTATTTCTTTCATCTTAATTTCAGTTGCTTTTCATTGCAACTATTCAAACAATCATTCTTTTATTATTTTATAATGGCTGACAATGCTTCATCTGAAGCATTATCAGCCATGTTGAATTTTTAACTAGTATTTAATTAATTTTATTTTTTGTTCCTTTTCATGGCAACTTCTCAGTTGATGGCCAATTTTCCCTGCTATTTTTATTTTTAAATATGTTATTTGTAAATTCAACAAAAAATGAATTGCAATTCAAGTTCTACAACTTTTTAAGCAAATATAAAATACCTTCAAACTCACGATTTTCATGTTTCACATTTGTGTGATTTAAAGTTCGGTCATTGTAAAGATGAAGCTGCAAGGAATATAAATTCCCTATTTAGAGATAATGCTCTTTGTGAAGTCTTAAGAATTTGTTAGATTTTGGTTACTTCAGACTAATTCCCTCATCCATTTTTTTTTTTCACCAAAACATTTCAGCTGCTAAACCCTCTGGCCTTCCTTGGGTAACTGTTGTATTTTAGAATGTCAAGCCTTGCTCAGAGAGGACATGTGCCTCCCCTTTGATACACATCACATTTGGTACTTGTGCTTGTCTATTCTTGGGATGGTCTGCCTCTGACCTATGCATTGAAATGACATGTATGAGAGAGAGAGGAACCCCTCAGAGCAAGGTTCGACATTTCAAAATTAAAAACAAAACAGTTGTTTCTGCTCTTGCTTCTTCACTAACGTCATACAAGCTTGCTTTCTTTTTCTTTTGGTTGTTTCTATTGGTCTATTCTGACATTTCTTTCTCTCACTCTCTTAGTTGCTTCTCTTGGTCACATTTCTCCACATTTCTTTTCTTTCTTTCTCTCTCTTTTGGTTGTTTCTCTTGGTCTCATTTTTCCATATTTCTCTCTCTTTCTTTCTCTCTCTCTCTCTGTTGGTTGCTTTTATGATCACATTTTTCCACATTTTTTTTCTTTCTTTCTCTCACTCTCTCTTAGTTGTTTCTCTTGGTCACATTTCTCCACATTTCTTTTCTTTCTTTCTCTCTCTTTTGGTTGTTTCTCTTGGTCACATTTTTCCATATCTCTCTCTCTCCCTCTCTCTCCCTCTCTCTCTCTCTCTGTTGGTTGCTTCTATGATCACATTTTTTCTTTCTCTCTCTCTTCGTTGCTTCTCTTAGTCATATTTTACTCCATTTCTCTCTCTCTCTCTCTCAGTCTCATTCCCCACGTTCCACTCTCTTTCTTTCTCTCTCATTATAGAAAGAGATCTCATTTCCCACATTTTCTCTTTTTCTTTTCTTCTCTCTCCGCCACACTGACCTCTCCCTCTCTCTCTCTCTCTCTCTCTCTCTCTCTCACATAATTCCTAGAAAAAAAGAGAACAAACTCATTTCCCACATTTCTCTCACTCACTCACTTCTCGGTTTCATTTCCAACATTTTTCTCCCTCTCTTCTTCATCTTATTTAATACATTTTTCACTCTCTCTTCCTCTCTGGTTTAGAACCAGCCTCCATTTTGGGAAAAACTGATAACAGAGATATGGGACACAAGGTGCCATGAAATCTTTGAACAGTCGCACTCATGTTTAATTATCACGGAATTTAATCTCTTAGGAATAATATCAAAGACCAATGACAGCAGAGGTACTTAAACATGAATCTGCCTGGAAAGACAAGAGTTTTTATTCTCCTAATCTGGTTAGCAGCCAAGACAAAAACAGTCCTAGTATTTAATTTATACTTGAAGGAAGATGGGTTCATGAATTTTCGAAGGGCATCAGCATGAAATGAATAAAACAGAGTTGTTTACAATTAGAATTCATCTTGCTGATTCATCTTTTCCTATATATATTTGTTGAATCTCCAGATAAGTTATTTAGAAATAAAATAACAGGGAAAATTGGCCAGAGACTGAGTAGCTGAAATGAAAAAAAAAACTGAAATTAAAACAAATGAAATACTAGTTAAAAATTTAAAATGGCTGATAATGTTTGTGTGTGTCTGACCATAAGGTAATTATTAGTGCAGGAATTGAGCAAACAATTACATATATATATTAGTGAACATTGAAGTCAACACTCAGAGGCAACAAGCTGTTTCATGCTAGATGTAATCGTGATCTGATGATTGCATCTAGCATGAAACAGCCTGTCACATCTGAGTGTTGACTTCAATGTTCACTTTTATATTTACAATTCTCAAAATATGTGTGTATATATGTATGTGTGTGATCAGATGTTGTTTATGTGTTTCCACAGTTTTCATTCGATTTCGCTGAATTTTTTTTTTTTTTTTTTTGCTTGATAGATAATTCTTCAGTGCCAGTTTTGAGTCCAAATTGGCTGGAAAAAATTACTACCTTAAAGGTAAAAAAATTGAAAAAACTGATTTTTTACACTTTGCTTAAAAATCAAAGTTTAATGTCTGTAAAAATCAGCGAACAATCAGTTTAGAGAAAGATTATTAGAATTATAAAAAAAATTATATCATAAATAAAATTTATTGTATGTTATTATTATGACGGTCCATGGAAGAGTTTCCTTCCTTGGAAGATTGAGAACGCAAAAGTGGCCCTTTTTCACCTCCCATTCAAATTGTTACCACCCTCCATTTGGGGGATGTGCCTCAGTTGCACCCAATTGTTGTTACTAATATTGATTTTTGGGTGGGCTGACTTTAAATTTAAACTGCTCCAATTGAACGGCAAAAATTCCCAGTAATGAAACACCTGGTCAAAAACAGGTTATACTGCTAGTCTATATATGTATAATTAGGCAGCATGTATTCATCGAAAGAAGTTTTATTAAATTCAGCCAATTTGTTAATTTTTTTATTGCATTTCTCCAATTTTTAAATAAGATGCTGTATATTGGGATAAAAATTGTGGATAAAATGTCTGAAGTTCATGTTTGTTCTTTTATTAGGTTGGTGCAAAAATAATGACGTAATAATGTCGTTTTTTGACGTTAAAAAATATGTCAAAAAACGACATTATTACGTCAATATTTGCTTTCAAGCATCTTAGTCATTTTCTAGAAACATTTACTTTTTTTTTTTTTTTTTTTTTTTCCAAATTTTCCATAACTCTGCATTCTTGAGTGAAGGATATTTCATCTTGTATCCAGATCACTTGATTACTGAGCTACCTGTCTGTTCCAACATTCTCAAAAATATAAATAAATAACATAAGTAAAATTTTTTTTAAAAATTCCTTTTTTCTTTCATACACTCTTGTTCATTCTCTCTTTTCTGACACTTTTTTTTTTTTTTTGAAAATGTAGTTTATAAACTTGACACTCAAAATTGAACTATTCCAAAACAAAATTAAAAAAAAAAAAAATTGTTTCTATGCTTTCAGCCCACTATCAAAGAGGAGGATTTTTGAAAGAGAAGACATTTCTTAGTTCGTTCCAAATCTTAAATATGCCAATAATGGTCTAAACAGACTCACAAAATAAAAATTAAACATAAAATGATTTCTACAAAAAATAATAAATAAAAAAACCTACATTTTTTTCATGTGAAAGAAAAAAAAATAATTTACTTTTTCTGAATTTTTTCTCATAATTTTTTTTTTTTTTAGTGAAGTTAACTTGACAAGTGAAATTGAAAATTAAAAATAAACAATTATGAAAAAAATAAAATTGGTAGAATATTCATTATTGCAAGTTGGATGGGGAGTGAGTGTCAAGAACTGGGAGAAAATATTTAAAAAAGACAAAATTCAATGGGAGCTGAGGGATATTTTTAAAAAGTAAAAAACGTGTTCAAAATTACTTAGTGAAAAACTAAATCTGAATAAGTATAATATAATAATATAAATAAACTAAAATGACATAAATATTTAAATAATTGTATAAATATAAACAAAAATATGAATGGTTAATTGTTCTAAGATGTGGGAGTTAAAATTCTTACTGTAGTTTTCGTTAGTCTATAGCAGTGTTTCTCAACTGGTTTTCCTTGGAATCCTAATATTCAGTGAGAGTTCAATACGGGTTCACACAAGAAACAGTGATAAATAGGCCAATGAACTTTTGAGTAATTTATGCTTAAACTTTATATTCATAATTTTATGATACACTTATGATATATTGTTGGAGAATCACTGGTTATTATAATAAAAGGCATCAAACTTTTATAATATTTAAAACTATAATAATTATAGGAAATGTATTTAGCAGTGTCTCTATGGAGTCAATGTAAAATCACCTTCACTCGATAATAGACATGACCTGTCTGTATGCAGAGCTGGTGCATATTAAGCCCAAACACACCTACTGGCAAGGGCCAAGCCTAACTGGAGGCCCCGGGTAGTGCTTTGTGACCCTCGCTACCTTATTAACATTGACATTTTTCTATCTATATTTATATACATTACTAATTAAACTTAGCACAACTGACTATTAAAGGATGAAACTTTTCATGGATTTTGACATCATTCTGGGGTCTTTTTCTTGACTATATCTGTTAATTTGTTTTGCACATGCTAAGTCTTGAAAAAACACTATATAAAATTCATTATTTTAAACTATTAAACTATTTTAACTATTAAAGTTGTATTTAGATACATTGTAATTATTTTCAATGTTTCTTGTTGAATTGTGCACCTGTACTGCATATAATCTATTATTGTACCAACTTAGGTTAAAATAAAATTTGTATTTTATATGAATACTACTTTATGAAATTTTAGATGTAGCAGAACAGGAGCCCGTATATCATAGACTGGAGAAAATAAGACCCTTTCACCAGCCCTGTCTGTACATGGTGGATTTGTGTATCAATGAGTGACTCAATTGAGTACAGGATGCATGCACAGTGTCCATATATTAGGTTTATCACATGAACCATGTTAAAAATATAAGAGATAGATATTAATAATGGTATAATAATTTTTAGACAGGGGTTCCCTGAAATATGAGAACTAATTCAAGGGTTCCATAAGGGTAAAATGGTTGAGAAATACTGCTCTATAGGAAGTACTTGCATTTTCAGCTATTATAAGTCACATCAGAATTTGTGTATTTCTGGCAGATCAGAAAGACAAGCAAACTTTCGATGATAATGGCTGAAATGTTCACAAAAAAGAAATATTGATGAACATAAAATAATTTCCAACAGACAAAAATTCAATAAATCAATCAGAAAGTTAACCAGTCACCCAGTTAAGTATCATACATAATGCAAACATCAGTATTCACGTCTCTTTCAATTTATGACTGACGAGGCAGAAGATTTACTTGCAATAGGTTGCCTTTTTTTCTGTGGTAGACTGGTTGCCTACCAAGACTATAGAACCTAGTCTGTCCTGCTATTCAACCCATATCTGGTGGGGTGAGAAGAAATGGATTCATACCTTTCTAAGGGTATTTGCATGCAGGGCTGGTACATACTACCCCGACTGGGGTAGTATGTACCAGCCTAATTGGGGGCACTGGGCAGTGCTTTGTGATCAATATGTGTTTTTTTTTACCTACATTTATATACATTATAAATTAAACTAAGCACAACTGACTATTAAAGGATGAAATATTGTTGTGAATTTTGATGTCATTCTGGTATCTTTTTCTCATCCAAATCCGTGAATTTGTTTTGCTTGTGGTAAGTCTAAAAAAATACCTTATATAAAATTCACTGTTTTTATCCTTAATTTTAATGTGTCAAAATTATTCAATTTTTTAACAAGAAAAATCTTAAGTTGATGTTAAAAATTGCTACAAAACATTTTTGATTTGTTTAAGATGAAATTATCTAATGTGACTTTGTCTCTAATTGGCATTTAACTACATTGTATTTATTTTCACTTATTCTATTCAAATTGTTCACCTTTATTGCATATGATCCATTATTGTACAGAATTAGATTACAATAAAATTTGTATTTTATATGAATACTACCTTATGAAAATTGTGTTGTAGTAGAGTGAGGGACCTCATTTGGTGGGGGACCATGAGTACCTTGCACCAGACCCTGTTTGCATGTATGTAAAAGTAATGAACTCAACTGAAATTTGAACTCAGTTTTCAATTTCTAATTCTGAGTCATTATCCATTACAATGCACCACACAAAGTTAATACTAAGAACAAAAAATATGATGAGAGTTAATAAAAAAAAAAAAAACACCTTCAAAAACCCAGACTTTAAACATACACAAAACAGACATTCCGATGCAAACTGTCTAGGATTGAAAGTGCTCCCCATTGTCTGTTGAAAACTATAGAAAACATTTTGACCCTTCTTGGAACAATTACCTTTTCATATATTAAAAAATCCAGCAACTTTGTTGAAAAATTAATATATATATATATATATATATATATATATATATATATTTAGTTTATGAAAAACTAGGTAAAGCGTATGGGTAAACCTAAGGAGGATAAAATCCAGAGAGCTCAATGTAAATCCAGAGCAAATAATTTAAATAAAAACAGACCACTTTAAGTTTCCATGTAATAAATTATTTCACCACAGCCCTTTTAAAAAGACTGCGGATCATCAGACTTTACTTCCAAACAAAAAACGAAAAGAAAATTTACACATTTTTGACGGGCCGTATTAAAAATATGTAAATTAACGAAGTGAGGGGAGAAGACATGAGTGAGTTAGCAGATATTGACACATTTAAATGGTTAACTTAACGGAAGTTATATATTAATATCAAAGGTGTAGAGAAGAAAAAAACAGAGAGAGAAAGAGAGAAGGAAGTTAAGAGAGAAGAGGAGAGAAGATGTTACTAATTTTCTTTGTAAAAAAAGCTAGAAACAGACGCTGTTATTTTGCTTTACTTTGAAAGTGTTATTTTGGGGGTTCATAAAGATTATAATGTTTGATATAAATTTGAATGTCTCTAGACTGTCTACAATATATATATATATATATATATATATATATATATATATATATATATATATGTTTAAAAATCAGGAAGTCAATTAAAATACAGAACCACATTTTTGACCTGCTGGTCACTTCAGGCAATATTTTTAAAATGACCACTTTAACATTTTTTTTCAGAAAACCGCAAAGAATGCTATATATATATATATATATATATATATATATATATATATATGATATATAAATTTCTATATATCTGAAAAACATTGGGTAAATAAATTACAAAATGGAAAAGATTCTATGAAAAACATTTTGTCCTCTAAAAGGACTTCATCATACTAAAATAATAATCTTATTGATAAGTATACCATCCATCCTTGCTTTGAATATTGCTGTCACTAGTGCTCCTGCTATATATTTAGAAATTCTTGATAAAATCCAAGGATGAATCTGCAATCTTATTGATACTGACCTGGCATCTCAGCTTCAGTCCCTTTCCCACCACCATAACATAACTTCCCTGTGTCTCTTCTATAAATACTTTCATGGTAACTGTTCTGATGAAATTTCTGCTATAGTACTGATGGGTTCGTGAAAAAGGTTATCCCTATATTCTCCAACAGTACCTAGACTTAATGAATTTAAGCACAGTACTAGATTGGCAGCAAGGTCTCATAAATTTACAGTTGAAATGTCCAGATATAACCATAAGTTCTTTGCTAATATTCTTTTTCTATTGCACTTCTTGCTTGTGAAACTCTTTTTCGACATCATGCTTCCCAGTCAATTTTGATCTTCAAAAATTTAAATACAATGTCAATCATTATTTTCTGTCTTCTTAATTTTTATTCTTTTATTGTCCACTTTCCTTAATAGTAGTTTTTCTCATATTCTCTAACACTCAGTAACCTCTTGTGTCTTAGTGGATTTATTGCCTTGCTTCGGGTGAAATGATTAAAAAAAAATATATTTTCATGATACTTGTTCTGATGAGCTTTTCTCTTTGGTACCTTGACTTTATGAATTTAAGCTTAGTATTAGATTGACAATAAGGACCCATCATTTTACTGTTGAAATTTCTAGATGTAACCATAAGTTCTATTTGAACAGTTTCTTCTCTCACACTTCTCTTCCAGTTTGTAGGTTTTCCTGTCAACTACAACCTTCAAAACTTTAAATGCAATATCAATCTCCACCTTTTGTTTGTTACAGATTTGAATCAACACACAATAAAGAAAAAGGTGTTCAAATATAAAATATTTTTACTTTCATGTTTTTTTAAAACTAAATTTTTTTTAGCATGTATGAGAGTTAAAGTTCTTACAGTTCTTGTTTATAGTTGTTTAAGATGCAAAGAAATGTGATTTCTTTGCATGTATATGTGAGAAAGAAGAGGAAAGGGAGAAAGTGGGCAAATTTTGGTTTCGTTTCCCTGAGCGCTAATATCCCTTAATTTTTTTCCAAAATCGTCATAATTCCATGCAAATGTACATGCTGAACTCGAATCAACAATTATGAAGAAACCTTCATAATTTTGGAGTTATCGACAAGAAAATTTCAGACTTCTTGTTGGTCATTCATTCCCCATTACTGCCATCATGATTACTAATTCACTGCATAGTACCTACGCAGGTGTAATCAGAAAATTTGGCCTATTTACTTCTTTTACAGACTTTCCTTTCAGAAAATCACTATACACTACCATAAAGAAAGGTAATTTTTTTTTTTTTGGTAAGTGTAGTTTTATTTATAACAAAAACAAATTAAATAATACAACAGAACCTTTTTTCCGTTTTGAATGGCAAAAAAAAAATACGTTTCTTTATGGTAGTGTGTAGTGATTTTCTGCAAGGAAAGTCTGTAAAAGAAGTAAATAGGCCAAATTTTCTGATTACACCTGCGTAGGTACTACGCAGTGAATTAGTAATCATGATGGCAGTAATGGGGAATGAATGACCAATGACTGAAATTTTCTTGTTGATAACTCCAAAATTATGAAGATTTCTTCATAATTGTTGATTCGAGTTCAGCATGTATATTTGCATGGAATTATGACAATTTTGGAAAAATTTTAAGCGCTGGGGAAACAAAACCAAAATTTACCAGAAAATGGGGAGGAAAGTGTGTCACATAGCTTGGTGAAGAAGACAGGTGAATGAATAAGGGAATTTCTTTTAAGCCAAGCATTGTGAACTGTTGCAGTCTGTTGCCATCTGTCTCTCCTTACTAGTTTGTCCATCTAGAAACTTTGCTTAAATACCCTTCAAAGGGAACACAAAGCAATTTTTTTTTTCATTGTTGTGGGGAACATGACCCAATGGTTGAAAAATGTTAAATATTTATTTTCAAAGCATTAATTTATTAACTGGAAATGTGCACAATTCATCAACTCAGAAACCATTTTTTTGTCATTTTACGTTTGAAAGACTTGTTGTTTATTTCTGTCTTTGCTCCACATGTTTTTCTGAATCCGGTTATTTTTTTTTATTGTCCTTTCTCCTCATTGACATTGTCTTAGTTTCTTTCAATCTCAGTAACTCCTGGCATCTTATTGGCTTGCAGTTAAATGATTAAAAGTAATGATGAAAAGATAATGTAAAGAATTAAAAAAAAAAACCCTCTCTATAAAGATCCAGCTGCACCTTCTTTCCCCCTCAAAAAATAAATAAAAAATACTTTCTAATAGGTTGTGTAGCAATAGCACTTTTTAGTTTTGATTTGTTCAGTTCAGGTAAAATCCAGCTACCTCTTCATTACACTTAAGAATTTTGATTTTACTCCAGGTATTAATATTATTGTATGATCGTAATATGGTACAAATATAAACATAATATACTGTTGTCAATATCAGTCAGTTATGTGCCAAGCATGATACATGCTTGAGCGATCATGTATCTTTTGATACATGACTGATGAGGCAGATTTTTTACCACGGTAGGTTGTCATTTCTTTCTGTGGTACACCAGTTGTTATCCAAGGCAAGAGAACCCAGTCTGTTCTACTATTTTCCCATAGCTGGGAGGAGAAGAGGATTCATACTTTTCCCAAGGGTATTAGCATGCAACTGAATGTAATGGATTTAAGTGGAATTCAAACTCAGCTCTCCAATTCCTCAATCTGAGAGCCTAGTTTGAATTCCAATTAAATCCATTACATTCACTTACATGCTAAAATGCTTTGAAATATAATATCAGTGTAGAAAGAAGAAGAAAATAAGACAGTGGAGAAGAAAATAGAAGAGTAAGTGTCCCTTCAGAAGAAAAAAAGATGACTAAAAGAAGAAATTTAAAATGTGGCAAATGCAGCAAAAGAAAGACAAATGGAAGATGAAAATGAAATTGAAATTAAAAGATAAAAGAAGTTAAAGAAGAATAGTGGGGGGGGCGAAGAAGGAAAGAAATCTTGTAAAAATAAAAAGAGAAACAGAAGAAGAAAAGAAGAAAAAATAACAAACTGAAGAAAATTTCTTAAATATGTTGGGGACCTTGCCATGGAATAGTGGTTAGCAGGCTATACCCAGAGACTAACAACACTTTTTTTTGTTTTTTTCTCACTTCATTCTTCACTGGATACCTCTCACTTCTGTGACCTTGTGTCAGATTACTTTAACCTTAGCAAATAAGATATAACAAATAACAGAAGAAAGAGAAAAAAAGAAATAAAGAGAAAGAAAAAAAAAGAAGCAAAAGAAATAAGAGAAGAGAAGAAAAGAAAAACATTAAAAATGATAAGGAAGAAAAAAGAGAAAGTAAATAAAAAGGAAAGTTTAATAAAATCTGGAAAAAAAGGAGAAAAACAAAAAGCATTAAAAAAACATTTCAGAAAATGTATTGGTTTAAAATAGATAAGCACAAAAACTTATACAATTCAATACCTGCCTAAAGTATACAAAAATACAAATAACAGAAGAAAAATTCTCTCTACCAATATCTTAAAATAATTTTTCCATAGATCAGTTTTTTGTATTAATTTTAGTTATTTTTATTTGTATTTTGACAAAGACCCCCAAGAAAAAAAATGTATATTTTTCTCCCACTTCTTCATTTTGTTCTTTTGTTCTTTTTTAAGTTTATTTTTCTTGTTTCACATTCATAAAGTTCTTTTCATTTTTATGATTTTATGGGAAAAAAATGTCTGTAAAAATCAATGAAAAATATACTAAAACTAATACAAATAAAACTAATCAAAACAGACAAAAAAGGAAAAAATATTCAAAAACGAAATCTCTAATTGAAATAAGAAGAATAAATTATTCACTCACAAAAATAAATAAAATTATAAAAAAATAAAACTTAATGAAAAACATGATTCAAAAGTCAAAAATTAATGACAGGAGATACTTTATACTACAACTAAAAAAATTGTATAACTTGATTTCGTACATCAATGATTTGTATAAATTGAAAGATATTTTCAAACCTGATCAGCCAACTTTCTATGAGGATCTCACCATTTTATCCTTAGATGGACATGCAGTGTAAAACTTGTTGACAGATTTAGCATGGTGCTACTGTACGAATTCCTGGGCATCATTTCTCTGGATTTGTTTCTGACTGCCTAAAGATTACAATGATTTGGACATGTAGAACAAAACAACTCATAGTTCCTGTAGTGTACTGGGCTGGGCTTATTGAAGAAAGTCATGGCAAAGTGTGGCTAAAGAAAACTTGGAGAGAAGGCATCCACAACATAACTCAAGAAATTAAAATTGAAAGAAGACATAGCTGTAGATAAGTAATTCTTTAAATGGTCAATATCAACCCCTGAGAGGTTGATAAGTGCTTAAGTGATCAAAAGCAGTTGATAAATACCTGGGGATCAAAAGGGGGACTAATAAATACTTGGGGCTTAAAATAGGTTTGATAAATGCCTAGGGAATCAAAAGAGGGTTGATAAATGTCAATATTTTGGGGGAATCAAAATTGAACTGATAAATGCATGGTGGGGTTGATAAATGCCTGGGGTCAAATAAATGTCTGGTGGGGTGTCAAAAGAGTTGATAAATACCTGATTTGGAAATAGAGAATACAAAAGATGAAAATTAATCTTCTTTTTTTTCAATCAATTCACCCCAAGCAAAGCATTAATGCCACTAAGAGGCAAGGGGCTACTGGGAGTGAAAGAGAATGAGAAGACTTTAGAATAAACCAGAAACTCAATTTTAAACAGGAAACAAGGGATAAAACTCTACTCCTGTTCAAAAAACAAGGGAGGGGTGTGAACCAGACGATAGGCTAAGCTATCTACTCCTATTATTAGCCAACAAGAAAAATTTATTATTACAAAATATAACAGTCATAACATTGGCATCTAACTTTTGGGAGCCCGAGACATGGTAGCAAAATTTGAAGAAAATCAGTATAAAGTAACAAGTTATAAGTTCTATTTTAAAAAGATGTATAATCATATACTGTATTTTACATGTATATTATTGATAAAAATAAAACCAAATTAATGCTGTGCTGGTATAACAAAAATTATCTTAAAATATGTTCTACTTGTAGAACAATAGACATAAATAGTTCAACAAAACTTGTGTGAATGAACATTTGCTGTCTCATTATGACTCCCCCAACACACACATGTATTTAGATGGATTGACAGTGGCCAGGTTGATTAAATAATTGGTTAAAACTTATCTGCTTCCCTCGCAGTTAAGAGTTCAATCCCTGAGTCTGATAGTGCTGAAAAGTCATATACCCTGCTTCATTGAAAGAAACAGACAAGTGACTAGTTGAATAAAACTGGTGAGTATTAACAGATATGAAATATTTCCTAAGAATAAACAAAGTGGAATCAAATCTCATAATATTCCAATGTAAACAATGAAAGAAGGCCAAAGTGTACAACTGCCAAAATGATGTGAGTATAAAGAGAATGCTGGTCTGAATAGCAAAGCATATCATAATGATAATTCCTCATCTCAAATATTCCATCATAAATAATGAAAGAAGGCTGAAGAGTACAACAGCCAAAATGGTGTGAGTATAACAACCAAGATGAGAATGCTGGTCTGAATAGCAAAGCATATAATAAGGATAATTTCTTATCTCAAATATTCCTAAAAAAATAATGAAAGAAGGCTGAGGAACACAACTGAAATGGTGTGAGTATAACAACCAAGATGAGAATTTAATATTCTTATTCTGAGTTCTGTAATCTTTAACTGAACCTCTTGAAAATTCAACAATAAAATGTTTTCTATCACTCTTATGTTCCTTCCACATTGGGGAAATTTTATCAATTCAAAAACTTTCTTGATTAATAAAAACATGAAAGTATATTGCATGACTTGATAATTTTGTAATCTTGCTCTTTGTATTCATGATCATGACTTCCTTAACGTGTAACAGAGAGGTTAACATTTCTTACAAAAAGGACGTTTGAATAATAATGGACTTGGCTGAAAAGTTTCAACAGAAACAAATTCAACACATATGTAGGATTTTACCCACGCCACCCCTGCATATATATATATATTTAGTCTATTGGGGCAGTAGATCATTATTCAGACATATATGACAACGAATGTCTCATATGTTTGATCATGAGCCATTCTAAACTTTGTATAGTTCCTTTAATTTCTGGAGAAAATAAAGACAAAAATAAAAAAATAAAGACAGAAAATAGACATACAGTTCTGTTAATAATTTGTTCTTTCATGTGGTACGATGTCATAGAACTGCATCATGAATTTACAATCTGCGTCTGCTATTCCATGACCATTATCATCGCATAGCAATCTTCTACATCAACATAACAGAATATCATCTTTGATGGTAAATATCTTTGTTTAAATGTCCATATAACTACTCTGAAGAAGGCTTATGTGAGCTGAAAGCTTAGATCAAGAACAGCATAATAAAAAAATATCTAAATGTTGGACAATTTTTGTCTTTATTTTCTCCTGAAATTAAAGCAACTATACAAAGTTTAGAATGGCTCATGATCAAACATAATAGACATTCATTGTCTGTTATATTGAAAAATATATGTTTGAATATATATATATATATATATATATATATATATATATAGAAAAACATTTCAAAAGGTGAGAAAAATTTACTTGTGTGCATTCAGAAAGACATACCCACAAAAAAAAAAGTGTGTGTATGTGACACCGCATGTTTTTTTTTAAATTAAGGAGTTGGTTTGACAAGGGTTAACAAATTTCTTCCAGTGGGGATGAATTGTCACTGGTGCATCCTGTAGATGAGAGAGAGAGAGAAGGAGAGAAAGAGTTTATGTCATTTCCCTTCATGCTGCTGATTAATGCATCACCTAGAAGGCATTAACTGACGTCCCCTGACAAACAAGGTGGGGGTAATCCTGCAATATCTAATTCTGTTGATAGCTATAAATTTTACCATACTTTTTATTTTAGTATATTAATTTCAATCTATCTTTATAAGTCTGTTCATATATATCTATCCAGCTATCTATCATATTCTTTTCATATCTATCATGGGGAATGGATATACCACTTTGTAGCAGAGAGAGTTACTAATTGTTGTGGATGTAGTTGAGGATTTTCAAAATAAATTAATTCAACACATATGCAAGATTTTATATATATATATATATATATATATATATATATATATATATATATATATATATATATAGATAGATAGATAGATAGATAATGTATGTATGTATGTATTTTATATACAAAACAACATAATTCAAGAGAGAGGAAAATATACATGTGTATTCAGGGAGAAAGGAAAGAAAGACATGTAATTAGCTGTAGTGTGTATGTCTGTGAATGTGCCACATGGTTTGTTTGGAATTAAGAAGTCTGTTTGCCTGGCTGTTCTCCTCTGAGAAGAAACTAGACAGGTTTTTGCCTACAGTATCCTGGATTGAGAGGGTAAAAAAGAGAAAGAGTGTGTACATCCTTTTCTTTTATACAGCTTATTAAAAAATCATCTAGAAGGTTTTAAGAGAAGATCCCTGGCAGACAAAATTGGGCAATCTCATAAACCCCTTGACGTTACTGGGCACCACGTGAGACAGTAACAGCAGCTGGTATATCAAGGACAAGATAAACATATAGAGCCCACCCCTCTTTAGGTTTAAGCTGGTTTTGAATTCAGAATTTTCTTTCTAGATTGACTGCTATCTCGAGCAGTCTGCTCTGTTATTTAATCTATAGCTGGAGAGAGATGGATCTATGTCTTTTCAATGGTGTTAGCGCAAAAAGAACAAAAAAGACTTCAAATAGAATTTGAACTTGGTATGCCAGATCCATTTTCTGCTCTGATAACTTTTATGCTACCTGAACATTATGTTTATGTTATATAATATTAAATGTCCATGAATTTTATTTGAACCCTCAAAAGCACTAGTTTAAATGCATGCATATTTAACTCATGTTTGTACTGGATTATTGTAGATAAGAATGATACTTAGAGAGAAGACATTTCACAAACTGAACCTGAGTTTTGCTTGAACACAATATTTGAATAAAGAAAAATAAGAAAAGAATTGTTATTAATTCTCCTTCAGTTTTTCTCATTCTCCTTCATCTTCATTTCGCTTTTTTTTAGTTTGGTCCTAGCTTTTCTCTTTCGTCATTCTGTAACCAGCTTCTGTTAATTATTTTTGTTTCTCTGTCATTAAAGATGAAGGCAGGTGTTGGCCAAGATGAAAAATATCCCATAAAGATCTGATTTTTAATTAATTTAATTTTTTTCAATTCATAGCAGCCAGGAAGAAAAGCTATCTCTATGAATTGATAGAGGATTCATTAGATTAAAACATGACAAAAATTTAAAAAAAAAAAAAAAAAAAAAAAAAAAAAAGCTATGATGAAAAATAAACAAGCAATGAATATTTGTCTTGAAGGTATTAGAATATTAATAAAAAACCAATGCCCACAGAAAATTAACTGTAATTACTCATGTATAAGTTACTCTTGTGGAAAAGTTCTACCTTAAGTTTTGAATTAACTACTGGCAAAAAATGTTTTTCAGTAAAATTTTCATTTGCAATCCTGCCATTCACCAAAGTCTGATTAACAAGACAAAGCAAACTGAGAAATGTTTTGTTGGCATGCTATTATGCAGTGGCTTTTATTGAAGAACAAAGCAAATCTAATTTAAATATAAAATAATAAATTATAGTTTATAAAATAAACATATTTTTATAGTGCAATTTTTAATAAAATTCAGTGAACTATTAAAAATAGCCCCAAGCAAATGAATCGTCTGTCTTAAAGAAAACAACTCTTTATAAGATCTTACAGACTGGCACTACACAATCACCAATGAGCTTTACTAAATTATAAAAACTATGTCACTTGAGGACTTCCAACAGCAGCAACAGTTAAAATGTGTAATACATATAACTAGAAGGGAAGATATGATCAAAATGCCGACTTTCCACACTACCTAAACCCCCATTAATACTAGAAAGAGCATTAAGTGAGCTTGAAAAGCCTATTTTCCTGATAAACTGTTGTAAGAAAAAAGTCATATAAGTTTAAACTAGCAGTAACATTGGTCAATGAATGCCAAATGTTTCCTGGAGGGGAACGGCTAATCTTATCATTAACTTTACCATAATAAATTGTTTATGCTTTGATCGTATCAACCATGATAGGTCTGATGGGAAAACTTCTAACATTATACATATTTGTGACTAGTTGTATAGCAGCTACATTAATGCATTTAAATACAAAATAGTGTTACTTACTAACATATACAGAGTGGTCTGAAATATAATTTTCTATTTCAATGCTCTGTGGGGAGAAGTTTCACAGGAACAATACTAGAATACCCATCAGTTGAAGGACCCCATTCGGAGAGCCTTTGGAACAATCAACAAAGCACAGCTTCATAAAATATCATACAGGATATGACACCACATCATTTTGTGCCATGAAAATGATGGTGTTCATGATGTGTGACAGTGTCAAGGAAAGTGAATAAACTGAATCCAGTACATGTGCTTTGTACTACTTGTTCTTCTATTGTTCTCATTACTTTTTGGTAGGAGGCAACAAGACTTTCAGACCACTCTTTACATGCATGACACAGACAATGCAAATACCTGGGCTAAAACAAAAAGAGCAGCCAGATAAGTGAAAATATCCAGCCAGACATCTTATAGTTTATCTATTAGGTTGATGCAAAATTAATGTCGTTTTCTCACATAGTAACATATGTGAGAAAACGACATTATTTTTGCACCAACCTAATACCAAGGGTGTAGGTAAGTCTGTCTGTCTGTCAAGCACAGGCCTAACCAGGTATCAACATAGTCATTCTAACAGACCATTAATCAACTATGGGGCATTCCTTGACAACAATCACCTGACATGTGAAGAGTGTGGAAAAGTTTGCAGAAGTTGATCTGGCCTAAAAAGGCATCTGAAGGTGTATCAGGCCCCTAGTTCTAATAAATACACCAATACAGCAAACAACATTTCTTTGTGGTCTTTATTAGACCACAAAGAAATGTTGTTTGCTGTATTGGTGGGAAGTTATGTAAGACACTTGCTGGTTTTAAAATTTACTACCAGGTTCATAAACGACAATAACAAATTACGTTATATATATATATTTCATTAAAAATGACAAGGTACTGTAATTTTTTATTATCTTTTTCTTGTATACCTACAAATGTTTTCTTTTCTGGATGTAACAAATGTAAAAATTGTCCAAAATTTTTATTAGTTCTGAACACATTCAGCCAAACTATGAGCCATTTTCAAGGTTATTTTTTCAAGATTTGCTGTAAGAAATTATGTGTAAACAGAGTTGCTGAAAGTAGATATATAGTTAATTTCCAAATATAGCCAGTATATTGCATCATTGATGTTACTAAGTTTTGGTTTCTTGATTTTATAAGGGTTTCCATCACTCTTGAATGCTTATTAAAATGTGAGGTATATATATCACATTCATGTTGTCGATGAGTATGTTGGATACTGAGGTTGATACATTTCAATGCTGTCTTGTTTAATGAAACATGCATTGAAGAGGGATTGCTGCCTAAATACTCAACTGTAATATATATATATATATATATAGTGAAGTTCAATTTATATTACAATGAATCGTTCTTACAAAAAGTAGCTTAGTAAAGTTAATGATATAAAATGGCGAAATCCCTTTGCGAACAAAACTTTAAAGGTGCATTAACCTACAAATCACTCGAATGTTATGATCCTTGTTTTTAAAAATTATAAGCTGTATAAGCTCTTTCTTTAATATGCAAGTACTTTCGACTGTACATACAGTCATCTTCAGACATGGAAATTATTTTGTTTTTGGTAAAATTCAGGTAGCTTCCAAGATGAAAAAATATAATGCGAATCAAAATATGTTGTTTTTGTTTAAATGTGTTATTGATAACTGATACAAACTTTTGGAGCATGCAGTCACAATCTTAAGGTTGAATTTTTTGAAAATTTAAGAGAGTGAGATTTTTACTAATATGGTAATTTGAAATTATTTTTGGTTGTAGGAGTTTATCAGTCAATGTGGCATGAACTAAATAGTTCAATAAATAGAGTAATGTCTCAGTTGTTATCCTGAAAATTTTCATGTCAGATCAATTCTTTAAAATCAAATATGTGGTGCAGTTCAATTTATATTACATGAATCATTCATACAAAAAGTAGATTAGTAAAGTTAATGACATAAAATGACAAAATCTCTTTTCTAACAAAATTTTAAAAGGTGCATTAACCTACAAATCACTCAATGAATGTTATGATCCTTGTAATATATGTCTGGATATCCTAAGCATTAAGCACTATTATTTACTGCTTATGTAGGTGTTTTGCCTATTGGGCTTTTCTTCTTCGATAATTTTTTCAGGTCTTTTTTTGGTTTTTAGTATTTTTGTTCTTAGTATTTCCTTTGTGCTTTAAGGTCTTTTGGCAGATAGTCAGTGGTCACACATTTCAACATTTTGAAATTTTGTACATTATATGTACACTGCCTGCCAAATTATTATTGAGATAACTTTTTTTCTAATATTTCAAAAACCCTCCAATCAATTCACACAAAATTTTCACACAATGTTGGCAACACAGACCTGCACAATCACTGAAATTTTCGTACTGATCAGCACAATGTAAACAAACTGGCGCCGTATTTGTTATCAGCACGGTGATTTGAGAGTGCCAAATTATTAGAAAAGTGTAAGAATTTACTGAAATGATGGGTCATAAAAGCAGTTTAAGTGATGCTGAAAAGAAAACTATCATCTCAGAACTCTCAAAAGGTAAATCTACCCTAGAAATTTTAAAAATGATAGGGAGGTGTCATCAAAAAAAAAGTTCACCGCCAACCCTACACAAGTATGCAAAAGGGCAGATAAAGGCAAGCCGAGGGTTATTTCACGTTGTCTCATGCCACGACTTAAATGAGAGGCCACGAAGGACCCTAGACTTAACAGTCAAGAGCTTTTCAGTCGCATTGGGGATCCTACTGTGTCTAAAAGTACTTGGTGTCGGTATCTGAGGGAAATAGCAACAACAGTCAAACCTGTATCGAAGCCTCCGTTGATGAGAAATCACATTCAAAATCGATTGAAATGGGCCGAGGACAATATGAAGATTGACTTCCCTAAAGTTTTGTCCACAGACGAAACTCGAGCAACACTTGATGGACCAGATAGATGGTGCAATGCTGGGTAATGAACGGACAGAATCGCCATCAGCGTTTGAGACGCCAACAAGGCGGTGGAGGCATAATGATCTGGGTTGGTATTATTGGAAAAACATTAGTGGGCCCATGGAGAGTACCAAATGACGTCAAAATGACTGCTGATGCATACATAGCGTTTATGAAGGAGCATCTTGAGCCGTGGATGAAAAGGCAAAGACTTGCCTTCAGAAGAGCCATTGATTTTATGCAAGATAATGCTTCCTCACATGCTGCTCACAAGACTACTGAATATTTGAAACAGTTAGGCTTCGATGGACCTCGAAAAATGAAGTGGCCAGCAAATTCTCTGGAATTGAACCCAATCAAAAACCTTTGGAGCATCATGAAGCGAAGACTGTACACCAACGGACGACAATTCAGGAGCAATGGTGAGTTGTGGGAAGCAATTCTTGACATATTTCACGGCATTACAGCAGATGACATCCTACAATTAACAAATTCTATGGATCGTCGACTTCTTCAAGTAATTTCAAAACGGGGAAAGAACATTCCTATTAATTTGTTTAAAACTGTGCCTTTGTTTGTATCTGTTATTATTTGTTTGATTATATTATTTATTAGGTTCTTTTGATCATAAGCATTCACGTGCAACATTAATAAACGTTTTGTTTGCTCAATTCTGGGAATTTTACTAAACTTTTCTAATAATTTGGTGGTCTCAAATCACCGTGCTGATAACAAATATGGTGCCAGTTTGTTTACATTGCGCAGATCAGTACGAAAATTTCAGTGATTGCGCAGGTCAGTGTTGCCAACGTTGTGTGAAAATTTTGTGTGAATTGATTGGACGGTTTTTTAAATATTAGAAAAAATTTATCTCGATAATAATTTGGCCCGCAGTATATGTATATATGCTTTACTGGTTTATTTTATGTGTGCACAACATGAAGTTTGGCAGACTTGGAGTCAAGAATGGGGAAGTAGAATGGGATGGGTAGTAATAAAAAATTAGGTACTTTCATCCAGGTTCATATAAATTCAAAATATACTTTTTAGTATGACTACACTGTGACATGACCTCAAACCTTTCACCCACCAGCCTCTCTTGACCCAGATACAGGTTGGACTCAACTCTGACCAACAATCGGTTAAATATATATATATATATATATATATATATATATATATATATATATATATATATATATTTACAGCAAAAATCTAAAATTACCTCTTATGGGGATAGTCTATTTCAGATTGGCATAACAATGCTCATCTTCATCGGCCTTGAATAACTTTTTGAATATCTGTCTGGATTTGTTGCTTTGAATTTATGTTAGATACCAGTCCTATTCAAAGGGACACCTTGTTTTTGATAAGGAGCTTGTATTGGTAACAAGGGGTGTGTATGTATATATATATATATATATATATATATATGTGTGTGTGTGTGTGTGTGTGTCCAGGCAAGATGAGAACAAATAGAGTACAATTCCAACATTCATACATTTAATTTAAATGAGGGCTTAATTTTTTTTTCTGAAGAAAGAGGATGTATTTTGATTTTGAAACCAAATTAATCATTCACTCGCCAGTAATTTACAATTGCCTGAGGAGACGCAATAGTATGCATTGAAACATGGCTGCAATTGTGTAGTGATTTTTACATGTTGTTTTAATATCCTAAAACAAATATTATATATATATATATATATATATATATATATATATATATATATATATATATCAATCAGTTGCCTTACAATACTATTGTTTATTATTATTATTTTCATGCTTAATGCCTTCTTAGCTTTACTCTGCATGGGGAGTTGGATGGTGTAATGCATAGATGCCCTGAATGAGCAAATGGAGAGTCAAGCTTGAATTGTAGTTGAGTTTGTTGCATTCACTTATGTCTAAATACCATTGGAAAAGGTATGAATCCATCTTGTTCTAGAACTTTGTTGTATGTTTTCGAAATAACAGAGGCAAATAAATAAGGTAAGTAAGGAAATAGAAGGTTTACTAAACAAAGGTACACTGAGCAATTGATCTAATGCTAACTCTCCTCAAATCCATTTAACTCTGAGATTTAAATAAAAAGACAATTCCATTCATTTATGTCCTATATGACAGACTTGTAACTGGAAAAATTGTTATTTTTTTTTTAAATTGTTAATGCAATATTCACTTGCCAAACAGCAAAAAAAAAAGAATTATTCCTACAATCCAAAATATGTTTCAGCTTTCAATAAATGGTTGATCAATCAACCAAACTGCATGGAAGCTCTGAAATAATCAGCTTGTTTGCTTTATGCATTGCCTTTACATTAAGAAGATTTTAGATGCTAGTGTTCACCACAGATTAGCATTTCTTTAATTGGGTTGGAGGGAAAGTGTAAAAATGGGCATTTCTGCTGCAAAATGCATCCCCACCACCCATATCTGTGGTATGACAGTTATTTTGTTGATACAAATAAACAAAACTGTCAAAATATTACACTGATGTTTAATGCAACCCTCAACATCTCCATCACTGCCATTTTAGCTTTTGATTCTGTGACAAAATTTTTCACATTCTACACAAATAAATATGGTAATTATCCCTAGAAAGAAATCCCAAATTCATCAGCAAACTAAAATTACAACCTAAACCGAACTAAGCATAACACTCTTTGACAGACAGACTTTCATTCTTTTTTTTATTTTCATTTATCTTCATTTCAAATGGCGTGTTATTGTTTTTTGGTTCTTTCGCTCTTTTGAAGTGTCTTTTGTTTTTCCTAGTTAAATGATTTTGTCATTCACTCTAGGAAAGTGAAAGTGAAAGCAGGTGTTGGCTTGACAAAAAAATCTCTCTTAAAAAATCTAATTAAAATTAATCTGAAATTATTTTTTTCACCATGGAAAGGAATCTAAAGAGAAGGGCAACACCCAGAAATTGCTTTCTTCAATTCTTGACAAGACAGACAGGAAGTTACAAAGACTGATATTTATTTTTAATTTTAAAAAGATTGACAGCAGTAGAGTTTTGTTTTTGGTTTTTTAGCAAGATTCTAATTAAGATTTTAGTGAAATTAAATCAGATAACAACGTTTCTCATGGTTTTCTGCCAAAAAGCTGTACAGAGAGAGATCAGATTAAAGAACGAAGGGTTTGCTGATAAAGTATTTTAAGTTAGTCTCAAAACTATAAAATTTTGATTTCAAATTTCCTCTATTGAATCAATACTAAGAGTTGACGGAAAATAAACAGATCTGGTAACTGATCAACCCACGTGCTTCATGTGTCTGTTGAGAGTGAAGAGCAACAAGAAATTTCTTGCAAAGGTGAATGAAAATTTCAAATGTTGTCTTTAGGCTTCTTCAGTTATGAAAAAAATGAAAGTGTATGTTTTCAAGGACAAGAGTACATCTTTAATCCAAGAAATGTAGAATTAAAAAAAAAAAAAAAACAACAAAAAATAGCAGATCCAGTTCCATTTATTAAGATAATAACTGAAATGAAACATTGAAAAATCTAGTCTTGCAAATTACTACTGCTTTTTTTTTTTTTTTTTTTTTTTTTTTTTGTGGGGAGGTGGCTTTTTTGTTTTAAAAACATTTCCCTTCAGGATGTAGACAATGACTCTTCATTGATTCCTTTTTTTATCTCTGAATTATCATGAATATTTTGGAAAGATGGTTCAATGGGTTTTCAGTAGAGTTTACTATAGTTTTGAATTCAGAGTCAACCTTCTCCTAGACTGGCTGCCACCAAAGCCTAAAGAGCCCAGTCTATACTAATATTTAAGCCATAAGCAAGAGGGGGATTTGCGCAAATGTTAATGCAAAAGACTAGGCAGGAATTTGTTTTCCCTCAAATCCCCTTGGAGAGGTATGAATTTATCTCTTTTTCCCCCAGCTAGAGGTTAAATAACATGGTAGACTGATCTCTCTAGATTTGGTTGATAACCAGTCTAGATGAATGACAATTCTGAATCTAAAACCAGTTCAGTTTGTAGCAAGCAACTCCGATCAGTACAATCCTACTTGCTATCAGAAACCGCAATAGAAGCACCTAGCTGTAGTCCTGTACATCACATGGTTGAGTAAACAAGGTTAACATACAATAACACCTAGTAAGATGAAATTGTGACCCTATACTACACAGGGAGTAGTTTACACAGTTAATATATAATAACACCTAACATGATAAAGTTGTGACCCTATATTTCACAAGTGAGTCTACACAAGTGAGTTTAACATGCAAATAACACTTGATACTGTGATAAGTGTGTCGACATATTCAATATACAATAATAACACTTAAGATGGCGAGGCTGTGTCCCTATAATCAACAGGTAAGTCTGCAGTGCTAACATATCATAATAATATAAGATAAAAGAGGACTATTTTTTCATAATGTATGTTCACTTTTAGGGTGTTATTAAAAATGCATTATATAAGTTTATAAGAAGAAAAACTGTTTTTAAACAATAATGTTTTTCTTCTTATATTAAAATATATAAACTACTTTATGACTTATTCATAAATTGCAAAGATTAGTTGTGAAGGTTTTTGTAAGTTCTAATTGAAAAGTCTTTAATTTTGACCATAGTCAGTTTGCCAGAGATGTGACTTCTTGTTATCCGGGGAGATGATCCCAGCATGGGATACCATTGGGAATTACCTGAAAACCATACCTATAAATCCAAGCTTTTTGAGTGAAATTCAGAAGACAGAACTGTTCAGAAGCCATTGATGGTTAGGCTAGAACAATGCTACAAGTCATCGTGACTGAGAGTTTGAGAATATTGGTCTTGTTCAGCTATTGATCATGCCAGATTATATGCTCTTTCCCACAAACTGAAACTAAGATCTGCTCGATATAGTTGCTGTATAAACTACAGGTTAGCTTTGTGAGTGCTGAAGAAATTAAAGTTAGAAACATACACAGATATGTGTGTCCAGCCATACAGAGTATTTAAGAAAGTTAACATTGGATGGATTTAGGAAATATTAGGTTGGTGCAAAAATAATGTCGTTTTCTCACATGTGAGAAAACGACATTATTTTTGCACCAACCTAATAAAATAAAATCATTCATTTTTGTGTTGTTTTTATGGAAAAGTGAATTTTGTATTTGAGCAGCACTTATTAATTGTTTAGTTAGGGAAGAGATAGAGAAGATAGGAAAATTATAAATGCAAGCTTCTGTTTGAAGCAAGTTGTAAAAAAATTGATTTGCTTCAGGTTTTTCTTCCTTTTCTTTTATATTCATCAATTATTTCTTTCATTTCAATTTGTCTTCATTTTTTCTTCTTTAGCTGTCTGTCCTTGTCAAATGGTTTCATTTCTTCCTCTTAAAAGGCAGGTGTTGTCAAAAGAATATCTCAAAAAAACAACTGAAATTAATTAAAATTTTCGCCCAAGGCTAAATGTTGAGAAAAGTAACTGTCTCAGGCACTGTTATAATGGGTTATCCAAAGTATCTGTTATATTCTCTAACATGAGCTCCTGTCAGATAACCAAATTGATTGATTCAAACAAGTACAGTTCCCAGTTAGCCCATGACTGATTAATTCATTTTTTACAGCTTATCAACCTTTTGCAGGTTATTTAAAGCAAGTAAATATTTTTTGATTCTAAGAATTTTTTTTTTTTTTTGAGACAATGATTTTGTGATACATATCTTACTCATTAACCCATAGCGGAGGGAGAAAAGATGAATTCATACCTTTTTCAATGGTATTTGCACCTAAGTGAATATAACAAAGCCAACTAGAACTGGAACTCAGCACTCCAATTAAAAATTCCGAGCCATTATGCATTACACAACCCACGCATCCAATACAGTACCAAGTTGTCACTCATCTAGGAACTGACCAGGCTCAATGTTGCTTAACTTTGGTGATCATACGAGTTAGATAAAGAGAAGGCAGAAATTTATTAAAAATAATATTTTATCAGATAACCCTATACTGCATTTTTTTTTTTTTCTTTTTTTTGACAACCAGGCAAAAACAGTTTTAAAAGAATTTTATTTTCTCTATTATGAGTTCGTTTTAGGTAACAAAATGATCAATTCAAGCAAGTACGGCTCAACAGCTAGCATCTGTAATTATTTGTCAAATTTTGACTGCGTTGTTTCCAGTCATCTGCCAGATTTCAAACCTTTCTGATTACCCTTTATTTGTCTTTATAGAATTCTCTTAACGAAAATTCTTATTCCTTGAAATAATGCAAAAATCGCCTGGAATAGTCCTATGGCTTCCAGTGAAGGAATTATATAGATCTTAACTGATTATAAAATGGTTTGCAGTGAAGGAATCTTGTAGGTTTTAGTGAGGGCCATCTTTCTTTGAACCTCATGGACTGGCACCACAGAAATACAAAGAAATGTACCAAATAAAAGAAACCACATTGCTTAGTTTAGTTTTAAGACAGGACCATAAGTTTTGAGACAAGACCATAAGTATAAGTAGTAATGGTCCATCAGTTTAGCTCAGTAACCATTACATATGCCAAAGTTCCATTGTTATTTACTAAACTTATTTTGGAACAACACCTTAAGTTTAGGGCACCCAATAAGGATCAAACTCACAGCTAAGTAATGGTAAACCAGATAACAATTCTAACCATTACTCAATGCCAAGGCACCCATATGTTATACCAGTTATGAAATAATACAACAGTCATGTTGACAACTCCCCTTTATGGAGCTGAATTTTTTGCGCAAATCCCAGTTCTGCTTGTGCCTCCCTCAACACAAGCCTGCTGGGGCTATGAACTTCACATATATGCCATTAAAATGTGCTTAAATCAGATTAATTTTCACTAAAACCAATTCAGAATAAACACATTATTGCTTGTCTCTGGCAATGGCCAATGCCAGTATCAAATCTCATGCTAAACATTTTTTGTCACAAATCTCCATTGTTTTTGTTGCATATCCTTTAAAATACACTTATAGATGATTTCTACTTGGCTCAACCAGTATGATCCTAAAGATGAAGTTAATTCAAAGCAATGGTTAACTGAAGTTGTAAAAGATCCAGTTAAAGAAAAAGCAAGCCAGTCGGGAGAAGTCAAAGGTTTTCTTGAATGCTGAGGATATTTTGCTAGTTGACTTTTCAAATCAGCAGAAGACAGTAGCATTTACTTATTACAAAGTTATTTCAAGAAAATTAGCTAAAGATTTTTCTCATTTCCTCCCTTATATTTTATAAAAGGCATCCATTTTGAGATGATTAATTATGCCAAAAGGCTACTTTGACATGACTCCATTCTCAGTTCTGGAATGTATAAATGTCTGCTATTACAGATAAAAGCGCCTTGATATCTCTAGAGCTTATGTGGGGAAATACAGCTTAAAGTTAACAATGTTTGCTCTGAATTCCATTTTTCCATGGACTTTATAAATGCCTCTTGTAAAAGATGAACGACTCAAAGAAAACATTTTCAAAACTTGATTCTTTTATTATTCCTCCACTGAAATGAAGTTTATGAATTTTCAGAATTACCAGACCCATGAATTCAATTGACACTGGCAAAGTGATGTATGGCCTAGTGGATTAATGAATTGTCTAAAACATATCTCTTTCCCTAGCAGTTGTGAGTTCAATCCCTGGGACTAGTAGTGCTGAAATGTTATATACACTGGTTCAGTGGAAGAAACAAGTGGGACAAAGCTGAATATGACTAGTAAGTATGAACACATAAAATATATCTGAAGACTGTAAAGTAGTATCTGAAAAACGTATCCCATGAATTGAATAAAGGGTTCAGTTATAAAAGTATAACAACAAACACATGAAGAAAGCTGAAGAGTACAAAAGCCAAAATGGTGTGAGTATAAGAACCAAGATGAGAATGCTGGTCTGAATAGCAAAGCATATAATAATGATAATTCCTCATCTCAAATATTCCAACATAAATAATGAAAGAAGGCTGGAGAGTACAAAAGCCAAAATGGTGCGAGTATAAGAACCAAGATGAGAATGCTGGTCTGAATAGCAAAGCATATAATAAGGATAATTCCTCATCTCAAATATTCCATCATAAATAATGAAAGAAGGCTGCAGAGTGCAACAGCCAAAATGGTGTGAGTATAACAACCAAGATGAGAATGCTGGTCTGAATAGCAAAGCATATAATAATGATAATTCCTCATCTGAAATATTCCATCATAAATAATGAAAGAAGGCTGGAGAGTACAACAGCCAAAATGGTGTGAGTATAACAACCAAGATGAGAATGCTGGTCTGAATAGCAAAGCATATAATAATGATAATTCCTCATCTCAAATATTTCAACATAAATAATGAAAGAAGGCTGGAGAGTACAACAGCCAAAATGGTGTGAGTATAACAACCAAGATGAGAATGCTGGTCTGAATAGCAAAGCATATAATAATGATAATTCCTCATCTCAAATATTCCATCATAAATAATGAAAGAAGGCTGCAGAGTGCAACAGCCAAAATGGTGTGAGTATAACAACCAAGATGAGAATGCTGGTCTGAATAGCAAAGCATATAATAATGATAATTCATCATCTAAAAATTCTGACAATTTGACTTCAAATTTCAGTTGAGATTTTACATTCACTTTCCCACAAATATCTTTGGGATAGAAATGAATCTTCTCCTTCCAGCTATGGGTGAAAAAATTGTGCAGCCTTGGCCCTCTACCCATAGTTGGCAGCCAGTTTAGGAGATGGACAACTTTGAATTCGAAGCTACATATAGCTCTGGCAAAGTACATAATAAAAATCCATGCAAATATTTTGGAGTTCACAATTAATTTTGGTGCAGAGTTTCAGACACTATGATCTTGTCTGCAGTCAGTAAGTTAGATATGAAGTGTTCTTGCATTTTTATTTTTACCAATTTTACTCTTTTGCTCTAAATCTTAAATCTATATTTATCTGAAAATAATTTTCAAATAAATGCAGAATTTTAAGCTTCATCAAACAGTACCAATGAGAGAAGTTGAGATTTCTCTGGTGTTAATATGATGCAATGTGAATTTGAATCAATCATTATTCAAAAGCAGCAGTTTTAATCATGGATAAAACAAATAAAATGAATAATATCTGAGCTGAAAGATAATTTGCTGGTAATCTCTCCAAAAGGATTCATTTTTTTTCAGACATCTTGTCTCAGTAAGGACCGTCATTCAGCACTGATAATTCATTCTTCAGATAATAAAAACAATGACTTTTATTGTTGCAGACATTAACTTCTTCACTCTCATTATCATTATTAGTAGTAGTATTATTACTGTTACTGCTATCAGTCTCGAGATGGCTACTGCCATCAAAAATGAGGAAAAAATTTTCTTTTTGCAGTAAAAAAAAAAAAAAAAAGGGTAAAAAGAAAGGTAATTGGATAAAAGAAAGATAAAAAAAAAAGAATCCCAAATTGGATGAAAGACAAATCTTTGACAATTTTCAAAAGGAAGATTTTTGAAAGATTTTCAACAAAGAATTTCATTTCTCAGAAATATTAAGGAGAAGGAGAGAAAATACATAGAGAAAGCAAAAAAACTGAAAGAAGAGAAAGCTCTTAATCGAAAGAACTTTTATGATTCCTACCTCAGATTTTCGATTCAGATTCATTGAAGATGACATTAGGAAGAGGAAATAAGAAAAAAAAAAAAAAAAAAAAATATTAAGCCATCTTAAATGTTAAGGAAAAGAAAGAAAGATATTAAAATTGAACAGAAAAAATCGGAAGCCATTTTATGACAAAGATGAAGTAGACAGATTTAGTTAGTTTTAAATGTGAAATAATTACTGTAATTTAGCAGCAACAACAATTCAATGTATGTACCATGTAAATTAGATTTAAGAATATAAGCATAAGTGAGTTTTTATATCATTATATATATATATATATATATATATATATATATATATATATATATATATGTATATATATATATATATATATATATATATATATATATATATGAACACTGTATATTTAAGAAACAATTTTTCATTTAAACATGTTTTATTAAATAGAACACACATGAAAAGTCTTTTGGCAAATTTCTCCTGATGTCAGATCAATTGTTTCATGTTAGCTGGTAACTTATAAAGGAACTTGCTGAAATTGTTCTGTTCTGAGTAATTTTGACCATCATGAGGCATTTCCAATGAAAGAAGGTAGAAGAAGAATGTTTTTACTGTATATGAGCCAGATTTTTTAAATGAATGTGGGGGTCATAATCTACAGTTGTACAAAAGACTTACAGTCTCAAGGGGTTAAAATGACATTCAATGGTAATGATAACATTAGCCATTTCCCTAAATTTAAAAATTCAGTATTTACTGACTGAACTGCCAGTGCTGCTTTTGTTAGAAATTTATAAAATTTTTCTCTAAAAGCATTTTTTCAGGAAATTAGGTTTTGATTGATTTGCTGATTTACTTTTTTTTAATATTCCTCATTTTGCAAATCTAGCTGGACATCCAGTATATTTTTAATTTTCTTAAATCAGATATATGAACAGACAGACACAAACAAAGGAAACATATGAAGATACTGACACAGACTGGGAGAGAGACATATGAACAGACTGACACAGATATATATATATATATATATATATATATATATATATATATATATATATACACATAATATATATATATATATATATATATATATATATATATATATATGTCTGTGTGAAAAATATATAGAAAATAGGAAAGAACTCGTTAAGTAAATAATCCAAAGTTCTTTAGCATTTTTGTTATTATTTTAAAAAAATAGTGCTCGATACAAAAGTAGAGCATAAATATAATTATTTATTTAAAAATATGATTCCACCATGCTACATAAGAAAATGTAGCATGTTGGAATCATATTTTTAAATAAATAATTATATATATATAACACATAAAGCAACTCCTGCAAAAGTTTGCTAATGAGACTAGTACAAGATGTTTCACTAAGGTGAGTTTGTGTATGCATAAAATGTAAACACCAACTAAAAGTACCAAGCTATGGAAAAATATCCATGTGGTTAAAGATAGAAAAGCCAAAACATCACTCTTATTTGAAAAAAAAAAAAAAAAAAATAATAATTTACACATATGCCTCAAAATTGCTCAGAAACAATTCAACGTCTGCAAATAAACATGTCGCTAAAAACAAAAAAGTGCTTAACAATGACAAGCCATTAAAATCCCTATGCAGAGCATGCATAGATTGTAAAACACACAAAGCAACTTCCGAAAGAGTTTGGTGATGAGGCACTCTGGAAAAAACTGAACTCAATGCCAAAATACCAGTGGATTATATTACATAATAATATATTTCAGTATACTCTTGAACAAATATACCAATGGTTGGTACTGGTCAGAATCCTGGAATATATATATCTATATATATATATATATATATATATATATATATATATTCAAGCAGGTTTGGTTAAATAATTTAGACATATCATGTTGATTAGTTTTCATTGTGATCCTTTCAAGTTTACAGATTAATTTCTTCATAGCCTTAGAAAATTGATGAAGAAAAATACCAAAATTTTCTTTCAAATAGTTTTCATTTTCCCAAGTACTTTAAATCTCATCTGAGACCATCTTCAGGGAGTAAAGTTGTCTATGAGTATGTATATGTGTTTTTGTAAATTCAAAACATTTCAACTGCTTGTTTTTACTGCATATGCAGCATTCTAGATTTCAAAGTTCAAAGTTCATGTGTGTTTTTTTTGATATGTCTAATTTAACCAAACTTGTTTGAATGAAAATATGCTGCCTAAATATAAATAATATCATAATATATATTAATATATAAAAGGTGGCAGCCAGAAGTTCAAGTACTTTGAACTGATTGATCAATATCTTTACCTGTCAATTTATATAGTTTCTCACATCTTACTGGTCATTTTGCTCGTCTCTCAAGATCACTCCACCCAAAAAATAAAGAACATTCATTTGCTATCAGTTTTTCTTTCCAATGGAAGCCTTTTTGTACCACTTTAAGTTCCCTGCACATGTCTAGCATGTCACTGCCTAATTTTTTGAGGCCACGGAGATGTGGTTCTACAGAAGGATGGTGAGAATACAATGGACTGAACATGTGAGTAACAAGGAAGTTTTGAAGAAAATGGAAAAAATAAGTATGCTTATAAACTTAGAATCAGAAAAAGACAAATGAAGATTCTACGGCACATAAACAGGAAAGAAGGCCTAGAGAACTTGGCACGCACAAGACATATTGAAAGTATGGGAGACAGGTGAAAGAGGGAATAAACTATCTAACAAACTTGTATAAATTGTTGCCAAAATAGGGATTAGTAGAGATAGTAAAAAGACAAATTCACTCAGAATTACAAAGGACAGAAATTTGGAGAGAGCAATGATCACTCATGTCCTAAAGGGACACACCTCATAGAAGAACACACAGACACACATAAATATATATATATATAGTACAGGTAATAAATCCATTGGTATATAATCCAAATGGATCTGAGTAATATAATATATTAAAACTGATCCACAAAAAGGGTTCAATGTATATATTAGGTTGGTGCAAAAATAATTTCGTTTTCTCACATAGTAACATATATTAGAAAACGAAATTATTTTTGCACCAACCTAATATTATAACAAAGCATATATAATAGTACGAGGTAATTTTGGATTTTGTTGTGCAAACTACTATCTATCTATATATATATATATATATATATATATATATATATATATATATATATATATATATAGTAAGGTAATGAAGGGTTTGGTAATCCATGTGGATAATTCCTAAGAGGATGTAATCCAGAGAGCACAATGTAAAACCAGAGCAAATATTAATTAGATAATTAAGAAATAGACAACCATAAATTTCCATGACCAATATATATATATATATATATATATATATATATATAATATATATGACTATAATATATATATATATATATATATATATGACTATAATATATACATATATATATATATATATGACTATAATATATACATATATATGACTATAATATATATATATATATATGACTATAATATATATATATATATATATGACTATAAAATATATATATTTATATATATGACTATAAAATATATATATTTATATATATTACTATAATATATATATATATATATGACTATAATACATATATATATATATGACTATAATACATATATATATATATATATATATATATATATATATATATATATATATATATATATATATATATATATATGACTATAATATTTGGCGAGAGCAATGATCACACGTGTCCTAAAGGGACACACCTCATAGAAGAACACACATAAATATATATATATATATATGACTATAATATATATATATATATATATATATGACTATAATATATATATATATATATATATATATGACTATAATATATATATATATATATATATATATATATGACTATAATATATATATATATATATATATATATATGACTATAATATATATATATATATATGACTATAATATATATATATATATATATATATATATATATATATATGACTATAATATATATATATATATATGACTATAATATATATATATATATATATATATGACTATAATATATATATATATATATATATATATGACTATAATATATATATATATATATATATATATATATGACTATAATATATATATATATATATATATATGACTATAATATATATACATATATATATATGACTATAATATATATATATATATATATGACTATAATATATATATATATATATATATATATGACTATAATATATATACATATATATATATGACTATAATATATATACATATATATATATGACTATAATATATATACATATATATATATGACTATAATATATATACATATATATATATGACTATAATATATATATATATATATATATATATGACTATAATATATATACATATATATATATATATATGACTATAATATATATACATATATATATATATATGACTATAATATATATACATATATATATATATATGACTATAATATATATACATATATATATATATATATGACTATAATATATATACATATATATATATATATGACTATAATATATATATATATATATATATATGACTATAATATATATATATATATATATATATGACTATAATATATATACATATATATATATATATGACTATAATATATATATATATATATATATATGACTATAATATATATATATATATATATGACTATAATATATATACATATATGACTATAATATATATACATATATGACTATAATATATATACATATATATATATATATATATGACTATAATATATATACATATATATATATATATATGACTATAATATATATATATATATATATATATATATATATGACTATAATATATATATATATATATATATATATATATATGACTATAATATATATATATATATATATGACTATAATATATATATATATATATATATATATGACTATAATATATATATATATATATATATATATATGACTATAATATATATATATATATATATATATATATGACTATAATATATATATATATATATATGACTATAATATATATATATATATATATGACTATAATATATATATATATATATATATAACACACATGCTGATGAAAAATTAACCAAGCAGAATGACCGAAAACCATACTGACTTCAAAGCCAATATATTTGTTACATTGTTTCCTAAGTTTCTTTAACCTTTCCAAAATATTTTGTTGCTTTCTCATTGAAGTACTGAATTTTAGAGTGGAACTTTTCATCCCACTGCTCAAAGATACGAGAAGAATAAATGGAATAGGAAGATAAAATGTGTGAAAACATGAAAGAGGAAGAGAGAGTCAATAAAAAAAAAGAAAGATGAACAGATCCAAATAGACCAAAAGGGAAAAAAAAACTGTAAAACTGGTAAAAAGAAAAATGAAGGAAGAAGCAAAGACAAATTCTTTACAGTCTATAAGATGAGGAATTATGTTGTTCTACAGAAAGTCGTTGTGACGACCATGGACAGAACATGTGAATTACAATTAAGTTTTAAGGAAAATGGAAAGAAAAAGCATGGTTATAGTTCGAATTAGAAAGAGTTCAAATTTCTAAGACATGCAATAAGGAAAGAGGGATTGGAGAATTGGACGCTCATGAAGGCAACAACAAGTAACCTACCTAACAAGCTCGTGCAAATGGATGGCAGAACAGGAAGCAGAAGTAATGGTGAAAATAAAAACCTTACTAAGATCTACAAAGGAAAGGAAGTTGTAGAGAGCCATGATTGCTCACATCCTGAATAAACACAGCACATAGTAGAAGAAGATATGCTTTGCTATTCCAACCGGCATGCTCATCTCAGTTTTTATGCTCACAATGTTTCAGCTGCTGTGCCCTCCAGCTTTTTTCTGTTATCTGTCTTTGTACTTGGTAACATATTGGAATTTTGAACTGTACTCTTCATTCAACCCATGGAGGTAGATTGTTATCATTCCACATTTCATGCTTAAGGGATATTTCATATCAGTTAATACTTGTTAGTCTTATTCATTTTTGTGTTGCTTTTTTGCTTTTTTTATACTGAACCAGAATATATGATTTTTCAGCACTACCATACCCAAATATTGAACTCACACCTGCTAAGGAACTAGAAATGTTTTATCTTCTTCTTTAATCTACTATGCCGTGCATCTCTTAGCAGATGCAAGTTCAATTTGTGGGTCTGGTAGTGCTGAAATGTCATAGAGTCTAGTTCAATGGAAGAAACAGAGAATTGACTCAAAGAGGAGTCAATATTAATTGATATGAAATATATCCTAAGCATGAAAAATGAAATGAGAACAATCTACCATGTAGATTAAATAAAGGGTTTGGTTTTAAATTCTAACAAGGTTATTATTATGAAGACAGATATCTATTAAAGGGGTGAATGTGAGGGAAAGCAATTTGGATTGAGAAAATGGAAAAACAAGTTCAAATTCCAATAGAATTTATTACATCCACTTATGGCAAATAGCAAAGGGAAAGGTATGAATCCATCTCACAGCTATGGGTTAAATAGTATGATTTGTAACTGGAAAAATCATTTCGCCCCAAGCAAGGCAATAAAGCTACTAAAATGCAAGGGGTTACTGAGTGTGAGAGGATATGAGAAAAATTACTATTAAGGATATAGAACAGTAAAAGAACAAGAATTAAGAAGACAGAATATAATGTTTGACATTGCATATAAATTTTTTGGAGATCAAATTTGACTGGAAATCAAAAAGCCAAAAGAGAGCTCCACAAGCAAGAAGTGCAAGAGAATAAACTGTTAGCATAGAACTTACAGTTACATCTAACCATTTCAACTGTAAACTGTGAGACCTTGCCATTAATCTTGCACAGCACTTAAATTCATAAAATCAAAATACCATCAAAGAAAGTTCAATATTGACTTACAAAAATTCCATTATTCTTATAATCCCAAAATATTTTTTGGTATGAAATAACCCACAAAGGGTTGATAAGCCATAAAAACAACAAATCAATCAAACCAATCCCTCTATGGAAGCTAAAACAAAATATGCTCAAAGAACATGATTTCTTAAAATTTCTAAAAATTTTAATTTTTTTTAAAATTCTTAATCTGGCATCCTTTCATATGTTACTACCAATTAGACACTCCTGGCTACAATTCTTATAAAAATTTAAAGAAGAATGATATTCATAATCTAATGTACAGGTTTTTCAAAAAAAAAAAAAAAAAAAAAAAAAAAAAACAGTGCCTATTATAGAACTCCAAACTCTGAATTCAAAAATTAAAAAGAAAAATAACTGATGAAAACTGTAGAGTACAAAGACCGAAACGTTGTGAGTATAACAAACAAGACAACTATCCTGATCTGAATAGCAATGCTTATCAACAGAGAGAGATGGAAAGAAACAGAGACAACAGAGAGGTAGACTGATAGCAATGCAGTAGGGAGAAATAAATGAGAAAGCAATTAATGAGAAATAGCAAATATTAGACACACAAAAGGAAAATAGATTGAAAGAAAGGGACAGTGAGAAAAGCAGGACAAAGAATGACTGAAAGAGGAAGAAAGAAATGAGGAGGAGTTGAGAGAGATATAAACACAATATATAAGAAAGGGAAAATATTGTGAGAAAAATAGGAATGAAGACAATCAGTAGATTGGGGAATGGAAATGAACGAACAAAACAAACTTTAATCCCTAGAGATATAATTTCTCTTCTTTCAGTTTCTTTCTTGTCGAATGCATTTTTATCCCCAGCCACCATCTTGAAAAAGAAAATGTTGACATTTCACCTGGTAAGGTTTTTCAGGGCCAGAATTTACAGCCAACAGTCCGTATGTGGATCCAGCTGCCAAGATGTCTGACTATTCATGGAGAGGGAATCCGAAACAAAGGCAGTTCTCTACTGAGAGATCATAACCTGAGGTATAACCAAAGTTCTCCAAGGGGTCTTCACACATCACAATGTCCAAGTGTTTTGTTTGTCTCAGAACTGACGACCATAAAAATTCTCTCTTCACTCTCTGCTCTGATGAGAATGGACAAACCTTGCAGCAATCCACACATTTTTTTTCCTTGGTTTTGGTTTTGGTTTATGGTTAGAAAACAGAATTACAGACTAGAAGTTACACTGTTCAATTCATGTTTAGCAAATTTGTGGTTTAAATAATGTGAACAAATATGAAGAACTGCTTGCACTCCCCAATTCCTGCAACAGAAACAGTCAAGAGGGAAAATAGTATTTGGGCTGTAAGGTTTGACTTCATTACCAACTCTTGCCTATCACTATTTTTTTTCTTCATTCTCGTCTTCTTTCTTCTCTTACTCCTTTTAACTCTGACAATCACAAACCTTGTGCCTGACTAGCATTCCAAAACCAACTAAAAAAAAAAACACCACTGAATTTATCCTGATACCATTTAATATGGACATTTTTTACCTATAATATTCTGATCTTTGTCTATATAGTCACTTCTTCATTTACACATTTTCTCTGCTATTATCAAGTAAGAGAAACTACTTCCTATATTCATTTATTCAAACCAAATCATTCTTGCTGAACACTAGCAAGGTCACTTGACATTGTCAATTTGAAAAAAAATATCTTTTAGTATCATTTTTACTATTAACTTTAGTTGGGTAATTTTATTTTGCCCCATCTACTTTTAACAAGAGCCAATAAGGTTGGTACAGAGATGGTTAGAATACAGAAATTGCTCTGGGCAATTTTTGTTCTTGGCCTGCACACACATCATTCTACATTAAACTGAGCTTGTGTCAAATACTGCACCAGTAAGCAAATATCAATACAGAGCTTGGTCTACTGTTCAATTCTTTCTTCATATATATATATATATATATATATATATATATATATATATATGAATAATTTTCTAAAGATATAATTGATTTTTTATTCTTTATTAATTTGACAGATTTTTATTACTTTAAAAATTATTTTTAGTGAGTACACATATTTGAGTAAACACTCTGTTTAAATAAACAAGTAATAATAATTTAATAAATATTAAACAGTCTATTTATTTTCATCTACCAGGTCTGAATATATGAAAAAATCTTATTAAAGAAAAATATACACTCTCCAGCAGGATTGAAATCTGGGCAAATGGAAAACTGCTATTAGATCTGATGCGCCTTAACTGACTCTCGGACACAAAGGAGTTTTGCTGATCAAGCAAGGTCCGAGCAGTGTCTTTAAGCAAAATCCTTCTCCTCATAGATTACTAAAAATTATCATATCTACTCAGTTTTATATCCAAACATAAATAAAATAATTTTTGTAAAGAAGTAATGGATTTTTTATTACTTATTAATCTGACCAGATTTTTAAATGCAGGTTTGAATCCTGACAGAGAACACATTTTTTTAATAAGATTTCTTGAATATTCAAGCCAGTAGATGAAAATAAATTTATATACTGTTTAATAAATAAACTAATGCTTAAAGTGATAAATATATATATATATATATATATATATATATATATATATATATATATATATATATATTTTTTTTTACAATAAAATTCACTCTGTACAAGGGCCACTCAAGGTAAAAGGTTATGTTAGGAGTCAATTTGTGTGCATAAGAGGGGATGATAATGGTTAACCCTAGCCATTAACAGGTTAAGTGTGTAGTGATCAAGGAAACATCCTCCTAGAAGTTGATTCCACAGAGCAGTGGTTCATGGGAAAAAGCTGATCAGGTGGAACTTCTCAAATACAGGGGGAATGTTGGTGGTTTTCTACTACATAAGTGGCATGTCATTGCTGTGAAGGTTTGAACTGGAGAGAACAGAAAAATGTAGTGATAGATCAGTGAGAGGTTTGCCGCATCATGCTTCATTTAATTTGTAACATATATAAATATAGGTAGAAGAAAGAAAATTTTGATAAGATAGTGAGAGTTACATAGCATTGCCTGGTACCCTCACAATCAGGCTTGCACCACCCTGGTCAGAGTTTCAGAGGTAGCACACACTGGCACTGCACACAAATACCCTTGGGAAAGGTATGAATCCATCCCTTCTCCCTACCTATCGGTTGAATAGCAGGACAGACTGGGTTCTATAGCCTTGGTTGGCATCCAGTCTACCGCAGAAAGAAATGGCAACCTACTGCAGAAAAGTCTTCTGCCTAGTCAGTCATGAATTGAAAGAAACATGATCTCC
>OZ010575.1:49159962-49164962 GCA_963932145.1 Acanthosepion lycidas
AGGGCCGTGGGGTTGAAAAGGGGGAAAGATTCCGGAGGGAAAGCAAGAATAAAGATCTAATTAAGTTTAATTTTTCATGAGTTTTTTTTTTTTTTTTTTTTTTTTTGGTTATTCATATTGTTTTAACAATCACTAATTCATTTGATTTTAATTTCTTTTTTGTTCTTTTATGGATAAGAATTTTCACTTAACTGAATACATTCTTTGAAGATTTACCTTCCTATCATCCAGCTTTCTCCTTCACATCTTGCTTGTTTCTTTCTTTTCTTCACTAGCCCCCCCCCTCCCCCGTATCAAATTTTTACATTTGTTTTACTTTTATCAGTTTTAATTTTGAGATATATTTTATTATTTTCTCATCATTTATTTTGTTTCTTTCTCATCAGTGTTTTTTTTTTAATTTGTATTGTTTTGTTTTTTTTTAGTTTTCTTCTTTCTTTTAATGAAAGGAAACTTTGAAAATAATTTTTCCCTAAATTGCTTTTAGTTTTGTCTTCTGTCTCCTGTCTCTTCTTAATTCAGTTTCTTTTTATTATGTTGATGCAAAAATAATGTCGTTTTCTCACATATGTTACTATGTGAAAAAACGACATTATTTTTGCACCAACCTAATATCTTTCCATTTCCCTCCCTTCTTTTTCTTTTCTTCTTAATTTTCCTCTATTTCTTTCTTTCCTCTCTTAATTTTTCTTCCCTTCCTTTAATCTTTCCTTCTTAATTCTCCTCTCTATGTCTCTTTCTTCCTTTCTAAATTTTTTTTTCTAATTCTTTCTTTTATCTTTCCTCTTTAACTCTTGCCTTTTTCTATTAGGTTGGTGCAAAAATAATGACGTAATAATGTCGTTTTTTGACGTATTTTTAACGTCAAAAAACGACATTATTAATATTACGTCATTATTTTTGCACCAACCTAATATCTTTCTTCTTCAGTTGTTTTTCTTTTCTTTTCCCTCCAGCCACTACCTCTTCTCAATCATTCTATTCCTTTTTTTCCATTTCTTTTTAATTGCTTCAAATTATTTTATTCTTTTCCTTCTTTCTTTATTTTTTTTTCTTATCTCTTTCTTTAGTTTCTTTACTCATTTGCAACCCATGTCACTTTTTTTCTTTTCAGATTTATTCTTCCTTTTCTGTCATTCAATTTCATTTTCTTTCTGAGTTTTTGAATGATTTAACCCAATCATTCAGCTTTATTTTCTTTATTTCCCCTTTTCTTTCTTTCTTTGCAACTACACTTCTTTCACATTCTACCATTTCAAAAGCATCCCCCGGAAAGAAAGAAATTCAAAAATCCAAAGGGAGATAACTGGAAACCAAACGTACACTTAAACTGATGAAATGTGGGTGTGCTCGTTTGTAATTCCTTCCTCTGTATCAGTTGGTTTGGACATCACTCTTACTCTCGGGTGCTGCGTAAATGTCCCTATCCTATTTGTTAATTTGTGGATTTCGCCACTCTGGTACTTACTAGGACTCTAGCTTATTAAGTCACCTGAATAAAACAACTTCTGGAAATTTTTATTCTGAAATCTACTATGATAGGTAACCACTACACTGAAAATTTTGAGTAAAATAAGTGTTTGACACATTTAATTGATAAACAACAGACTCATTTATATTGTAGCATTGGCAAGACTTCATAGAAATATTTTTCAATTCTGTTAAAGCATTTTACTTTAAAAATTGATAAACATTTATTTTTAGTTTTATTTCTTCAAGCTTTTGTTATAGTTTAAAAAAAATAGTTTTTATAATTTCTCAATGACGTCATTTAATGAAAGCCACCATCCTTCTTCCGATCTTATGGATTAGCACTACAGAACCACAAAGTACTGAACCAAATAATAGAAATCACATCATTTGAGGACTTTCAATAGCAGCAACAGCTAAAATGGATAGCACATGTAACGTGAAGAGAAAATAATGACATAATCAAGATGCTGATGTTTCACACTACTTCAAACAAAAGAAAGTTAAGAAGGAAACTCCCATCAATACTGAAAAGACCTATAACAGTTACTGGACTTGAGAAACATATTTTCCTAATAGATTGTTTTAAAAAGAAAAATTCTAAACATTTGAACTAAAAGTAGTACTGGATGATCAGTCAATAATTTTCAAATGGCTTCATATAAGGAAACAGTTAATATTACCCATATCATTAGAAGGAATGTTGAATGTTTCCATATAAGGAAGCAGTTAATATTACCCATATCATTAGAAGGAATGTTGAATGTTTCCATATAAGAAAGCACTTACAATATTACCATTAATTAGATTTTCTTGTTTTATTGGGCGCAGGTAATAACCCGTGCCCAATGCTGCCGTTTATAACATTTTCTTAATTTTTCTAACCCACTCATTTATTATGACCCCACCTTTTATTTGGCACCTGAGAGTAAAAGAACATGTGTTTGGTGGGTGAGATAGTTGGGTATGTTTCACTAGTATCAGCAGTCAGTATTCAATAAGGTAGGCATTTGAAATACTGTTCTTGTAAGCACGAAAACCATACGTTCTTGGATGATGGCAGTGGTGGGGAAACTGATACAGTCACCTACTTATCTCCACACCTGACTTTGTACTGAACAAAAGAACAAGTTAAGCTTAGTAAATATACAAGAATGTGCAAGGGAACACACACATATGGGATTACCTCACCTTGTCTAAAAATGGACTTCACAAAATGCTGCTAGGTGGCATGGCAATCAATGGTATAAAAAGGAAAGGATTCTCTTTTCACTTTGAGATGTAGTAGCAACAAGTCAGAAATGATCTCTGCAGGGAGATATCTCTTTCCCCAAGTAAACTGACTACTTAATTTCACCAAACCACATAACTCACTCATATGAACACTACCTCTAATTTTGTAAATATATTTTTTCTAAGTTGTCTTTCTGTATACACACAAGTAAATTTTCCTCTCTTGAATTATGTTGCTATGTAAAAATATACACAAGAAAAATTCCTTCACATGTAGAATTCATTTCTTTTGAAAGACAACAACATGGTCCAAAATTCAATCTTATATTATTTGGTAAAATGCTATGTTTCTTCAGGATAGAGACTTTCGGAATGTTCCACACTGTCTTTTAATATCTATATACTGCATATTTGTATTTCATGGGTAGCTAATTTTCTGTGTGTCCGACATTGCTTGTAATAAAACAAGCTTGGTAGTATATATTAGTGTTTTCTTCTTCATAAATGCCATATTCTTTCATGATGCAGGCAGTCATGGTTCTCCACAACTTTCTTCTATTTTAATACCTATGACTTGCCATGATTTATTGGTAACGATAGTGGAGTGATTTCCCATTGCCTCTTTTATGATTTTAAATTTAGAGTTTGCTTTTGCTGAGACTAGCTGATAGCCAAAGCTAGAGAACCCAGTCTACCCTACTACTTAACCCATTACTGGGATTTCATTTGCATCTGCATTTTATACATTTTTTTTAATGCCAGGTTTCTTGAGGACATAGACAGTGATAGCTATTCACTGACTCCTTTTTCTTAATCATCTATGAATTGCAGTGAGTTCTTGGATTAGATAGCAGAACAGTTTCCTGTGTTCTCTCCACAGTTTGGAATTCAAAGTAGTCATTCTCCTAGACTGGCTGCCACCCAAGGCTACAGAGCCCAGTCTATATTGTTACTTAATGCATAACTGTGAAAGAAAAGAAGAGATAAATTCATGACTTTTGGACGGGCATTTGTGTGAAAGTGAGAACAACAGATGAAGTAGAAATTTCAAGCTCACCAATTCCACTTTTTGTGCCAATAACCATTACACTGGTGATGCATCCACTGCATGTGTTGAAAGATAGACAGAATCTCCACACTAACAAAGTTGTGTAAATTTTGTAAATATGTTGAAATGACCCCCGCAACATATATATATATATATATTAATCATTTCACTCCAAACAAGGCATTGATGCCACTAAGATGCAAAGGGGTTACTGAGTGAGAGATAGTATAAGAAAAAAATACTATTAAGGATAGAGAATAGAAGAACAGAAATTAAACAGAAAGAAGATAACGATTGACATTACATTTAAATTGTCGGAGATCAAAGTTAACTGGAACACACAAAGCCAAAAGAGTTCCACAAGTGAGAAGTGTGAAGAAACTGTTAGCATAGAACTTACAGTCACATATAGCCATTTCAACTATAAAAATAACGAGACCTTCCTGCCAATCTAGTACTGCACTTAAATTCATAGATTCTAGATACCATAGAGGAAAGTTCATCAGAACAATTACCATAAAAGTATTTACAGAAAAGGGACAGGGAGGCTACATTATGGTTGTAAAGTAACTGAAGCTGAGATGCCAGCTCAGCACCAATAACACTGCAGATTCTTTTTGTATTTTATCAAGAATCTCTAAATACACAGAAGTACCAAACCAGATGTGGCAGTAATTCTATATATATATATATATATATATATATATATATAGGAGGCACGGTGGAGTAATGGACAGTGGCTTGTATTGAGGAATCAGAGAGTTGAGTTCAAATTCCGGTTGAATCCATTACATTCACTTACATGCTAATATCCTTGGGAAAGGTGTGAATCCTCTTCTTCTCCCTCTGGCTATGGGTAAATGGCAGGACAGACTGGGTTCTATAGCCTTGGATGGCAACTGGTCTAGGAGAAGGACAACTCTGAATTCAAAACCTGCAGAGGGTCGTTTGGGGACCCTCTGGCATGTAGTGCACCAAGTCTCTGTATTCGGCCCTTCAAAATGTGTGGATGGTTCTGCATAAAACCTAGTGCTGGGCTGTCAGTTTCCTAGGAACTGATATGCTTGACCCTCATACGTCAAATTTGACAGGAGAGTCGAGGAGTATATATACATATATATATATATATATATATATATATTTTACTACCGCATCTGGTCATTATATATATATATAATACCACTCAGATTGCTCCATTTTAGTTTTGGAGAGTTCTAGGCTCAGAGTCTATCATGGAAAGTAAAACCAA
>OZ010575.1:49169962-49197462 GCA_963932145.1 Acanthosepion lycidas
TGTGTGTGCATATTGAAAAGTACTATTATTTTATCAAACTAACTCCACCTTTTGCTAAGAAAAACCATTTTTTTTTTCATTTTTATTTCATCTTCATCTGACAAGAGATAAAAACCATAACTGGTAGAAATTGATTAGACGCTGATGCTCGCTATGGCTGGATAGAATAAAAAAAGAAAATGAAAAAGAAAATAAAAAAATCAGAACCAATTATTAGATAAAAAAAAAATTAAAAAATATGAAAATAAAGGAACTCACAAAAAATTGCAGTTTTAAAAATTTAATAAACATGTGGGTGTGGTCATATTATTCTGAGGTGAGAAAGAATGAGAAGGTTAGAAACGAGGAGGAGATTTGAAAGCATGGGAAGAAAAAAAAAGGACAGATTAATGAGAGAATGAAAACAAACACTTAAAAGCAGAAGAAAGAAAAAAATTGGGGAAGAAAATTTTGGCAAGGGAATGAAAAAGGAAAGAAAAGAAAGGAAAGAAAAATGGATGACATCTGGAGAAATAAATAAGCAAATTGGCTGACAGAAAACTACTGATTATATATATATATATATATATATATATATATATATATATATATATATATATTGGGTGTAACAGCAATATTGTACAAATCATGTAACAGCACGGGATAATTGTTCATCCCACAAAATGTTTAATATCTAAAAAAAAACACTAATCATGCTTCTTTTTCCCAGGTTTTCAGATAAGATGCTTAGCCATCTTGACACCATTTATCAGAAGAATCACTAAAAAGTCCTTTGAATTATTCAGCTAGAAATAGAACAGGTTAAAATCATTTTGTTTCAGCCTCACTGTGTCTTCCCGACTTAGCAAGGGTGAGAGGAAAATGATCATGCAGGCTTTCAGTAATGGTACCAACATTCATATACTGGCTTTCATCTTCAAAGTCTATTCAGGAGCCATCAAGAGAATGGTGAATAAGTTTAAAAAGAAGGAACAGTAGAGAGGAAAACTGGATCAGGAGGTCACAACAGAAAGAGTGATCATCATTTCAACTTCAAGGTAAATACATTTTTATTGCTCAAAGTAGAGTCCAATAGTGTTAAAAAAATCTCATAGAAATCCAGTAAGATATCTTTAATCATTTCTGAGATACAACAGTTCAAAGCCTAATCTAACAATTGGACAATTTTGTTGTTACACGATTTGGACAATTTTGCTGTTACACCAGGTATATACAACAGGTGTACATCTACACGCATACAGTGTTTAGTGCGTAACAGTATATCTGGAGGTATGGCGGAGTAATGAATAGTGGCTTGGTTAGAGGAATTGGAGAGCTGGTTTCAAATTCTATTCCAATAGATTACATTCACTTATGTGATAATACCCTTCAGAAAAGTATAAATCCATCTCCTCTCCCCACAGCTATGGGTAAATAGCAGAGTAGACTGGTCCTATAGCGGGTGGCTACTAGTTTCGGAGAAGGACAAGTTTGAATTCAAAGCCCGAGGAGGGTCATTTGGAGACCTTGTGGCACATTATGTTCTCAGTATTTGGCGCTTCCAAAAAGTGTGATCGGCTCTGCACAAGCATTTATCACTATAATTAAATCGTGTGTGTAGTCAGACTGTTTGGTTCTAAGAACTATTCTGATGGATATTCATATATAAAAAAATGATGGGATAATCCTCCACACACACACACACATATGGGACCTTTATTTGTGCAAGTTCATAGATATGCATTTCATGTGTGAGTAAGCATACAGATACACCAAGTGCATGTTTGTATATGAGTGTGCATACAGATAAATGCTGATTGTGTATGTGTATGCATTTATAATTTTCAATATTGTTGTGTGTACGGAATATATATGCATTTCATGTGTGAGCATGTATATATGTACAAGCAGGGTGTGTGTGTGTGTATATATATATATATATATATATATATATATATGTATGTATGTATGTATATGTATATATATATTATATATATATATATATATATAAATTCAGATACATACTTGGTGTGTATCCATGCATATAGATTGCTGGTTGGTCTGGCTGGGTTATTTCATGTTGAATATTGTATAGGGCACCCAGTGAGGATCAAACTCACTACTCAGTAGTTATGGAAGTCTCAAAGATTTAATAAATAAAACTGATTTCTTTTAATCACCACAGAGAACCTTTTCTGCTTTCCATCAACATGACGAGAGAAACTCTTTCTTGGGCTCATGTTTTCCACTGATATGAAATGGAGTGATTATATTAAATCAACTGCTAGGTCTACCATTAGAAAAGTCGGTGCCTTTTCTGTATGAATTTTAAGTGTGCTACTCGATTGGCAACTATGGATCAGCATCTGTGCATGTGAGTAGAGAAACTTTTTGTGTGTTTATAATGCACGTCATGTGTAAGTGTTCATGCAAATCCACACTGATGCATGTTCGTGTGTGCATGTATATGTACAGTTAACCATTCACTGTTATATGCAGAAAGATGCACACTTAGTATATGTGTGCATGCAAATACATAGTGTGTATGTGTGTATAAATATGAACCTAGTAAATGTGTAAAGGTATGGAGTTTATATATATTTCATAGATACAGACTTGTGTGTGAGCATGCATACAGATACATGCTGTTTGTGTATATGTGTGCGTGAATGTGTATACAGGTACATATTCGTCCGGCGTACATATAGATATGCACTTGATATATGTATGTGCATACAGGTATGCACTTCATGTTAAAGGGTGTAGACAGATATAAGCAGTGTGTGTGTATGTATATGTATATATATATATATATATATATATATATATATATATATATGAAGAACTGTAACTATTACTACTAATAATGCAAGACTCTTTGGTAAAGCGAATCGAGTTCTCTCAGTCACTGTGTGTTTATCTAAAAATAAGTACACTTAAATTCACCTTCATCCCTGCAGTGCATTAGGGGCAGAATCTCCGACTGGCCAATTCAGCTATCACACTGATGAACTGTGATACAGTGAAACAGTCTGTCTGTGGATGACAATATATATGAAGATATACATTTAGCGTGTGTGTGTTTTGATACTGATTGCTGGTTGATTTTACAACATCTCAACCCTTGTTTATGATGAAATTTTGTATGGCTCACCCAGTGAGGATCGAACTCACTACTCAGAAGTAATAGCTAACCAGACAAGCTTTACTAGCATTTTCCATATGCAGAAGCACACTTATGTAGAAAGATACATGCAGATGCACACTTGATGCGTGCTTGTGTATACACACGCGCGCACATCCACTCAATATGACAAATTTTACGTCCATCTAATATTGCATAGTTTGTTTGTTTTTTTTACTAAAATAATAACTTTAACGATTTTCATGTCCATAACAATACGTGAAAAACCACACTAAATTAAAAAGTACACATAAGGTATCCAAAATAGGGTGAAACAGGACCTCAAAATATTTCTCCAAAGTTTTCTAATAAAATAACCTATGCAATATACAATTTATTCATTAATGAATAAATACTGAAACTTTATCTTAATCAGATAATTCCATGATTTTTTGGCAATTTTTGCTTTCATTTCGCAAAAAAAAAACAAAAAAAAAACATCCATTTTGCGGGTATGTTTGACAAATGTTTCAGTTGGCTGCGCTTTCAACCCGAAGTTACCCTTACAAATGCATCTAATAATCCAGCTTTGGGAGTTAGCGACAGAAAAACGCGAGGTTAGCTGGAAACAGACAAAAATTGACGCATTTTTTTTCTGGTTAATCTAAACTGAACAAAAACCTTAAACAAAGCATCTAAAAATGTTAAATGACTTTTTTTCTTCTTTTTTTTTTTTTTTTTTTTTCGTTAATTTTTAGGTATTCAATTATCCGAAGTTTTGACACAAGGAAGTACTGTACAATCTCCTTACAGAAACAACAGAAATATGGTTCTACAGAAGGATGCTGAGATTACCATGGGCTGAACATGTAAGCGAAAACGAAGTTTTAGAGGAAAAGGAAACAAAAAGGACACATCTAGTTTATATCAGCTGAAATTTCTAGGACCCATCATCAGGGGAGGAAGGCATAGAAAATTGGAAACTGACAAACACACGAGGAATAGCGGAAAATAATCTACCTAACGACCTTGTTTAAACGGTTGAGAGAGAGGGGATTAAGAGAGATGGCTAAAAGGCAAAATTTACTAAGAGCTAGAAAAGACAGAAAGTTGTGGAGAGCCAAGATTTCACAGGTCTTGAAAGGACACGTCACACAGAAGAAAGTTATTATGATCTGAGGTGGAAGTTGGTTGGAGTAAAGAAACAAAATTAGACACTGGTTTGGAGAAATGACCAAAGATTTATTTTCATTTACAAGATATGAAAATGTCTCTGATAAGTGGCATACGGTAGCGTTCGAATGTGCAGTGTACGAGGTGTGAAGTGAGCGCGTGAAAAAACAGCTCACTCAACCCGACTGCTGACTGCTTGGTAGCTATCGATTTGGGCTTGTCGCGTCGATAGTGTAGTTTGTTCTCTTTCTGTGTTCAGAGGAGGTCGTGTTCACGGACTAATGGTCGGACGGGCAGTCAGCTGTGTTCCGGGTAGTTTCTCTGCTTTCTGTTCACTGTGCTAATGCCCGGCTTCTCTTATGGCCTATATAAGGAAACACACGGACGTAGTTGTAGACATTTGTGGCAAACGAGTCGATAATGGCTAGCAGTCTGGTATATTTGTGTTTGTTTTAAAATTTGTTTTGAGAGGAGTGTGTGTGACTTAGCTAGACGAAAATTGTTGTGCAGTTAGAGATATGTTTTCTAATAATTGTATAAATATGCCTTTAATTTGTTACCTCTATGTGTAAATTGTTTTTCGCTACAATTACATTACACATATATGTGAAAAAAAAATACATTACTTTTAATAGCTTCATATCGCTGCTTCAAGATTAAAGACATTCAGTGTCACATTTCAACATAGTTGGACAGCAAGGCAGAAAAGGAGAACATCCATTAATTTATTTCATTAAACCCAATCAAAGATAACTGGTGTTTTTCATTGAACATAGATGGCGCAAATTGTAGGACATGAGGAAACAGTGTAAGATATTTTTGCATTAAATCTGTCATTAACGGTAACTTAAAAATCATTAACGACATTTCTCTTAGGTGGTTACTCTCTCGTTTTAGTGGCAGTAAATTCAGAAAAGTTTATTCAAAATTCCACAATAGAAGCTGACCATTTTTACCTAAAATTCAATCTTTAAAGATTTCTCCTTCAGAAAAATGGATACTTTGCTATGTTTCTCGTGTAGTATTATAATTTGCAAGATATAACAAAAACAACATAAAATGTTTGATTTTGGAGGCAGGATAAAAAGCAATATTGACGTAATAGCAGAAAGCCATTTCTAGGCTGAAATTAAGCCTTTTAGATTATTATTTCTTTTGTCTTCAAGACAGAACCCGAAAAGACGTAGATAATTCTATTTATGGTGTCTTGCTCAGGCACATGTCTCTTTAATGCCATTCTGTAATGCCAAGGGCTTACGAACATATCACGTTAAAATACCGGTTCTCGTACGATCGCCGAAGTTAAGCAACATCAATCTGGTTAGTACCTAGATAGGTGACCGCTTGGGAGTAACAGGTGCTGTAAGCTTGCATGTACGAGTGGTGTAAAGGATAATGAATTGTTAACCGAAGAGCCGAGTTCAAATTCCAGTTAGGTTCGTTATATTCACTTACGCGCAAATACCCTTCGAAAAGGTATGAATTCACCTCTTATGACATAATTAGTAAGACTTGTATCACTAAATCGTAATGATCTAAAAATAAAATTCCTACAATTTAAGATATATTTTATGGTTTTAAATAACCTGCAAAGGGTTCATAAGCCGTAGAAAACAAATAATGTCAAGTCCACTTGCTCTAAATTTTAACACTTCAGACAATTATTTGGCAAATTGATAATTTTTGACTGGCCGTAACTTTTCAGCGACTAAAGGGTTCTTCATACTTTACTTTGTTGATTCGGGTTTTTATTCAACATATTTCTGAAATAAGAATCTGCTAATTGAAGGAAATGTTTTTCAATATTTCCTCGTGGTTACCAATTGCAGAAAAATTAATGGATACGCTAATATTGGAAGATTAACAAATATTTATACTATATTCAATAAAGTAGTTTGACCAAAGCAGGCTATGAGTGGCATGATCAAAGAACATATATTTGGAAACAGTATAATTAAAAGAGGGTATGGCAAGTGACCAATTGGGTACATGACATTTTTTTATGTTCTATATTGTTATAGGACAATCAAAGTTCAGCTTCCGAAAAGGTCTGGTGTATGGTGTCAGAAGAAGGAAAAATGAGTCCTTGTTGTCTATGTCGTGGAAGCGGGAAAAAAACCTCACGTGGAGCAGAAAGTCGTGTTGCGATTGGACGGTCTTGTAACTAATCTGGAACTCTCAGACATGTAGGGGTTCGAAAATCAAAGCCTTAAAACCTACTGCTACTATGTATGTGTTTTGAGCAGAGTGTGAATGTGTGCTAAAGTATATACGTGTGTGCGAATTCACTACAACACTAAATCCCGATGTAGATTTCGTTAGGAAATATATATAGCAGTCATTGGTTTCAGTATTTGTGTTTAGTTTAAGTATTTTTATGCTGTCGGATGCGATCAGGTGGGTTGAAATAAAGACATAATTTCTCTAAATTGACAAAGAAAATTTTGAATAGGAAAAGTTTAAGAAGCCTGGCTCCCACAAGATTATTTGAAACAAGAAAACCTTCATTCTACATTTGTAGTAAAGGAAGTCAGTTGCAAATGTAAAACAATGTAGATAATATTACTACAATTTGTACTGTCACTTTATCTGCATATTTCATATTTTTATAATTTACATTTAATGTTAGACATCAAACATATATATATATATATATATATATATATATATATATATATATATATATATATATATATATATATAACGTTTTATATATATAATATACGTCTTTATATATCAGAACACTTTTAGGAAAATCTATGACAAAGTTGAAAAATCTATGACAAAGTTGAAGCATTTTTTAATTTAGACTTCATTGAACTAAAGTGAAGTTTTTGTTGATGTTACACATGCGTATGGAGGAGAAAGGGACGTTGATCATATATATATATATATATATATATATATATATATATATATATATATATATATATTAGTTTAACATTTGGTATATACATGGGGGAAGAGTGCTCAATATCGGAGATTGAGCATTTGTAGATATAAACCGTGCGGATATTGAAATCAATACTGCATGGTGTCTGAACATTTCACAACTTATTTGGCCATCAAAACACACACACACACACACATATATATAATTGTGTATTTCTGTACACATCGGTAAGTTTGTAGTCTCTGGTGAAAAAATCATTTATTTTACACACCAAATATTTTTCAACATAAAATTGACATCCTTGTCAATGCGCCTAATGCAATGTCAATGCACTGATGAATACTTGATCACGTTGATCCAACGTTATAGAGACAAAATTTTAGATCAGATTCAGTTTATATCTATATACAACAGTCTACATGCTTATTGTCCCCATCTCGCATCCCTTAACCGTTATCATCCCTTATGGAATATCGAACGTACTTTAAGTTTAGCCTGAAGCATGTTGGAAAAATAAAATCTCATAGATTTTTCTCCAGCTTACCCCAGACACTAAGGGGAAAGATTCGGTGAGTCCAAGCCTGACCTTCAGCAAGTTGAGATCAGTGATATTAAGTTTCAGATTTGGGCGGTAATCGAGAAGTACGCGTAATATGTCATTAAATATATATATATATATATATATATATATATATATATATATATATATATATATATGTGTATGTATGTATGTATGTATGTATATATATGACGTATGTGCGTGTATGCAATATATTCATACATTGTACTGTTTAGAAAGTTTTAAGTACCAAATATCCACACACCTGCATACAGGCGTACAAAATCAATTCCCATACCAACTTCAGCAAAAGCACTTCATAATGATTAACAATACAACGTTTCAGGCAAAAATTTTAAACAAAAAGAACGTCCTTTTCTTCCCGCACCCCCTTAAAAAAACAAAATAATAAAAAACAATATTTCCTTCCATCGAATTTCTATAGCGAAAGTTCCGTAGAACACTGAATTCCACTTTCAATAGAATTTACTACCAGAGTCGAATAGATAGAATTTCTATAGAAAGATCTAAAAATAACAAAAACAAAAACAAAAAAATAGTGCTACAGACTAGAATTTTTATACTTGAAAATTCCTTAAGAATTTTGGTCCTCGAAAAGAAGAAAGAAAAAAAAAAGAAAGAAGAAAAAGGTTAAAAAAAAATCTTTTTCCCAGAATTGTTCTATATTATTGGCATCTATTGAGTCCTTCATTTGAACGAGGGAATTTTCAAAAAGCGTTGGTGGCTAAAGGTTATGCGATTGGCATTGTTTAATCTCTTGAAAGCGCGACTACCAAACATTTATTTATTTCAAGGCATTGGAGTTAAGTCAGAAACAGGAAGGAAGCAGAATTTCAGGCGAACTCACAAGCAAAACAAAACTCAAAGAAACATGTTCCACACGTTTCCTCCATTATCCAAGCGCGCGCCCGAGTGTGTGTGTTTGTGCGTGCGCACGTGTGTGTGTGTGTCTGTGTGTCTGTGTTATCCTGTTATGTAGATCTGAGAGGTTTCTTTGGGGTTCAGAAAAGTTTATGAACATCAGACACTGCAGGGAACAAAAACAGATGAGGAAATGCGAAGGAAATACTTATGCACTTACAGATATATATATATATATATTATATATATGAGAGAGAGATGGAGAGTGTATACAGATATTCTGAATAATTCTAAGCTGAATCAAGAAAGGATCCCTGATGTTAAGGCTATTGTTTCGATTTCTGACAAGTGGGTTGAATCAAGAATTTTTGAAAGACCTCTCATGTATCCGCTTGTAGCTCTTAAATATGTTTTTTCTAAGTGGATACAATCTTAAACTTAACCCACTTTACAGTTTCTAAGCAAAAACCCAAACGAAATCTGGAGAGAGGATCCCTTCTTGGCTAGGTTGATAAATTTTCAGCCTATGTAAATTGCTAATACCCCCTGAAGAGTGGACGTACAGGTCCGCCTACGAAACTGGAATCGGGATGCGGAAGGTAATATCAATCAGCGAAGTGACATACTTTTAACTCACATTAACACCCCCACCCCAACAAACATATATAAAGAGGGCATTGAAGTCAACACCCAGCGGCGACTGTCTGGTTCATGCTTTCACTGCTGGGTGTTGACGTAATTGTTCATATTTATATTTACATACACACTATCCCTGATATTGACCACGTTAACCCATAAATATAGCATACCTGAAAGAAAAGTATATTTTTTACCATATATCATTGTAAAGGTTTACTCATGTATTCATTATTCTATAGTACTTCTATAGCAATGGTAATATTAGCCGTTTCCTTAAAAGGAAACATTTGGCATTCACTGATCGAGTAGCCAGTACTATTTTCGGTTGAAATTTTACAAAATCTTTTCCTTAAAACAATTTCTTCAAAAAACAGCTTTCTCAAGTCCAGTAGCCGTTATCCCACTTTCCAGTACTGATGTTTGAGTTTGTTTTTCTTTCTAACCTTTTATTCAAAATGGTATGGAAGGTTAACATCTTGATTTTTCACTTTTCTCCATATCTTAACACATTGTCTGTGCTTTTTGACTTTATTAATTTCCAAAAACGCACACACATCAATGGCAGCTACTGATATACGCACCTGTATTGAATATATATATATATAGAATTCAAGAAAGAAATTCGGATTACAAACACAGAAAATGTCTCATATCGAGAATATTTAACATTGAAAAACAAAAGAAAAAATTAATTATTTTTAATAATATGTGGAAAACTCCGCTTTTACCTGAAGACGGTCACGAGACCAGAAACACGTGTAGTGTAACATTATGTAAAACAAAGCATAATATTTTTTTCTAAATAAATCCACATTACAACCAAAAACGTTTACGGCACCTCTCTTCTCTTCTTTTTAATATACATACTTTTCTCTCGTTGGAACCACTACAACCTCTTTCTTTTATATATATATATATATATATATATATATATATATATGTTTTGAACAAATAAAAAACATTAAAAAATTAAAATTTTCAGACACATTAATACTTTTTCATTTTATACCTTAACGAGTTTCGGCCAGCATGGGCATCATCAGGAAAAAAATATCTGCTTGCTAGTAGCAGTAAAACATATATATATATATATGTGTGTGTGTGTGTGTGTGTGTGTGTTTTACTAAAAATTTAAAGATGCAGGATATTTATTAAAGACTGATTTAAAGTTTTGCTTGTCTAAAGGATGACAAGTGAAAATCACAAAACTTTAAGTCAGTCTTTGAAAAGTATCCAGAACTTTTATATTTGTTGTTTGAAAACTATAATTATTGTTTTAGATATCTATTTAGAATTTTATTCACAAAATCTGTTTACGTTGACACGTTAAAATGTATAATTTTATGGATTATATTAGGTTGGTGCAAAAATAATGTCGTTTTCTCACATAGTAACATATGTGAGAAAACGACATTATTTTTGCACCAACCATATATATATATATATATATATATGTATATGTATATATATATATATATTTGGGCAACACTCTCTCTTTTATACATGTTTTATTAAAGATTCCTGACACGGTACTGTGGTTAAGCTTTTTATTTAATATTTCTTGTGTTCCTTCAAGTATTTTCTTTTCTGGACACAAATTGTGTAAAAATTGTCCAAAATTTCTACTTTTAGCCATTATCAAGGGCAATTTTTATTTTTTAACTGAATGTGCTTTTTTTTATATATGCGTTTGAAGTTACAGAAATGTTTTATTTTTCAAACACAGTCAACACTTTGTAGCCGTGTTCATAGTTAACTTTATTAAGTGCTAGCTTATATATATATATAAAAGAGAGAGAGAGAGAGAGAGGTGTTTTGTCAAATGAAAACCAGAGTACTTATGCAAGGTATCATTTGGTAAAATTCTGATTTTAATGCCTGTGACAATCTTCAGACATAAAGTGAAAACTTATCATTGTAAAATTTTAATATTAATATTTTAATGGTAAGTTATAAAGACCTATTATTAAATGATGGAACAGCTCCTTTACTTATGAAAAAAACAAAGTGCTGTACCAAATGGTGAGAAAAAAATATATAGTTATTATTAGTATAAATTTTTTGTTATTTTGCATTGAACACTGTTTTACTACCACCACCACTCACTGCAAAATATTATATATAAATAATAAAATTTCTCATCTTCATATATATATATATATATATATATATATATATATGTGTGTGTGTGTGTGTGTGTGTGTGTGTGTGTGTGTGTGTGAAAATATATAGAAAATAGGAAAGAACAGGTTAGGTAAATAATCCAAAGTTCTCTAGTATTTTTGTTATTATTTTAAAAAAAATAGTGCTCGATACAAAAGTAGAGCATAAATATAATTATTTATTAAAAAATATGATTCCAACACGCTACATAAGAGTTCTCATGTTTCAAAACAAGAGCTGGAAACTTGATTTCAATAATGAATCTGCTATTAAAACGCGTAAATTTCAGAAATAAGTTATTCAAAAAAAAATTTCGCTTGAAGATGGAACAGAGCTTACTTTAATTCAACTTAATTCAAATAATTATATTGAAGTTTTCGGCTCTTGTTTTGAAACATGAGAACTCTTATGTAGCATGTTGGAATCATATTTTTAAATAAATAATTATATATATATATATATATATATATATATATATATATATATATATATATATATATATAAATTTATGCGTGTAGCTTTCTACACAGTGCATGCAAAAACTACACATATCCTTAGCAGAGGACCAAAGAGTTATATTTTGATCCAAGACAGAGTTTAGAAATAGACTGATCCTAGGTAGAAGTGCCAATCTATAAGCACATAATTGTCATTTTTTATGGGTATTATGCTAGTTTAATACTTATCAATATTGTTGGTTGGTTGGCAGGATACCCATAGATGTACATTAAAATTTCAATGCCTTTCTTGAGATTTATCTCCCTCTTTTTCTTCATGTTACAACCACCACCACCAACAACAACAACAATAATGCTTCAGTTAAATGATTACATTTTAGCCTAAACTTTTCAATAAACTTATGTTTTATTTTTTTATCTATTTGAGTTTGACTCTCTAGAGAAACCAAACATTTAAAAACTACTCCTCATTTATCAAAAAACTATTTGTTGAAGTCACATGTGATATTGTGGCTAAGATTTCCTAAACAAACCAGTGTATAACCCCATAAAAATAATGGGTTACCTATATATTTATAATTTCATCATCTTTTATGGGTAATGTTAAATTTAGTTTTCAATCTTGTTCATAAATTCAGTGCATAAATATTATTTGAAAAAAAAAAAAAGACAAAAATATAACCATAGCAACAGTTGCAATAATAATGATATAATCTGCAGCAGATGCAAACACACAGACACGGAGCCTTGCTATACTCTCTTTCTGTTTCCATTATCTTGCTAATAAACAAAATAATGGTGTTAACTAATAAATAAAATAATTGTGTTGACTTTTATATCAACACTTTTATTCATCATAATAAAAACATATCTAGTGAAAACAAATTCAAGGAGTGTGTAGAAAAGGACAGTAAAAAAAAAAAACAATAATCACAATTCTATTTACATTTGAACTGAATTGCTTATACTTTCACACATATGACCTCCAGCAAAGCTAAAGCAGAACTTTTGTCTAACCTCCCATTTGCCCACTATGGGTTAAATAGCAGGTTAGACTGGGCTCTCTAGCCTTGGCTGGCAGCCAGTCTAGAAGAAAGATAACTTGGAATTCCAAACTATGGAGAAAACAGCTGGAAAACAGTTTACTGTCTTTCCCAAGAAGTCATAGCAATTCAGCATCTGTCTATATTTCTGAGATGAGGTATTTTGTACCTATTTACATTAGAAGAAGTCGGGAGTGTACAACGGCCAAAACATTGTGAAAAATATGGCAATAAAAATGAGGACAATAGTCTGAATAATGTAAATAGGGTTCATAGCAATTCACATCTAATATAGCAAAAGGAAGCTGCAGAGAGTCGTGATCGCTTTTATCCTGAAGGGACATAGCATTTAAAAAAATCTGTCTGTCTTATCTTTATCTGTATTATTACTTTAAATGTTATATTTTTGTGGGTACTCATGTTTGAGTAAAGAGCCTGTTTTTAAACAGTGTGAATTACGTTTACAGGCCTGTCTATAAAAAGAGTCTTCATAAATAGAATGTGCCCTCTGGCAGTGTTTGAGCAAGTTTAAGCCCTATTGGGGGACACATTATCTTTAGTAAGACTCTTGAGTGCACAGCCTGGTAGATATAATTCCCACTGTTTAGAAAGTAAGATGTCTACCCAAATCCACTAAAATATAGCATTTAAAGTAATAAGAAATACTGTCAAATTAATAATAAAATCATTTTAATCCCTTTTTAGTCTTTTTTATTACTCTAATATCTGTCTATATTTCTGAACTGAGGTATTGTAACTATTTATGCTATTTATATCATTTGGACTGTCATTCTCATCTTTATTGCCATATTCATGACATTGCAGATATTGTACGCTCCAACCTTCTTCAGGTGATGTCACGTGGAATTAGAACAATCTACCCCTGTGGACTAAATAAAGGTTTTCGTTTGAAATTCAAACGTATGTTACCTGAAGAAGCTTGGAGCATACAATGGTCGAAATGTGAATATGGCAATAAAGATAACAATAACAGTTTGAACATTGTAAATAATGTAAATAAAAATTACTTTATAGTTTCTCTTCATTTTTCTCTTCTGTCTCTCCAAACCTGTCTGCTGGGAGAAGGATGACTGAATTGAAAATTATGAAAAGGGGCAACAGAAAACCACTCTGATATCTTTCCCCAAAAGTTATAGAAATTCACAGATAAGAAGATAAAGCTGTGGATAGCCATATTGACTTATGTCCTGAAGGGACATGATGTTTTAAACAATTTATCTTCTTATCTTTTTCTGTCTGCCTATTGTCTATACTACCTCCAGCCAGTTGAAGAAATAGGTGGTCTTTTAATTCTGAACCATGGAGAAGGCAATGGGAAACCAGTATACTCTTTCTCTCAAGAAGTCATGGCAATTAACTAATAAAATAGAAGAAAGATCTGGGTAGAAAGAGGATCATTGATATCCTGAACGGACGTAGCATTTATGGGTCAGCAAATGTTCATCTTTATTGCTGATCAGTACTTTTACACTTTTCCAGCATTAACAACCTGAAAATTTATTATAGGGGACTAAACACTCAACTGGAAAATTTCGATTTGTTCAAATAAGGCCCCACATTCAATTTCTATGCTGTACATTTAAAATCAGCTGAAAAGAAATAGTCAGTTGTCCAAAAAGATAAAAATGAATTCTGTCTAAATTTTTCAAATGATATCTTACTGATAAAATATAGTTATTATATATATATATATATATATATAACAAGTTATAATATCAGGAATACAGGAATAGGATTTATTAAACAAATCCATATTATTATTGTGTTACGTGTTGATAATTGTAACAAAGGAAAAAAAATGATTTACCACAATACAGAGCTAAATTACAAACAAATATTTAATTTACTAAAACAGAACATAAAATATATACAGGATAAACAAAATAATCAATTGTGGCCTACAAAACAGAAAACACAGAGTTACTGGCGAAGTGTTACAAGGGAGAAGGAAAGGGAATCAAATATCTTTATCACTTTAGGGCTAGTGAAGTAATCTAAGTGCTATATTTGGAAATCCACAAAGGCGTGTAAATAAATATTAATTTTTAGTTTGGTCAATGAAAATTAGTCAAAATTCTATTTACCAAATTTGTTCCATGAAATTATGATCTAGAATCTTCCAAACATTCTATTTCTAATTTCTCTATTTTACAACTACTTCATGAATGAAAACTTTTTTGTAATAACAAGTAGAACTCATGGGATTATATTATTATAAAAATGCATCCTCGTAACAATAGCTTAAGCACCCCAAATCATGAATACTACGAAAAAAAAAAAAAAAAAAAAAAAAGAATTAAATTTTATAAAAATTAATAGGGTGTTCATTTTGCTATGTAAATTCATTGTACCCCCCACCTTCACCTACGAAAGTCAAAAGAAATATGCCCATATGATGTGATTGCCTTTTGGTTAGTTCTAAAACATCAAATAGACTTACCCTTTGTTTCCAATCTTTGTGTAATAAAAAGAGTGCAAACTTTACTAAAACGCTTTTCTTTTGCTGGTTCAAGAGGGTTAAAAAAATAACTGAAGTTTTGTTTTCCAAAGCTAAAAGCTCAAATTCTTCCATTTCGCCAAACAGCTCAGCAAAAAGCAAAAAAAAAAAAAAAAGTTCTTCTTGGGACAATTATGACAATTCGATTATTGTAGAATCGAGCATAAAGTGAACACAAGCGCCGAGATTGTTAATGTTTGTCAATGAAATTCAAAAGAAACGCAAACCCTCAGTCAAACAAAGTCTATAATCTCAAATATCATGCTAAGAAGAGCTTCAGGTTGTCAGTCGACATTTGTTGGATTCCGTTATGTAAACTTCTCGATTGCCACCGGTTTTGCAGAGTCATCTGCTCCTTTCAACAAAAATTAATTTACAGACAAAAAACAATGTTCACTTGATCTTTCTCGAGATTTTCGCATGCTTTCGGATTGCCTCTTCCTTTTTTATTCATTTTCCTTTCAATTCATATAAATCTTAAGTTGATTTTATGATTTGCGGGAATGAGTAACGTTTTGACCAGTTGGTTGATGCTTTAAACTGAAGTTACAAAAAACAGTTTTCACTTTTTTCTAAAACGTCATTACTCTTCCTTCCAATCAATGTCAAAATTAACGTCATATTTTAAATTTTCAGACTCTGAAAGAGAAAGTGTGTTTGTAAGATTCTCCCAGCCAAATTGCATATTGTATAATTTTTAGACTGCACAAAAAACAGCAAAGATGCAATGACTATAAAATAGACTGTACACAATTAAAAAGTGTATGTTTCACTATAATTCTAGGATAAACGTTTAAATAAAACGACGTTTATTCTTTCTCTTCCAGCTAGTATATTGGCCAATAATGGCAAGTGTTTAAATGCAGGCTACCAATTGACTCTATCTATAGTGGAATAGGAAGCCGGTGACGGATACCCAGGCGCCAATACTGGGGATATTTAATCTTTTTCATGTGGACAAGTCACATATTTAAACGTCGGGAGGGGGACCACACACATATGCCTTGTGAAAAATTGCCGAGTGATACGTATTTCATGGTGTCTCTCTTATCCGTAAACGAAGCAATGCTGCTAGCTACCACCAATACTAAAAATAAATCCTCCTCCTCCTGGTTATCATCATAGCCGTAGTCGTCTCCCCGTGATCGTGATCTAGAAGTACCGAGCGGGCCTCTAGTGGGGTACAACCGTGTCTCGTAGACAAAAAGGGACTCTTTCGCCTTGCCTGGCGGTACTCTTAGAGATTGCGTTTCCATAAAAGCACTGGTTTAGTGTAACCTTAAATTTTTAACCTTCATATTATGAAATACATTTCTAATTAAAATTTGAAAATTATAGCGTGAATGATACGAGAAGCAATGGCGAAGGTATCTCGCTCGGCAGATGGCACATTACACAGCAAGATGAGCTCAGTTATCATCCTTCTACTGCTATAGTAAGAAGAAAGTGGTCTCAAGAGGTAAATAGAACTGTGATACTATAGCAGTGAAGAAACAGTAACAGGATATAGAAAAATAATACATATGACCTGGAAAGAGAAAAATATGTTCAATGCATCTGGTCAGGGAGCTGAAAAATCTATGGAACATGACTGTTATAACTAACATCTGTAGTAATGAGTGCGCTTGGGACACCATCTAGAAAACTGAGAATAAGGTTAGGGAGAATTGGAATTGAAATCTCCAGAAAACGACTATCATTTACTTTTCAATGATTCTCCTAAAAGTTCTTAAGTTTTGAGGAGTCTTGGTGACACTATGCCCCAAGAACAGAATTTCTATGAATGTACGATAGCATCATAAGGTTGAAAACACTTGTCTTCTTCCCAGCTGACAAAAACACATCTTTGATAACATTTGAGAAATCAAAGAAATAGAAAGACCTCGAGATAGAAATCAGTAGAATGTGACATCTCAAGACATAAAACATTAGCTGTTGTTATTGGGTCTTTGGAAATCATATCAAAAGGAGAAAACAAATATATCGATAAAACTCGTGTTCGTCTTAAAATACGAAAATTACAAAAAAAAAAAAAAAAAATCATAGACATAGGTATTGCTCACATCTTGCGTAGATTTCCCCCCATGCAGTGACCACAATTCTTTCTTTTCTTTTTATATACTACTAGCAGCATGGCCCGGCGTTGCCCGTGCTTGATTCAAAACTCGTACGACTCATACAGCAATCGCTATCACTTGACTTAAAATATTTTTGCCCCTCCTTGCCTTTAAAGGAGTGCCCTTTGCCGTGCTGATGTTGCTACATGCCTTACTTTTTGCCTATCTCACACTGCGAATTTTTTCTAAGCTCTATACTAAAGATTAAATCTGTTACGAAAAAAGAACTAAACAAAATGAACACAAAAAGATCAGCTTTAAAAAAGGACTGGAAAAACCGAATGAAAAAAGAATGTTAACAACAAATACTTTTTCACACCCAACCCAGTTTTGCAGAATCAGAATCAATGTTGAGTTTTATCAAGCGAATGAGCCAATTAGAGTAAAGTGACATGCAGATTTAATTTTTTCCCACTTGTGACGAATGCAGCTATCGATTTTTTTTTTTTTTTTGCATGCAAGCATGCTAGTTAACATTCGTGTCAGTCAGATGTTGGCTCTCACGCTGGTCAATAGAATCTTCCTGCCTATTCGTGGCAGCCAGCTCTCACTCTGGCCAGTAGAAAATGGCCGCAAACTACATGAAAACTGCCGAAGAAGGATGAAAAATCGATTATTTCCACTATCGATGGGAGCTAGGAAATGCAAAGTCGGTCTTGGCCTTCCCGCTAACTTGGAGCATGTGCATTTTGGTGCACATCCGTCGAAAATTGCGGCCGTGCATTTGTTACACACACACGCGCGCGCGCGCACACACACACACACACATCCTGCCTTTTATAGATAGAGATGTCCTTTCAGGACGTAGGCGATCATGGCTCTCCACCTCCCTCTATTTCTTGCAGCTCTCAACAAGTTCCTCCCCTCTGCTTCCTCCCCCAGACCACGTTTTGTCATCCACTTGCTTAAGTCGCCAGGTATGTCACGCGTTGTTTTCCCTTGTCTCTCTTTCCTTCTATTCGACGCGTGAGTGTCAGATTCTCCAGGCCCTCCTTTCTCATTATGTGTCCCAGAAACTTCAGCTGCCTCTTCCTGATATTAAGTATAAGCCTCCTCCTTGTTTGCAACATCTCTAAGATCTAATCGTTGCCCACACGCTCGGCCCATGATATCCTCAGCATCCTTCTGTAGAACCACATTTCGGATTTCTCCTTGGTTACACTTTATCTATTTGCATCTTATGATACAAAATACAAGCTAGTTTCCGCTTGAAGTCTCTGGTTGAGTTGCGTGCAAAAACAATAATAATTTATCGACAAGCCCTAAGTCGAGCGCAGTCGAGATTAGAGTCACTTGGAACACAATGATCATGGCGATGGCTCCATAGAACGTGCCACGCCAGGACAACATAAGATTTTGAATTCAGAGTTTCCTTCTCCTATATTGTTTGCCAGCCACAGCCCGAGAGTTTAGTCTGTCCTACTCTTTAGCCCAATAGTAAGTTATAATAGGGAGTAAAAAAGATCGATTCTTACATTTCCTAAGTATATTTGCGTGAAAGTGAATGTTACGAACTCGAGTCGCCGATTTCTCGTTACGAGCCGCTAACATTACACCACCTGCACATTCATAGTTAATTGAAAATCGTATAGAATTTTTTTAAATTAATCTTTAAATTAATTTCTGCACAGTTAATTAGGTACCGTTTTGAAATTAATTCGTTCATTCATTATGATAGGCCCAGTCCGAAAATGAGAATTTTCTTTCTACGTCATAAGGGATATGTCGGAGTCCTTTAAAAATTCCTAACGGAAATTTTCACTCTGACGTGGGAATGGAAAACTGACAAAGAAATCCTTTCCCGCTCTACATACAATATTCAAAATCGTTAACAAATAAATAAAAAAATAAAACTGTTTTTCAGCCAATGAAAAGCTTTAAAAAGAAATTAAAGAAACACATCTGCCCTTACCACTTCAATGGAGACCAATCTTTTACAAGTACACTTCACGGAATAGCCTTACAGAAAGTGGCACAGAGCAATACAGAAGTCAGCAATCACGCCGTTCGAACCTATAACCTTTACCATGATGGCACAGAGAAACTTGATGCTAAAATCAAGAGAAATCGACTGAAATAATAGCTAATAACCGTAAAAAAAGAACTTTTTCAATTCGACCTCCACTCAGACACAGCTTCTTACCACTTTCAGTTCAACTGAAAAAAAATCGATCTACTTAGAAAGTATCTGATTTCAGGGACTTAATCATACAAACAGAATTCATACAAAAATGTATTTTCTTTTTTACATATGAAAGGAAAGAAGATTACTAAATTTTAATGCGCTATGCTTCTCTTTAACGAACCGTTTAAATGATAAAAAGCAAGTAACGTATGTAGGTAAATAAATTTGCTATTTACGATATGTCGATATAACGTAATCAATTACAAACATCTGAAAGCATCAACCGAGCAAAGCTTATTTCTCACTGCCTTCCTGTGTGGCAGTGTGCATTGGACAATCCCCTCAAAGATGAAGCGGAGACTTGAAGCAACATAAATGTGGTTCTACAGATGCTGTGGATACCGTGGACCGAACATGTGAATAACGACGAAACGACGAAATTTTGGAGAAAATGGAAACAAAAAGGAAACTAATACTTAACACCAAGAAAAGACAGTTGAGATTTGCAGGGTATATAATGAGGAAGAAGTGCTTCGAAAATCAAATACTCACATGACAGATAAGGTGCGATAAGAACAAAGGAAAACAACGCATAACATACTTACTGAGCTTGAGTAAATGGATGGCGGAACATGGCTTAGGAGAAATAACTTCATTTTCTTTTTATGTACCATGTCCTTTCAGGACGTAGGCGATCATGGCTCTCCGCTTCCCTCTATCCCTTGCAGCTCTCGACAAGTTCCTTCCCTCTACCACCCCCCTTAGACCACGTTCTGTCATCCACTTGCTTAAACCCGCTAGGCATGTCATGCATTGTTTCCCTTTGTCTCGCTTTCCCTCTATTCGACTCGTGAGTATCAGATTCTCCAGGCCCCAGCTTCTTATTATGTGTCCCAGAAACTTCAGCTGCCTCTTCCTGGTGTTAAGTATAAGCTTCCTCCTTGTTTGCATCCTCCCTAAGACTTCATCATTGTTCACACGCTCAGTCCATGATATCCTTAGCATCCTTCTGTAGAACCACATCTCCGTCGCCTCGAGTCTCTTATTCATCTTCGAGGAAATTGTCCAACATTCGCTGCCGTAAAGAAGGATAGATGTCACGTAACAGCTCAGTATTCTTTTCTTTGTTGCCAAAGAAATCCTCCTGTCTCGCAATACTCCTCCTAGCTTTTGGAATGTGTCCTTGGCTATTCCGATACATCTACGGCATCGGTGTCGCATTTACCGGCCTCTGTCAGAACGCTTCCCGGATATTTAAACTTACTTCCGCGTCTGCTTGATTTTAGTGTTCCCGATCTACAAATCGCATTTCGGGCTTATCCTTTTATTGATGGCCATGCATTCTGTCTTCTTATAGTTTATGCTGAGTCCCTTCTCACTTTTCGTCGCTACCTTCTGTAGAAGATTTTGTCATTCCTTTTCCTTGTTTGCTATCAGAAAGACACAATTTATTAAGAGCTACAATGGACAGGAGGTTGTGGAAAGCTATGATCGCCTAAGTCTTTAGAGGACACGGTGTATAAAGAAGAAGCGAACATAGGTCGAGCGTACGCCTTCTTCTTCTTAAAAGTCATCAGTTCACTTCAATTAAAACTTGTTAACCGTTCCGATAAAGCCATCACAAAAAGTACTTCTAAATTCGAAACTCAGATAGCTGGCTATCATTAGACTTGTACTGTGCACCATTTTGAAATTTATTTGACACAAATGATATTCTATATTTATCATTAGTTATTTATTTGCGTAATTTCTATTTCAATGAAATATGCGATAACGAGCTAGAAGTGGTAATTTTAGACCAGGCAAATAGACAGGGGTCCCTTTGGACACCCCTTTCAAACGTGCATTTAACGCAGTTTACAGCAACTGTGAAAACTTGTATGAAAATATATAAAAACAAAAATTTAAAATACTAACTAAATGTATCTTGTATACAACTCACACGCACGAACTGACAGTTTTTCTTCTTTTTTTTTCGGCTTTATTTTAAATGAAATTGAGTGTGAGATAAAAAGAACAAAAAAAAAAAAAGACTCCAGTTGCAATCTCAATTTGAATTGGTTAAATAATGCAAAAACTGGTTGTAAATTAACGAAAGTGTTAAATTAACAAGAGTGAAAAATTCAATAAATAAAACGTGACTTTTATCAATCGTGACCTTTACAAAACGTGACTTTTTTTCCGAATCAGAATTGGAAATTCACTTAATTATTTTTTCGGTTGTCCGTTGCATGAAACCACGGTCTAATAGTAATTTTTTTTAATTTCATTCTTATGACTTGAATTAGTTATTCAGAAGTATGTATGTACGTACGTATGTATGTATGTATGTATGTATGTATCTAGCTAGCTAGCTATCTATCACACGTATTTTTCTTCCAATCTATCCTAGTTTGTTAAAAACTTTCGATCTCAGTGCGTTCATTCTCTCTCTCTCTCTCTCTCTCTCTCTCTCTATCTATCTATCTATCTATCTCTCTATCTATCTATCTATCACACGTATTTTTCTTCCTATCTATCCTAGTTTGTTAAAAACTTTCGATCTCAGTGTGTTCATTCTCTCTGTCTCTCTCTCTGTCTCTGTCTCTGTCTCTCTCTATCTATCTATTTATCGCACACGTATTTTTCTATCTATCTATCTATCTATTTGTTTGTCTGTCTATCTATCTATCCATCTATCTATCCGAGTTAGTTAATAACTTCGCAGTGTGTTCATTATCTCTCTCTCTCTCTCTCAATCTCTCTCTCTATCTATCTATCTATATATCTATCTATCTATATATCTATCTATCTATCTATCTCTATCTCTCTATCTATCTATATTTATCAAACAAAATACATTCAGTAAGCCACCATACCACTTAAAATAATTGAAATGGGTGAATGCAGGAATTTAAGAGTTCATGCCTTTCCTAAACAGAGGAATATTAACCTAAATTAACTCTCAATTCTAATTCCATGATGGTGGTAGGGGAGAAGGTATTGGTGTCATCCGCGAATGTTGTAAAGAAAAACAAAATGTAATTACCAGGAATTCATTTCTATGTGTGCGTGTGTCTCTCCTTGTGTGTTTGCCTATGATGGATGCGTGAGAGAAAGAGAGAGAGAAGTGGGGTTGTACTCATGCGCAAGCATTTGTATCAGGAACTGAACCTCAAGCATCTACAATTCTACATCTTCATCATTGTGAGGCCACTGTTATTGATTGCGTGTCTGTGTGTGTGTGTGCGTACGTGTAGGTCCACAGCTGTATTGTGGAAATTTAATCAGAATCAGTCAATATCTATAACAAAAACAACTTCTCATGGGGATCGAATTAACACTAAAAACCTTTTTCATGAGCCCTTATACTATGAAACTGAAGTCAACTAAAAAGGTTTTTATTGTCTGCACAGTTGAAATATTCCAGATGTTCAGACATTTGAATTCCTTTATTCTCTTGGTGTTGTTTAATGTTTAGCATAAGGTTTGTTTTTTTATCTTGCCGATTATATTAATAAGGAAAACTGAAGAATTGATCGACTGAAACGTTGTGTTAAAAAATAACAAGAGCTCAAAGAAGTTCAACCTTGACTAAATAATATCTGAATTGTTCACCTTGTTTGGGGGCAGTTACTAATGTTTGAGCCTAGATTTACAGGAAGACCAATATTCGTAATGCTGGCTTTTAAGGTAGGCAGGTTGACCTCACTTTGAAAAGTAACACATGATCTTCCTTTTCCGATTTAGCTCTGTGCTGTACTGTAGCAGGAACACCATTTTATGTAGCGATTATTATCAATTATATGTAGATATATATAATAAATATCTACATATATATAGATATTTACTGGTTGTTAATAGTAGTAGTGATAGTATTTTAGTCACAGACGATAAGAATGAAATTACAAATATTGTACATTTAACAACAGCATTTTATTGCCTTAGCAAACTAAACAGGAAGAAGTAGATGAAAATGATATGTACTTATTTGTATGTACAGTGTACGTAGGGTTATATTAAAAATGTTGAGAAGACTTACCTGGTACATGTCGGGTAGTATAATCATTTCTCAGTTCCATCTCTGTCTTCGGGCAGTGCAACTCAGTTGTGTTCTCTGTCCGCAGACAGAGATGCAGCAGGAGAAAAAAATACTGAAAGACTGTACTCCCATCATTGCACTAGAGAAGAGAGATCTATAGTCGTGCCATTGACAGCACAAATGACAATTGCAGGGACTGGGCAATTTTGGGCCCTGGCCTTGATGTACGTGCTTGGGTTCCCCACATTAAACCCAAACATGTATCACATTACATCTCAGTGGGGAGATAAGGTTAAAACCTACATTGGAGAAGAACTTATTGATGGTTTGGTTAGAGTTTCTAAATGAATAGTAATTGTCGATATACTTTTATTATCTCAAACTACTGTTGATATAGCTGTTATTATAGGTACAATGTTTCTCTGGCCACCATTAAACATTAATTGCTTGTATATCTGCTGGTTATTGTTATTTTATTCCTACTGAACCAGTAATTCACTACCTGATTGAACTCACAACCACTAGATGATAGTAATACATGTATAATCTAATCATATATAATCAACTCCTATATCCATTGTGCTACCAACCTGAAGGACAGTGGTGATGTATTTATGGCCCGTTTATGTCAGTTGTTTTTGACATTTGGTTATTGATGTAATGGAATAACCTGTCACCCCCATGAGTGACTACACTATAGGTATTAGCTACCTATAAGTATTTGTAAGTCAACAGACTAACCGGTCGAACTCTCTGCCTCTGAGCAGAGAGGAACCCGGCGAGGCTCAGCCGAAGGGCAGTGAGGTGGGGGGAGCTAAATATACTAGCTGCGATCTGTTCCAGCTAGACGGTCGAACTCTCTTCCTTCGGGCAGAGAGGAATCCAGACGAGGGTCTGCCGAAGGACAGAGCCTCGTTCGGGAAGGTTGACTAACCCGATCCCCTTTCTACGGGCATTTTTTGTCCGAGCCTACGGGCTCGGATGACCCACGTTAAACTGGGCCTTGTGGCACATCTACCCTCGTTGTTGGGGCTAGTAAATACTGACTCGCTGCGATCTGTTCCAGAGTCTCATTCGCGGAGGTAGACTGACCCTGAATCCGTTTATACGGGTTCAAAAGGGAATATTTTTCGCCAAGCCTCCGGTCTTGGAAGACCCTCGTAAAACTTGGCTTTGTGCCACATCTACCCTTGTAGGGCGGCAAGTAGATATTGACTAGCTGCGATCTGTTCCAGCTAGACAGTCGAACTATCTGCCTTCGGGAAGAAAGGAATTCGGACGTGGCTCTGCCGAAGGTCAGTCTCGTTCGGGGATGTTGACCAACCCGATCCCGTTTATGCGGGTTCTACGAGGATTTTTGGCCGAGCCTATGGGCTCTGATAATCCACGTTAAACTCGGTCTTGTGCCACATCTACCCTTGTGATGAGGCTAGTAAATACTGACTAGCTGGGATCTGTTGAGTACGACTCAGACTTACGTGAGAACTACTGACCTTCCAATAGTAGCACTCACTACTGGATTGACTTGCGACGCACTTGTACATAACTGTTACCTTTATTTTTATTGTACTGTTTTTTACAATAGACCTTTACTTGTTTCATCCACCTTTTTTTTCAAGTATATATTCCTATTTGCACGGAATAAAACAGTTATCATGGCATTTCCCTCTAACTTCTTGTATGCTGTAACCAATAGGAATAAGTGGATTTATGCCGTTCCCAAGGTCATTAGTGCAAAGGAAATACAAAATACATCAGCAGGAATTTTAACTCTTTTTCTGTTTCCCATTCTGTCAACCATTAAGCTAAATCCATCTGCAAAACTGATTTTAGAATTTATTTAAAAAATATACTATCCAACATGCACAAATAAGAACTCTTCATCTTTCTCTATCACACAAACAAACTTGCACACAAACGCATTCATTCACAGTTACATACAGTCTCTCATACACATATAGACATACTCATTTAAATCACATTTCAATAACGAACCACACCCAAAATAATAGTCAGACATGAATAACCAAAGAAAGAAAGAAAAAGTAAGGAAAAGAATGAATGAAGAATTAAAATAATGTAAAGAAATGGCTATTTTAAGCCTGTTTAAGTTTACAGTAATTCTTGAAAGAAAAATGTGAAATTTTCTGTTAGAGTGAAAGGATATTTCAAAACAAAAAATCTGGAAAAAGAAAATGCTTCTGGCAAGATTTGAACTCACACCCACTCTCAAAGGTTGAGCATTTTGAGGTTACACAATCTCACTAAAAGATTTTTCTGCTTGAATATTTGGAAGTTGCAGACTCTCTAAATTATATTTCTAACTGAATGCATTTGAGGTTGTTTATTCTTTCTAGATTATCTTCCCAATTGAATGCATTTGAGGTTGCTTACTATTTCTAGTTTATTTTTTCGATTGAATGATTTTGACTTTGCATAGTCTTTCCAGTTTATTTTTTTGGTAGAATGCTTTTGAGGTTGCCTACACTTTCTAGATTATCTTTTTGGTTGAATGGTTTTAAGATTGTTCAACTAATTCAACTCATTTGACCAACTCCAGATTTTCACATACTACTGTTCAACAGAGTGTCTGATTGACCACTTTTTTGGTAAAAATTCTACAGCTTTAGCATACGTTAAATTCTACTAATTATAACATATTTTGATAAGTGACTTTCAGTTGTAATATTATTACTATACACACACACATATCTATATATATATATGTATTACAAAAATAGTTATATAATCTAATTCTTGAAATGCAGTTATTATTTTTATTACACCAGACCCCCACCAATGATGACTCATAACTTGAAAATTTGAATTACACAACATGAATTTTGATCAATTTATCTGTGAACAACAACTACATTCATAAAAGGATATTTGTATCTTCAAACATATATATATATATATATATATATATATATATATATATTTCAAGGATAGGATATTTGTGCATATAAACAATATGTACATAGTAATAAAACTATGTGGCAATGGCCAGTTTCATATATTTCATATATATATATATATATATATATATATATATATATATATATATATATATATATATATACACACTACAGTTCAAAAGTTTGAGGCCATCCATGGTAATTTTAAAATTGTTCCAAAAGGTAGTTGTTTTGTTCTTTAAATAAGAGAAAATTATTATACATGGTAAAAAAAAAAGTGAGACATGATTCTTTATTAGAAATTTTGCTATGACAGAAAAAAGAAAATTTTATGATTAAATTTTGCTCTTGTCAAAATATCCTCCTTTAGCCTTGATTACTGCAGCACAACTTTTTGGCATTCATTGCAAACGTTTCTCAAAGTAAAAGTTTGATAATTGATTCCATTCTTTTTTCAATAATTCTTTTTCATTTTTTTTACTCTTCTGTCAAGTTTATCCGATGCTAATTCTGGAGGTGGCTTCAAACTTTTGAACTGTAGTATATATATATATATATATATATATATATATATATATATATATTTATTTATTTTATGAAAAACTAGGTAATCCGTATGGGTAGACCCAAGGAGGATAAAATCCAGAGAGCTCAATGTAAATCCAGAGCAAATTATTTAAATAAAAACATATATATATATATATATATATATATATATATATATATCTGTGTGTGTGTGTAGAGCAAGAAAAACAATGTTGATTTCTATGTCCATGCCATATATATATATATATATATATATATATATATAAGCATATATATATATATATATATATATATATATATATATATATATATATATATATATCAGCATATATATGTGTGTGT
>OZ010575.1:49202462-49364962 GCA_963932145.1 Acanthosepion lycidas
TTTTCAATAAGTTGTGTACCTGGATTGAAATTTTGTATAAACCGTGTATTGTGTTTAATACATATAGTATATGTCTATTTGTAAAGATATGTATTACAATTTTGAAGATGTGTATTTGTATTTCTCAAAGTACTTATCTTCAAAGTCATAACAAACATCTTTTTATTGCAAATTTGTGTATGCATCCATGCAGAAGGTGTTTTGCCCAGAGAATGGTTGATGCACTTTTTTGGATTACTTCTACCATTCTTTTGAAGACAGGAGATGCAAAGATGAGACTGATGCTCTTTGACAAAGAGAAAAAAAATCTGGTAATACTGCAGACAAATCTAGAAAACTGAAAGATTAAAAACCAGGAACACTTATCAAATCTCTTTTTCTCAGAGATTTTTTGTTCTGCTAAACAAGATTTCCTTAATTATTTATAATACAAAGATGAAAAACAATTATAATAATAAGAGTAAGTAGAAGAAGAAGAAAATAAGAAGAACAAGAAATGAAAGATGATAATGATTCTTATAAGGTTTTTATAATAATATGAAGAAGAAAAAGAAGAAAACAAAGATTATAATGATGGTAATAAGAAAAATAATAACAATAATAATAACAATAATAAGAAGAAAAAGTAAAAAGAAGAAAAAGAACAAATAAGGATTCTGATAATATGCTGATGATGATAATAATAACAATTATAATAATATGAAGAAGAAGGATAAAAAGAAACCAGATAATGATTCTGATACTGATTTGGTAATACTAATACTACTACTACTACTACTACTATAATAATAATAATAATAATAATAATAATAATAATAATAAAAATAAGAAGAAGAAGAAGAAAGATTATAATGATGCTCATCATGATTTGATAATAATAATAATAATAAATAAATAGTTAAAAATACTCAACCAGAAAATGCTGCTAAAATCATCAAAAATTGATGCTAAAATGCAATTATTAAACAATTCAAAATACAATTGCAGCAAAAGACCCTACATGGTCATTATGTTCTCAAAGCTAATGATGCTGATGTAGATAAATGCCAAATCAGTCATAGGCTGAAGAGTACAGGGCTAAAAGTAGAGGCAGAGGTTCGTATAATGGCTGCACAGAACCAAAGCCTATTCAAAAAGAATTACAAAGTAAACATAAAAATGGTATAAACCTAGCAATATGGTAGATGCTATGAACAACATATTAAGACTACTAACCACTGAGAGTTTGTTTATTTAATCAATGACACCAAAGGAATATAAAGATCAATAATATCAACAAGCTATATATCAAAAGATAAGTCAATATTAAATGTGCCATATATTAAAAAATGGTATGTATATGACCCTGAACTTAGACATAAACCGGACATATGTCAATGTTTTTGACTTTATTGCAAGCCAGAACTATGCCAATGTTTTTGACTTTATTGTAAACCGGACCTATGTCAATGTTCTTGACTTTATTGTAAACCAGACCTATGTCAATGTTTTTGACTTTATTGCAAACCAGACCTATGTCAATGTTTTTGAATTTATTGTAAACCAGACCTATGTCAATGTTTTTGACTTTGTTGCAATCCAGACCTATGCCAATGTTTTTGACTTTATTGCAAACCACACCTATATCAATGTTTTTGACTTTATTGCAAACCAGACCTATGTCAATGTTCTTGACTTTATTGTAAACCAGACCTATATCAATCTTCTTGACTTTATTGCAAACCACACCTATATCAATGTTTTGACTTCATTGTAAACCAGACCTATGTCAATGTTCTTGTCTTTATTGTAAACTAGGCCTATGTCAATGTTTTTGACTTTATTGCAAACCAGACCTATGCCAATGTTCTTGACTTTATTGTAAACCAGACCTATGCCAATGTTTTTAACTTTATTGTAAACCAGACCTATATCAATGTTCTTGACTTTGTTGTAAACCAGACCTATATCAATGTTTTTGACTTTATTGTAAACCAGACCTATGTCAATGTTTTTGACTTTATTGTAAACCAGACCTATGCTAATGTTTTTGACTTTATTGTAAACCAGACCTATGTCAATGTTTTTGACATTATTGTAAACCGGACCTATGTCAATGTTTTTGACTTTATTGTAAACCAGACCTATGTCAATGTTTTTGACTTTATTGCAAACCAGACCTATGACAATGTTTTTGAATTTATTGTAAACCAGACCTATATCAATGTTTTTGACTTTATTGTAAACCAGACCGTTCTGACTCAAATGTAAACAAACCAATGTCTACCTTTTTGACTCTTATATAAATCAGACCTATGTCTGACTATCTATCAATTCATTGCAGTTTTTATCCTATAAGACCAACAAGCATTAATATTTCACTAAATAAAAGGAATAAAAAAAGATTTTTTAATAAAATGGATGGTGGTGCTTTAACAAGCAAAGAATAGTAATAAGAAAAGTAGTCTCAGAACGGAAATGGAGAAAATGCTTGGTGTTCAGTTGTGAGTGTGTTAAACTTTCTGAAATGCAAGCAAGAGTCGGAAGATGGACCTTTATCAGATAGCGGGTTTTACAGAAATACTTTCAACAGGAACATGATTTGATATTTTAGAGGAAGCCATTACTAATGGAAAATGAGTATTCTAAGAGAAAATGGCTATTTTCAGATGAGTTAATTATTAATAAAATGCGGAATGATGGGAAGTTATCCATGAAGATCTCAGAGCAAACAATTTTCAATTGACCAAAAATGTACAAACATTTTTTTTCCTTATGCTTATACATATTTAAATATCTGCATGCCTCAGTGTGTGCATGTTTGTGTGTATATATTTGCATGCTTGTGTGTGCATGTTTGTGTGTATATATTTGCATGTGCAGTGTGTATATATTTGCATGTGCAGTGTGTGCATGTCTGTGTATATATTTGCATATGCTGTGTGTGCAACTGTAGTGTGTGCATGTTTGTGTGTACATGTTTGTGTGTATATATTTGCATGTGCAGTGTGTATATATTTGCATGTGCAGTGTGTATATATATGCATGTGCAGTGTGTATATATTTGCATGTAAAGTGTGTGAATGTTTGTATGTATATATTTGCATGTGTATACATTTTTGTTTGTGTGTCTATATTTAAAGATATGTATTGAAATGTCCATGGCCAGGTGGTTAGAATATTTGCATTCCAAACCATGAAACTTGGTTTCAAATCTTACCAATGTTCAGTTTATCAAAGAAATGAGTTCTTGATAATATCAGACCGGGGAGATAATCCCAGTATGTGACACCATTGGGAAATGCCTAAAAAGTGCCTGGGATTAAACTACAAGTCGATCCAAAACTTGTGAGCAAAAATGGGTTAATAAAAATGATTGGAACCTGTCAGTGGTTGTGCTAGAATGAAGTCACACATTGAGAGAAAGTATTTGAGCATATTAGACTTATTCAAACTGTTGATAATGCCAGATTATGCATTCCCTCCCAAAAACTGTAATTAAGTTTGCTCAGCATAGCTGCAATATAAGCCATATAATGGTCCTGTGGGTATTGAAGAAACACAAATATGCTGCATATACACATCTCATGGGGAGACTAGCACATCTGTGTTTCTCAAAGAGCTACAGTTCCAACCAGTGGTATAAACTCCATTTGTACTGAACCAACCTAACAGTTTAGGGTAGGGAGTATAGAATCTGGTGTGGTCAGAAGTTGAACAAGACCAACACTCTCAAAGTCTGACACACAATGACTTGTGATCATCAACATCTTCCAAATAGTTCCATCTACCCAATACCACTCACAGGGATAGGGTCAACCTGGAGTGTTGTTTCCAGACATGTTTCAATAGTGCCATGTACTGGAATCAGCTCACTAGGCCAATTTTAGCAAGAAATCAGGACCATGACAAATTAACAGTAGTGGGATACAAATCAAAGTCTCATGGTAGGAATGCTCATGTTCTAACTCCTTAGCATGCACCTATATATATATATATATATATATATATATATATATATATATATATATATATATATATAATGTGTATGTCTATAAATATATATATATATATATATGTATATATATATATGCAATTTTATGTTATTTATATATTATGTGTGTGCATTATTTGTTGAAGTGCGCTCAATATTAGCAATAGAGCTAACATATTTAGTTGCGTTGATGTGAGTTTGTGACCCTGAAAATTGCAAAGGGCGTGAAACCCAGGGTCACAAGCACAGATCAACGTAACTATATATATATATATATATATATATATATATATATATATATGTAAAATGTTATATAAATTTTTATACATCAAGAACAATTTTAAGTAAAACTATGACAAAGTAGAAAACGTTTTTTGATGTTTACATTGATACAACTACACAGTTGGCCAAACAAGGCCAGACGTTAAGAATTTAAAATTTTAATTTTAATTTTTTTTCAATATATGTTTTAGGCATATAGTGTTGCTGATTTCATTTAATTTCTTTATCTTTTTTGATAAAAACATAAACTCAAAGAAAAAGAAACTAAATGAAACTGGCTCGATTATGTACACAAAAAAAAATTTTTAAAAACAATTTAAATTTAAAATTCTCCTAATTTCTCTTCTTTCTTGTGCATGTGTAATGACATCAACATAAACATCACTGGAGATCTAAATGACAAAATCCATTACACAAAAGCTTTTTCCACTTTGACATCAAATATATATAAATATTATTAATGGTTATCTGTTTTCAGAGCATATCTGTCTGCTATGATGGTTACCTATTCCTTTTTGGAAACACATAATCAAGCATGCTAGTGTCACTTCCACAGTCATAGAGTGTTTCTTCAACACCCACAGTGCCCATCACAGGTCTATACACCACCAAGATGAACTTAGTTACAATTCCCAGCAGTGACCAAGAAGAAGGCCTTTTAAACTTAGACCTTCAGGTCATGATGACTTGTGACATCATGCTAGCAAAACAATCAAAGGCTTTCAAACAGTTTCATTTATCCAATTACAATTCAATCAAATGGTGGTGTGATTTTTAGGCACATTCCAATGTTGCCAAAAGCACGTATTGCTTTACCAGCCTGACAGCATCAAGAAGTTACCATCATGACATATCAACAGTGGTCAGTTTCTAGCATGGATCTCATAATCAGAATGAGATTTTCCTAACCACATGCCAATATATACATACATACATACATACATGCATACATACATACATATATATATATATATATATATATATATATATATATGCGTGTGTGTGTGTGTTTTAGGCATACATATATATATATATTTTTTTTTTAAATTAGTAAATGCATATATATATATATATATATATACATTTACTAATTTAAAAATATGGTTCCATTACTACACAGGAATTACCATGCTTCAAAAACAGAAACTAAAAACTTCAAATTCAATTATAGAATTAAATTAAAGTCCCTAGTCTCTTCATTTTCAAGCAAATTTTGGATTAATTTATTTTGAAATTTACTGAGTTTTATAAGCACATACATTCATAATATTAGTTTCTAAGGATAAGAGGAAATCCAATCATTTTAACAAAGAGTGGTATGGTATTCATTTTCGCTGGCAAGTATTGTATCAAAATATGAGTTACTTTCAAAATGAGGTTAATTTAAGGTAGGGTAGGGGTGATTTGTATAATGAATGATGACATCCGATCAACACATGTCATCTGGTCTTTATCAATGATAATTTTTTTGGCACTTTTGTTTCACCGTTAAATTTGTACTTGTAAACATAAAGATTTTTTGAAACATGGTAATTTCTCTGTAGCGTGGGATCCATATTTTTAAATAGTAAATTTATAATATTTATGCTCTGTATATTTGCATTGAGCACTGTTTTGTAAAAATAAAAGTAATTAATAAGAACACTGGATTATATATCTTACTGTTCTTTCTTTTTATTATTATATATATATATATATATATATATATATATATATATATATATATATATATTGAGAGAAAGAGAGACAGGGAGAAATAAGATAAGCAAAGGTTACAGAGATGCATATACAAAATTAATTAATTTTGCACATTTATTCATAAATTGAAAACCAGACAGGAAGGTAAATAAATGCTATTATATATATATATATATATATATATATATATATATATATATATATATATATATATATATATATATAAATGAATTTCTATATCTTAATATACTCATCTATCAATATATTAATATATATCTAGATATGTCTAAAGCAAACACATATATGTGTGCATATGTGTGTGTGCATATTTTTTGTAATATTCTTAAAACAGTTCTGAGAGTCTTCATCTACCAATTCCTTCCCTTGACAATACCCACTAGATCAAGTCTAAAAGAAAGAATATCAACACTGGCAAATAACACATTAAAAGTTTTTAAAAATTTCAGCAAGCATAAAGTATATAAAATATTTTTGCACTCAGGCATTTATACAAATATATACACATATGAAAAACATCATATATATATATATATATATATATATATATATATATATATATATATATATATATATATATATCAATATATAACTTTTAATGCAAATGTTATACATATGTGGGTGCTTGACATCTATGTATGTATTTAAGCATGTGTGTATTACTGGCTAATCATTTATAAGTGTCTTTCCCTAATACTGAAATTTCATACACAGCGGACCATCATTTTTTTATTATTTTTTTGTCAGTTCATTTTTTCTTTTTTCCTAATTCTTCAACTTTGTCTTATTTTTCTCCCAGCTCTGTCATAAACTGTAAATTTTTTCTGCAAATATTCGTTTCTATTGCAGCATTTTTAAATGCATTTTTTCTTAAGTATTTTTTCTTCATCTTCATCTTATTATATCGAACAGTATTTTTGGAGAGACATCTCTCCATGTCATTATGTGTGTGCTATATATATATATATATATATATATATATATATATATATATATATATATTTATCCCATACTTATTTTTATGCTTTTAAATTATATGTCCATACATATTCTTGATGTGTTTCTATTAAATATATATATATATATATATATATATATATATATATATATATATATATATATATATGTCTGTGTGTGCCAGTGTATGAGTATGTGTATGCATGAGGCCTGATCGTTTTGGGAGCATAAGCAGTAAAATGGCTTCGTTGGAAAATGGAAAAATATTGATGGGAAAGGAGATTATTTATTTCCTGGTGGAATCCTGTCAAGAGATGGGTGAAAAATCTGGTGAGACACGGGAAACAATGGGTAGCTTGAGTGAAGAAGAGACTGATCTGTCTGTTCAAAGATACCCGACTCAATGGGTAGCACACACACATGCACATACACACACGCACGCACAGATTCACACACACACATATATGCAATCATACACATACATACATTTACACTCACATGTGCACATACATACACACACATGCACTTAGGCACTCACAGCCACATATACAGATATATTGGATGTGTGAGCAATATAATGGTTATCAGTGCCAAAATTGGAATTGGCGAGACCAGTTCAAATTTTGATTCATTCTTACTTAACACACACACATATATATATATATATATATATATTTTATTTTTTTTAACATACAACATGTGTTAGCACGTGCGATACTCTGTCTTCATCAGCCGCTGACCAGGGGTGATCTCACGGTTTTGGTGGCTATGGCGGGATATATATATATATCTTTCTTTGTGTGTGTGTTCTGTAGTAGATTTTTTTTTATACTCAGAAATAAGTTATTTTAAATTTCTGCAAGTTTCCCCAATATTATATAAGGAACAACTGTGACTGATTATTTTATATATACCTGCTTCAAAATTATTTTTATTATGGATACTTTTGGTTCTGATCATATCCATAATAGTTTTGAATATGGTTGTGACTATTTTAATATTATTAAAACTCGATATATTATTTTGAATAGTAGATATTAAGGAGTCAATAGGTATATCTATTTTTATCTAATTTATTATTATTATGATTATGACTTTTTTGTTATTTGAAAGTTTCTATGCTTTTCTTCTAACATTGTTGATGAAATAGTAAGAATATTGAAGCTTTTTAAAAGTAGATTTACTCAATATTTATTCTTCATGTAAATATAGGAGGCTGCAGAATTTTAGTGCTCTTAAATAATATCTTATAATTACTCAGGATTTTATTCTATTACAGTGGTGAGAATAATAGTTTATATATATATATATATATATATATATATATATATATATATATATATATATATATATATATATATATATATATATTTGCATACATGGAAAACTATATATTGCTAAGTTTATAAAAAATAAAAATTTACTGAATCAGAGAAATGAAATAGCTATTTTTTGCCGTCATTGTCAAAAATTTTCCTTAAGTAATATTTAAAAATAAATTTAAAAATAAAATTAAAAAATGGGAGCTGGTAATATACATACTTATATTTGATAAGAAAAAATTAATTTTAAATAATGTAAGTAATTCTATTACATTTGCTTGTTTTTAAAAAGAAATATAGTCTATTAGTAATTAAGAGTAAAAATATTTTAAAATTGTAGTTTAATAAAACGTATTTTAACACAAACACATATAAAAAATCTTTGAGTATACAAGGAAAAAAATGCCGAAAAACTTTTTTCTGTTAATAAAAAAAACCCAGACAACATGCATTTAACGGATGTCAGAATTTGTTGAAAAATAAACCCCTACCCTCCCTAAACTTAACCTCTTTTTTGAACATAACTCATAATTGATACAACAATAGTGAATAAAAATGAACATGCTACAGCCCCTGTCTGAATGATTGGATTCCTCTTTCTCCTTGGAAACAGTAAATTATGAAATTTATAAGTATGTTTCAAACTCAGTAAATTTAAAAATAAGTTATTCCAATATTCGCTTGAAGATGAAATGGAACTAATCCTTTTAATTTAATTATATAATTAAATTTAAAGATTTTATTAGGTTGGTGCAAAAATAATGATGTAATAATGTCATTTTTTGACATATTAACGTCAAAAAACGACATTATTACGTCATTATTTTTGCACCAACCTAATAGCTTCCATTTTTCAAACAGGGTTATTACTGTGTAGTGAAAAACCCTATTTTAAATCAGTTAATTTATAATATTTATGCTCTGTAAATTTACATTGAGCACTGTTTTGTAAAAATAAAAATAAAAAATAACAAGAACACCAGATTATATATCTTACTGTTCTTTATATATATATATATATATATATATATATATATATATATATATATAAATGGTGAGGGAAGTAGTTTAGTTGCTGATCACTTTACTATGCAACAGGTAGTAATGGATTACATAGTACCAGTAGGACTCAGAAAAGTGACCAAACACAAAAGATAGACAGTTCAAGAGTCATATCTGCAAATGATCATGCAACACTGAGGCTGAGCTGAAGAATCATTTATGTGCACATTTTCGTGCATGAATCAATGAATTACGACAAAAGGCTGCTAACCTATATATATATATATATATATATATATATATATATATATATATATATATATATATGCACTTATTTATATGTAGTCAAATATGAATTCACTTACAGCAAAAAATGATATATAATGCCATCATAAAATTATGCATAATGTTGTCATAAAATTATATATAAAATCTTCATAATGTTACAGGGTGCGATGGGTAAAATGTCGTTATTTTATATTTTTAATTTCGCGCATGCATGTTGTTTTTTTCATTTTGTTGACTGCTCTGTATAGCAGTGTCAGTTGGGTGCCATCTGTGAGAAAAAGTGCTTCATGACGCAATTCATTCTGACAGAAATTTGTAAACAACATGCTGCACTGCTTGACATTTGTGTTGGAAGCTCCAATACAAACATTTCAGAGTTTTTCGATGTCAATCTGAGGAGAGTGCAGAGGATTCAGAAACATTTAGATGTGTCTAATGGTGACTACAAAGGTGTTTGGAGTGATCACTGGTGATGGTGACGTTATGCCTCCATTCCCCTTCCCACAGTGCCTCAGACTCAATACGGTGGCAATACTGTTCTCGGTCAAGACTGTGGCTGCTGGAATACCCTTTGTCTGGCAACAGGACTTTGCACCATGCCACACAAGCAGGAGAACCAAGTCATGGCTGTCAGACAATTTCTGCGACCACATCACCTCTTATATCTGACCATCTAACTCTGAATGAGACACCAACTAAACTCCTTGTAACACCAATGATAAATTGAAGGCAAGGATTATAGCAGCATTCACCAACTTAAACAAAGAGACCATTCAGAAAAGTTGCAGAAGATTCCGAAGTAGTCTGGAGACCATGGCTGAAGCCAATGACGATTTTATTGAATAAATTTGCTCTTTAGTATTTCAAGATATTTTTGTGAAATTTTGGTACATATATCTGTTAAAATGCGATGTCAGTGTTCTTTTCATTTTTGCGTAATTTAGACGACAATTCACCCATCGCACCCTGTATATCAGTAACAGATTAGAATTGCTTTGTAATTTTTTTTGCCCTGTGGATATATGGGCTGTTCTCCAAAGGTAGTTAAGTTTAAAATGGTTCCTTCAATAAAGAAAAATTGATAGACAATGTTTCATTATTTCATTGTGAATTGTTTTCAAGAGAGACATGAAATCTCATTGATCAACTTTCAGATTCTCTTAACTATGAACATCAGCGGGGACCAAACCCAAAGTGTGCCTCTAACAAGAAATGAACGTCTCTCGTTAGAACTTTTTCAAGCAGATATAGAAATGAAGAAGAGTTTGTTTCTGTAAACGTTACAGTCAAATCATTTGCGGTTTTAAACAGAAGAGGCTCTGTCTTCTGTTTCTTTTGAAATAATCAATCACCTTTAGGCATTTCTTCTTACATACGCAGCAATTGACGTTATCAAATATTCCACTTAAAGAAAATGAAAAAGAAATCTCTCTATTCTGAAACTGACCTCATCACACGATCTTGCAGAAACACAGATTTACACATACACGAATAAAAAATATTAAATATCTAAATTATATATTTTCTCCAACAAAACGGAATTTACAATTCTCTGTTTCTGTGCTCTTTCAAGTAAGTAAAATTGCACCAACATCGGTTTAACGAGCAGCTGAGACATACGCTACCCATCGAGACTGTTGGTCAGTGCTCGAGCTGAATTAAAATTTTGAATTTTAAAGACAAGCAGAATCTACTACATTTAACGATTGACACAACATAATCTGCCTACCTTGATTCATTCCATTTTACCTCTTAGCAGGTTAGATTATTCTCTTAATAGTAAATGACCTTTAGTGGTCGGATTTTGTTTTGTTTTTAAACACATAAAACCATGCAGTAAATCAAATTAAAACTGATTAACAGCAAATTAAAAAATTCTAAGATTTATTGGCAGATGCATTTAGATAGATAGATAGATAGATAGATAGATAGATAGATACCTTTAGTGGCCAGATTTTGTTTTGCATTTAAACACATAAAATCATGCATTAAATCAAATTAAAACTGGCTAATAAATTAAAGAAATCCTAAGACTTAATGGCATATCCATCTACATAGATAGATAGATAGATAGATAGATAGATAGATAGATAGATAGATACCTTTAGTGGCCAGATTTTGTTTTGCATTTAAACACATAAAATCATGCATTAAATTAAATTAAAACTGGCTAATAAATTAAAAAAATCCTAAGACTTAATGGCATATCCATCTACATAGATAGATAGATAGATAGATAGATAGATAGATAGATAGATACCTTTAGTGGCCAGATTTTGTTTTGCATTTAAACACATAAAATCATGCATTAAATTAAATTAAAACTGGCTAATAAATTTAAAAAATCCTAAGAATTAATGGCATATCCATCTAGATAGATAGATAGATAGATAGATAGATAGATAGATAGATATGAACAGAGATAGAATGAATCAATGTATAACATCTTGCAAGTTCACTTCTAGAGATTATTGGCGGCTCTGCAAGAGTGTGCTGAACAACAGCAAAACTTCAATCCCTCCTATATATTCAGTCAATTCGATGTCCTAACATCTACAGCTTTGAATGATTTGCTCGGAAATTCTCTTCCAACTCAACGCTCAACTCTTTTAGAGTACCCACACCTGATTTTCCCCCTAGAACTGAGACTCTACTGAGTTACATGAGAATAAACCTCGTAGATATAATTTCTAAATTAGACTTCCATAAGGCAAGCAGAAGTGACAGGATACCCGCCGTGGTCCTAAAGTAATGCACTTCCGAGCTGGCTCCAGTTCTCTCTAAACTCTACAACTGTTGCCTCACTGCTTCCTGCTTTCCAGCTTGTTGGAAATCCCCCTCTATAGTTCATGTTTTTAAGAACTTTGAAGAACCTTCAGACCGCTTTAATTCGGCAAAGTATTCGAGGCTTTAATCAATGCTGAAGTGGTTAAGCATCTTACCACTCACAACCCACTTTCTGACAAACAATATGCCTTCCATTTTTGCCAGATCTACCGCTGATGTGCTAACGGCCATCACTGAATATGTGTATCAAGCACTTGATAATAACGGCGAAGCTCAAGCTGTGGCTCTAGATATCACGAAGGCGTTTGACAGGGTTTGACCTGCTGGTCTTCTACGTAAACTCCAGGCCTACAGTATTGCCGGACGACTGCTTGATTTAATCCAATCGTTCCTATCAAATCGTGAAATGAAGATCGTTTTGAACAGGTTCGCTTCCAGATCCTTTCACACGAACGCGGGTGTTCTTCAAAGCTCTATCCTGGGTCCTACGCTGTTTCTGATCTTCATCACTTTTCTTCCTCATGTCATCAGTTCCCAAGTAGGCATTTATTCTAATGACACTACCATTTACTCCTGTCTCAATAGCAAATCCGTCAGATCGGACAAAGTTAATTTGACCGCTGATTTTCAAAAAACTTCCAATCAAGGTTAACTGGGTCAGGAAATAGCTAGTAAATTTTAATCCCTCCAAAACGAAACTGCTCTCATTTAACCACGATAGAGAAACGTTTCTGTCCGCTATCAACATGACTGGCGCTAGATTCATGGAGAGCAACACGTTGCGCCATGTTGGCCTCACGTTTTCAACTGAGTTGAAGTGGAACAACTGTATCGAATCAATAGCCGAATGTACTCCAATTTTGGTTACTGTGTCGTGCCAGAAGGCTTTTCTCGTCAGAGTCCATCTTGCACATTTCCAAATCTGCCATTCATCTGCGCATTCAATACTATTGCCATATTTGGTCTGGTGGTCTTTACTCATCTCGAGGTTCTTGACAAATTCTAAAGAAGGGTCTGCGATGTAATCGATCTTGACTTGGCATCTCGACTTCAGGCACTTTCTCACAAACATTATGTAACGTCTCTCTGTCTTTTCTTCAAATATTTTCATGGCAACTGCTCGGGCGAGCTTTTTTTCCCTCGTGCCCGAAATACGTGAGTTTAAGCGTGCTACTAGATTGGCATCTAGGTCCCACCCTTTTACTGTTGAATTAGTTAAATGTAACCACCACTTCTACTCCAATAGTTTCCTTTCTCGCACTTCCTGCTTGTGAAACTCCCTTCCGGTTCCTTGATTTCCTGATAATTACAATGTTCAAAAATTTAAATGCAACGTCAATCGTCGTCTTCTATCTTCTTGAGCCCCGTTCAGTATTTATCCTTTCACCTCTATACCCAGTCTCTTCTCTCACCTTCACACTCTGTAACCCCTTGAGTATCAGTGCATTCCCGCCTTGCTTGGGGGTGAAAAAATAAATAGATATGAACAGAGATATATAGATTTCAATAAATATAGATAGATAAACATATGTGAGCAGAGATAGATAGATAGATAGATAGATAGATAGATAGATAGATAGATAGATAGATAGATAGATAGGAAAACTGTATTATTAGCGAACACGCTTCGTCCAGTGTGGACTTTTTCAAAGCCAAAAAGAAAATGAATTTATTAAAAATAAACTAACTATTAATACCAAACAAAATGTCCTTAGCAAATAGAATTTAGAATAACACTATCGTATTCATATTGTCAATATGATAGATAGATATGAACAGAGACAGATAGAAGGATAGATAGATTTGATTTATGTGTCTGTATAATAGGAATATTATATGAGCATTTGCGCAAACAACTCTCCCATAACTATCTTACTGACCAGACATGAATGATAGTGCAAGCTATCCTTGACACGTTCCAGTTTGTAACAAGCATAGCAGTAGTCGCCAACTGGTGGTCCGTGCAAAATTTTTGATGGTCCGCAGAAAAATTGGGATATTATTTCAATTTTTATGAAGATTCAGATTTAAAAATGACGAGTAACAAAACGTATTATGGATGCTATATATGTTCAAGATCTTACGTAATCACGAAATAAACACGACTACACAAATAAACAAATGTGACATCATCCAGCCACAATATAACCTAGAATGACTTGCAAAGTCATCTTCAATACTTGTTATTGAATAGTTTCTTACCATTACTGTTGATAACTAGTTACTGGATGGTTTACTAGTATAATTTTCTACAAACATGGCATAGCAACGGAGTAATAACAGGATCTTCAAGAATTGGCTTCCGCATCAGATACACATTCATAAGCATTCATACTCGAAAACTATTTTTATAAAATATTAAAAAAAAAAATCTTTAATGGACCTTGAAAACATCAAATCGCAATACGGATGACATTGTAAACTCTTAATCACTAATAGTCAGTTATGTGCCATACGCGATACACGCTTTGGCGATCATGTATCTTTCGATACATGACTGACGAGGCAGATTTTTTCCCCGCAGTAGGTTGCCATTTCTTAGACCAGTTGCCATCCAAGACTATAGAACCCGGTCTGTCCTGCTCTTTACTATTAGCTGAGATTAGAAGAGGATTGATACCTTTCGCAAGGGTATTAGCTCGTAAGTGAATGTAATGAATTCGATTGGAATTCGAACTCGGACTCTCCGATTCCTCAATCCGAGCCGCTATCCATTACTCCACCGTTATTGGTAATAGACTCAGTGTTAATGAATAAAAAAACTATCTTATTTTTTTTACTGGCCCTACCTCTCACAATTACAAAGTTGCCGCACGAGTCTATTAGTGAGATGTTAGCCCAACTTAAAAACAAAAGGAATATGTTTACAATTTTGATTCATTCATGATTTTTTTTAATACCCAGAGGAGATCTTATTCTGGATAGTTTAACAAATCTTTAGTGTATCTGTATAATTTATAAGTAAGGCTTATCAAACACGATGCACAACTGTTGTTCCAAGTTACTAATTCTTATTTTGGGGGTTTTCAGATTCAAATAAAACCGGTAAATGACTCATAATGAGTGAGAAAAAGCATGCGAATATTTTGAATTTCTTTAGTAAAACTAAAGATAGAATAACTAATGAAAATAATAATACTTCACTTAACCGTGAGCTGATCAATGAATCAGATCATTTACAGTTCTCCTCAGACGCCATTAGAAAGAACATTCAAACTGGAGGCGAAAAAAACTACTTGAAATTTTGTTTTAATTCAAGAACCTGGCAGTGAGTTGGATCTACGGCCTCTTTGTATTATGCGTTCTGAGAGTTTATCTAATGATGTCATGAAACCTTCAAAACTAGAAAGACACCTGCAATCAAAACACCCAGATTTAGCTAAGAAACCACTTGAATATTTTCAAAGAATACGTGAAAATATGCAAAAGCAAGTAGATGCTTTAAAAAATATGGTTGTTGAAGACAAGTCTTTATTAAAGGCTTCCTGTCCAATAGCACTTCAAATAGCAAAAATAAAAACCATATACGATTAGAGAAGAATTAATCAAGCGTTGCATGTTACAAGCCAAGAAGAGGTTTTGTGAAAACAAGCTGTACAGAAATTCCTATGTCTGCTAACACTGTTAGGCGCAAAATTGAAGAAATGGCTGAAGATATTGAAAATCAAGTTTTAAAAATGGTAAAAATTCACCATTTTATTCAATTCAGCTTGATGAATTAAAGGACGTAAGTAACAAGGCACTTCTCTTTTGTTTTGTGAGGGTTGAGTGTGGAGGAGAATTACAGAAAGAACTACTTTATTCGCTCAACTTGCCGAGTAGAATAACTAGTTCTGAGATTTTTAAAGCACTTGATAGGTATTTCCTGGTAAAAATATATTAGAACACTACAGACGGTATCTGTCTATATTTCTGATATGAGGTATTATTATTCAGTATATATATACTATATTTATGTATCACAATGTTTCGGCCGTTGTACGCTCCGGCCTTCCGGTTGGAATGTCGAAATGAACCCTTTATTTCGCTCGCTGGGGGACACTGTTCTAGTTCCACGTGCCATGTCAGTTATCTCCGGTTAAATCACCTCTCCAAGTTCTCCACCGCCTTAACCAGGTATTGAACACGCACTCTTTGGGTCCTGTCACTGGATCTAACTAACACCTTTATCCACTGTGCCATGTGTCCTTGAGGACATCTGGGTATGAATTTCTGGGTATTATAAACCTAATGTCTTCAGCTACCATTTTTTTTTTTGCTCATATTGCAATTTTTGCTGTTATCATTACATGTTTTTTATCAGAGCTCATATTGCAATTTTAGTTGTTGTTATTGCTTTTCTCTGGCACTCCTTATTACTGGTTCCCATATTGTATTCATTTCTATGCTTGGTCGGCTCAGGAGATTTTTGTGGCCTAGCATATGTGCTGAATCCTTAAGTTTACGAATTTTCCAATGATGTTCTATGTCTATGATTTCAACCTGATCGCACAGAGGTCGGTGATTTCCCTTTTCTCTTCATATGTGGTCAGCCACACCTGATTTTTCCAGTGACAGGCCCCAAAGAGTGTGAGTTCAATACCTGGTTAAGGAGGTGGAGAACTTGGGGAGGGGGAATTAACAGGAGATAACCGATAACTGACATCTATTAGACATAGCACGTGGCACTACAACAGTCCGCCCCAGCAAGCGAAACAAAGGGTTCAGTTCGACATTCCAACCACCTGAAGAAGGCCGGAGCGTACAAAGGCCGAAACGTTGTGATAAATATGGCAACAAAGACGAGGATGATAGTCCGAGCAATGTAAATAATGTACAGACGATGCTGCATGCATGACTGGACATCGCTCAGGAGTTGTGATAAAATATTGGTCACCCAGGCATTCTGTCTAGATACTACATTATATAGATCATGAGCATCTTGTGACGGGAAAAAATATATCTCCAGAAGTATCCGAAGTATTATCAGATGTTAAAATTATAAATGAAATTCGACACAAAGCGCTCAATTCTCGAATATTTGAAACACTTTGTGGAGAAATGGGTTCCCAGTAAACTCACCTTCACGCTGAGATGAGATAGATTTCGCGGAGCAAAATACTGACCCGACTGTTCGTCCTGTGTGAAAAAATTAAATTATTTTTCAGCAGCAAAATACTCCGAAATTTCAAGAACTCTTGTCTGACGATGAGCGGGTAGCCAAGCTTGCATACCTGGCAGATTTATTTATTTATTTATTTATTTTTGCTGTTAAACGAACTAATCATATCCTTGCAATGCCAATTTAACGAAGTGTCTACAATACGAGGTAAAATAGATGTTTTTCAAAAGAAAATATCATTGTGACAAACGCGGTTGGCTGAAGGAGATCTACAAATGTTTATAAATTTTTATGAATATATGGAAGAGAAGGATGTCAACCGGCAAGTGGTATCCATTGTTTAACATCACTTCTTACAGTCGCTGACATAATTTTTTGTTTTTTATTACCCAAAGCAAGATCCTAGACATGGAAATATGTGAATAATAGATCCATTTGCAGTAAACATTGAAGACAGCAATTTAAGCATGAATGAAAAAGAAAGCCTTATTGATCTACCTTGCGACGGCAGTCTCAAAGCTAAATTCCAGTCATCCTTATCAAGATCCCATTTTTGGCTCTCTATAAAAAAAAAAAAAAAAATGAATACCCATCGCTCTATGAAAAAAGCAATGAAAATTTTGATTCAATTTCCAACATATTTGTGCGAAAAGACATTTTCAACTCTCACATTAAAACTCGGTACCGGTCTCAGCTTCCAGTGACGTCATTGGATCCCAAAATCCACAAACTGATTTCAAACACACAGGAACAAATATCACACTAAAAATGTTTAATTACTTGAATAAACTTCAAATTTTCAATTTGTTTTATTTAAATAATTACACAATAACTTTGTTACCTATAATGGATGAATTTCATAATTGATAAAATAAAAGTTTCCGATTATTTTTGTATAAATATAATTACGGGATTTTTTTTATTTTTATAAATTCATATTAGTGGTCCGCCAAATTTAAAATCATACATAGTGGTCCATGAAGTTCAAAAGGTTAGTGACGGCTGATCTATAACAATACGAACTGCGTGTGGCATTTAAGAATAAATACTTTCTTCTCCGCTGTCATGTCATTGCATTCAACCCTTGCATATATTAACGGGTGCCAAGGAAATATCCTCACCCCAGAGTGTTAATACCGTAGTTCTTTGATTATTCCTATCTCGATTTTCTTAACTTCGATTATCCAAACGTGAAATGAAAAGAAAATCGAAATTATCCGAAGTAAACCCACTCTGTTATTTTTCACAGACAAATTTTTTTTTTAGAATTTAGAAAATACCATACTCAACATTTGATAGAAACGCTAATGAAATTAGTTCAAATAATTCTTGTTAATTTGCTCGTTGTTGTCATAGAAAGAAAATACCCTCGAATGATCACATGCCAGAGATTATGAAACGCTCAACTCTCAGGCCGTGGGTATGAACACCTAAGTGACCAGGTTGAACTTATAACCGCGCCGGAAAATGTTGAAGAGGATGAGAAGAATGATATCAATATTGCCAATATCCAATTTCAAACGGCGAAGCAATGATTCTGTTTGACAATTGTTTAACTTGCTTGCGCTTTCAACCAGAAGCTTCTTCTTTTATGTGCCGTGTCCCTTCAGAACGTAGGCGATCATGGCTCTCCACATCTTCGCGTCCGTGTAGCTTTTAATAAGTTCTACCATCCATTTACGCAAGCCTATCAAGTATGTTACGCGCTGCTTTCCTCTGTTCCGCTTTCCCTCAATCTGTCCTTTGAGTATCGGATTTTCCTAGCCCTCCTTCCTTATTACGTCTCCCAGAAATTTTGACTGCCTCTTCCTGATGGTAAGTATAAATTTCCTTTTTCTTACGTGATATCTCCGTCTTGGGTATGACAAACTACATCCGCGTCCTGGGTAAGACGATAAACTACGTCCAACAGCAAGAGGAGGTTTTGAGGAGCGTGGAACCACCTCTTCATTTCTGGTGTTCCCAGGTCTACCCTGACCCGGGTAAAAAGAAAAGATACTGAGGACTCTATGGAAAGAAAGATACTGAGGACTCTATGGACAGAACATGTGAGCAACGACGAGGTTTAGAGGAAAGAGAACCGGAAGCTACCCTCACAAATCTACTTTAAATCAACTTCGAGAATTGGCTGGAAACTCGATTCATTTTTTTCATAAAAAATGAACTGGATAAAAACATGAAAAATTGAAAATAAAGACAATGTATCTAAATACAAATTTTAAAGTAAGGTTCACCCTGTACAAGGCCCGTGGGGTGGGGGGCATTCGGGGTAGAGGGTTACGTTATGGAGTAGTTTATATGGATAGAAGGGGAAGATAACGGTTGACTTTAGACTCGAAGAGGTTAAAATTGTAGAGATCGACGAAATATCTTCTTGGGAGTCTGTTCCGTAGGGCAATGGTTCGCGGGCAGAAGCTGTTTGGGTGGAACTTACTTGTCGCCGATGGAATACGGAGAGAATGATGGTGGTTTGCTACTATGTAAATGGTATGACGGGTCTTAGACGTGAAGGTCAGACCTGGTGGATCTAGGAGATGCAGTTCGTCGGAGCATTTTCCATAGAAGTAGCGATAGAGCGGCGAAAGACTCGCCACACCCGGTCCGTGTGAGAGAGGTTGGAGAGTGGAAAACAATCCTTCTCCAATAAGGAGTCAGAAATGCTTTTGAACTTTATCAAGACGGGAAAATGCGGTCTGGACAGCTCCTGCCCAAATATGGCAGCAGTACTCCATTTTCGGCCTGATAAAGCTAAAGGTCAAAGGTAAAGGTAGTATGTGGTGTTAGGTACTTACTGGAGCGGTACAGGAAGACAATTATTTTACCTGCATCTTTAGCGATGGATCGTATACAGGAATTCCACTTAAGGTCGGGTGTGAGTTTGAGGTCCAATATCCTCTCAAGGCATGGTGTCTCCTTGAGGGGATGTTCGTTCAGCGTGGCTGACGTTCGGACTCTGATCGGCGGTGATGCAATGTAACGATGTAATAACAGATCATTCCATCATAGATAAATCAACAATGTTTTGCGGCAATTTTAAACATCATCTTGAGATTTTTCTTGGTAAAATGTTGAAGAATTTTAACACATTCAACATTATGGATACAAAGAGCGAATTTTACATAGTATTTTGTCGAGAAAAAGAACTCACGGATCTGGACAAAAAAAGACCCCAAAATCACATCAAGAAACGTGAATTTTTTTTTTTTATCCCTTTAATAGCCGGTTGTGCTTAGTTTAATTTGTAACGTATATAAATGTAGGTAGAAAAAAAGCAAATGTTTATAAGATAACGAGGGTCACAAAGTACTGTTCATTGACGGGAATTAGGCTCCTTCACAAAATCGGAGCTTTCGTGGATAGTACGCACAGGTACTGATTAGGATCCTCAACTGCTGGTATTTATCAATCCACCCACGAGGATCGAATGTGGCACAAGGCCGATTTAATGTGGGTAGCCCGCGAGCCCGTAGGCTCGGCCAAAAATATGACCTTTGAACCGGCCTAGACGGGTTCAGGTCCTGTCTACCTCCCCGAAGGAAAGCTTCCTCCGAGTTTCCTCTCTGCATTAGAGAGTTCGACAGAAGCCAGCCCGGATGATCACAAAGCACAGATACTACACTTTGATCCTAAACGGGCCGGGCAGGTTCCTCACCTGCTTATTTATTTTGAAGTTTTATGAACATTTATTATTGTAAACTTGACTTCATGGATATATATATTTATTTTGTTGATGCATTTTTAATCAAGGACATTGATGCGCATTTATTCATTCTTTTATTTATTCGAAGCATTGTTATACTTTAAATACTGAATTTTGAAAATAATTTTCGAACAACACTATTTAGGTAAAACCTTAATTTATAAGATTTTTCTCATTTTTCCAAACCCACTCGTTTATGTTGTCTACTTCGCAATTTTCTGATTTTTTCAACCTTCTATATTTATTACAACCACCCCCGATTTTTGAAGTAGATAAAATATGTAACTATCAAAAACAGGAAAATATCTTTTTAATAGTAGTGAAAATAAAAGGAAATCAAGAAGTCACTCAAGAATAACAGTCATTTGCAATTTTGCAATATATATATATATATATATATATATATATATATATATATATATATATCAATCCATTCGAAACTATCTATCTATTTATCTGTTCAAATCTCTCTCTTTGTATCTATCTATATATCTATCTTTCTCTCTGTTCGCTATCTATTTATCTATCACTATCTGTTCAAATCTCTCTCTCTCTTTATCTATCTATCTCTGTTCTATATCTATCTATCTATCTCTGTTCTATATCTATCTATCTCTGTCTAATATATATATATATATATATATATATATATATATATATATATATATATATATATATATATATCAATCTCTTCTAATCTATTTATCTATTGATGGACATTTAATTTTATTTTCCAAGGTTTTATAGTTTGATAAACTTGTTTTTAATTATTTCCTAATCACCGCATTTATTGAAAACAACCATCTATTAGATTTTCTTATTTTTCCATATCTGTTTATTAAATCCCAGCTTTTATTTACCACCCAAGTGTTTGTTTGTGTGTGTATGTGTGTGTGTGTGTGCGTGGTGATGTCTATGCACCAAGGAAGTAATCAACTTCCCAGCCAACCTGCACATGCAGCGCCTCAGGGCAAGCCAAAGGAAAACAGTCAGTGTTTCTTGCCTCACCTGCAACCATATCTGCGCATTCGACGTTGGCCTGAAAAACCGCATGCGCGCACACAGTTTGCATAACACACACGTCTTCTTCGGACGTCGAGAGACAACCAAGATGTATGCATCTATGTATGTTACAAGTCATCATGACCGAATGTTTGAGCATACAGGTCTTGTTTTTAAACTGTTAGTGTTCATGCCAGATTATGCTTTCTCTCCCGGAAACTGTAACTAAGGTCCGCTCAGCATAGTTACATTATAAACCACAGGTGGGCTCTGTAGATGTTGAACACAAATGTGTCTGAGCAAGCGTCTGCAACCGGGACTGTCTAGCCATCTTAGTAGATGAGTGCGCTTGGGAAACAAATATAGACGGCCATTATTTATTTTGTCTATAAGTCTTACGCACGCATACACACACGTGTATATGTGCACATCATTTCTGTATGTTCATTCTGTTTAGAGGTTTTAAATAAAAGAAAGAAAGAAAGAAAGAAAGAAAGAAAGAAAGAAAGAAAAGGCACATGTACGTCCGAGCGCATTCAAGTTTTATTTTTTTTTCTCGGAAGAAACTCTGGCGTAATTTTAAAAAGTAAGTGAAAAAAGACTTCAGATTCCATATATAAATATTCAGTGTTGGTTAGGGAGTAAAAAAAGAAAGAAAGAAAGAAAGAAACATAAAACTGGAATTTATTTTATGTCGTAGAGAAAATAAATTCAAGCCTGCTTAGAAAACATTTTAAAAAAAGAAGGTTGATAAATAAATAAAATATATCTAGAGAAATCTATATTTTCGATATAGAAAAAAACTTTTTTAAAAAATACTCACAATAATTATAATGAAATTGAAATACATTAAAAAAGCCCAAAATTCCAATCTACAATATAAACGATATATTTTACAATATATCAATAAAAATTGTAAGAACTGGTTAAAACTTTTTAAAAAACGAAAAAAAGAAATAAAGAAATAAAGAAAAACTAAAAACAAAAATTGTACAGTTAAAAAATTCACCAGTTTTCTTCTTTTATCGGACTGTCTGCATTCTAGTTTGTTTTTTTGTTTCATAACTTATTTAATAGCCTGTAATAATGTATTATTATTATTATTATTATTATTATTATTATTATTATTAATTTATTATTATTATTATTATTATTATTATTATTATTATTATTATTATTATTATTATTATATCGACTCTTTTGGGCACTGTGCATATTTTGAGTTAAGAAGTGTTGTCTGTCTGGAGTCTTTGCGACTTGACATATAACTTACTTAATGTACCTGGTGTATTTAAAAACTTACACTGCGTGACAAAATAATAATAATAATAAACTGGACCTTACGAGAAGTGTAAACGTTGTAAATTAGGCATGAGAATGAAGGCAGTGCCTAATTACTGGTGCACTGGGAACGGATCCACAGATATTGGCAAATTGTGCGATTAAAAAATACTGCAAGTCTAAAATCTACGAGTATACAGCGAAAAGTACAGAAGATCAATCCAAAGAGACCTACTATCACTCTCCTGTGATGACCCCCAGATCTCACTAGCGTGAAAGTGCAATTAATAATAACAATAATAATAGTAATAATAATTATCATTATTACTATTATTATTGTTATTAATAATAATAATAATAATAATTTTTGACCTCCAGAAAACTGCCATCTTTTACTCTGCAAGAATTTTCCAAAATTTATTGAGTTATGAGGAGTCTTGAAAACCATGCCTAAAGAACAGAATTTCCATTAACGGTGTCAGTCGCCGACACCAACATCATAATAATAATAATAATAAGAAGAAGAAGAAGAAGAAGAAGAAGAAGAAGAAGAAGAAGAAGAAGAAGAAGAGACGATATTGGTGATTGATAACTACAGTTTCTAGTCCGAAGTGAGCGAATATATTCTTTCTTTTTTTTAATAGTATCGAATTATTAGAACAATAACCCTAAAAATTAAGTTTTCTTCCAATCTCCCTTGCCGTGATTAGTTGATAGCTATATGCATCGCCAGATACGGGGGCCACCCGATGGATAATCATTTGCCCCCAACACCTATGAAAATGACGTTAATTTAGAGCGCTAATTCTTAACTCGCGCTACCTTAAATAGCTGGTCGCACCCAACTAAAAACACTCTGACGACGGGCCAGGTGATAGCTGGGTAGTGCATAGTTTCTCAAACAATAATAATGGTCATGGTGAGATTAGCAGTTTCCTTATGAGGAAACATTCGACATTCATTGATCGAATTTAAAACTAAGAATGTAAGACTGGGAGGATTCATTTGCTTGAACCTACTTTTTATTTAATCAATGATCCGAAAATACGTTTGTACTTAGCCTGATAGAAACTTTCTAAACGAGTCGGACGCCATGCATGATATCCAACTGAGAGGAGAGTTTATCTGATGGGGTTATTGATACACACACACACACACACACACACACACACACACACACACACACACACACATATATATATATATATATATATATATATATATATATATATATATGGCGTGTGTGTGTGTAATTATTACACACACACACCATATATATATGTGTGTGTGTGTGTGTGTGTGTGTGTAATACGTCTACCGGCCTGCACATTCGAAAAATGAAGAAAATGTGGTCTCTGGTTCGAATCCTGCCGGCAAGTAAATTTTCTTTCCTCGAATGTGCAGGTAGTAGACGTCATTCATTCATTCTCTCTCTCTCTCTCTCTCTCTCTCTCTCTCTCATATACATGCATATCTACACGAGAAAGAGCGATAACAGTTATTGGAATTAAGAAGTTTATTTTCCTGAGAAACTGTTTTTAGAGAAGGATTTCTTAAACTTTGTTTAAGATGGTGGGTAAAGTCAACATCATGATTATTATATCATTATTTTCCCATCTAGTTACATGTGCTATCCATTTTAGCAACTGCTGCTGTTGGAAGTCTTTAAGTGATATGGTTTGGGTTATTTGATAAATCGCTTTGTGATTCTGTCGCACCAGTTCTCAGGTTAATATTTTGGTTTCGTGTGGACAAGGCATGTAAGCAACAAGAAAACCTTTACGAAAAAAGGGAAACAAAAAGGACACTTATACTTAATATCAGAAAGAGTTGAAATTTCTAAGACATATAATGAGGTAAGAAGGGTTAGAAAATATGACACTCACAACTGAAGGCAAGATGGTCAGAGGGAAACATGGGAGTAACCTTTCGAACAAGCTTGTGTAAAGGGATGACAGAACAGGTTACAAGAACGGTAGCAAAAAGACAAATATTGCTAAGAACTGCAAAGGAGAGAAAGCTGCGGAGAGCCATAATCGCCCACGTCTTGAAAGGACAGGGTACATAGTTTGAAGAAAAAGAAAGCATCTTGCGTTGTTGAACAAAATTACACCTGGTGCAGCTTATCCTGCGTTCTTTTTCATAATCTCCTCTACTAAATTTGTTCTTAAATACCGGGTTGTTTGGGTACCTCAACGTGGTGTAATGGTTAACAAACTTGTCACGCTAAAAAAAAAAAAAAAAAAAAGTAGTGAGTAGTGAGTTTGATCCTCACTGGGTGCCCCATACTTTCGGCTTTGTGCCACGGAGTATTTGAAGTGTTTTAAAGTTTATTTAAGTGTACATTCTGAATTTTTAAATAATAATAATAATAATTGACAAAGATTAATTTTTAATTTTTATATTTTTTAACCTGTTCTTCATCTTGAAGACAAAAACTCATAGCTGTTAAAACAGTGCAGTGTTAGCCACGAGATGATAACATAAATTTACATTTTTTTTTTTTTTTAGCAAGTCGCTGAGTATATATATTTTTTTCTGTTTTCAACAATGCAATGTAGAGTGTATCCGCTTTGTTTTTGTTTTTAATTTTACTTTTTTTTTAAGCGTTTATATATCCGAAGCTAGCTGCTGTATCACTCTTTTTAAATCCAACTGCTAAAAAATGTAAAAAAAAAATCTCTTCATACTTCAGTACACGTGTCTGTATAAAAGACTTTTCGTTTCGAAAAAGACCAGGTGTCCGTAAAAACAACCAAAAAAACAACCCCCCCCAAAAAAAAGAGAAAACAAACTTACAACGCTGTTTTTAGTGTTTATGCAAGAAGAATAAAGTGAAGAAGACTTGAAAAGAGGCACACCCATACATATCGTATGTAATCAGCCTTAGCTGTTGGTCAATTTATTTTCTTTGTCTGAGATGCAGAAAACAGTTAACAACATCACAATTGAACAAACTAATAAAGTTTATTTCAGGTTTTAGAAGATGCGCGCCAAACGCATTACGGACGCACAGAGAGTTCTTCCTTGATTTTCTGTTCGACAAAATCTCTTAGCGGCTCATTATCAGAATCCTCGGGGGAAGGCAAGATTAAAAATGTTACACATATGTGTTTTTTGTATAAATTCTGAAGTTAAGTAATAATACTATATTTTTTTTATTTTTTATTTTTTTTACATTCATAATTCTTCTTATATAGTTCCACAATGCATTTTTTCAAAGCAGAGGGAACTATATGTATCTTTCTTTCTTGATCTTTCTAACCGCCCCAAAGTAGTTTTAAGGGCCACCTTGTTTCAATTTTAAGATCCAATCCTTATATATTTATTTTTAGTTTAACAGATTTTTATCTGCCATATCTCTATAAAAATGTTCTTTTTTATAGTCTTTCTGGTCTATTTGCTTTTTATGTCTGTCCGTATGAATAGTGAAAGTCCCAAGGATTAGTTTTCATGGCCTTCTATGACTGGTTCAAAGTGACGCTTATATCATTTATCAGAACGTGCTGCGCTGTAATATTGACATATCTTCGCTGAGTTATTATTATTAACAAAGTGACGCTGGAATACAAATATTCGAAGCTCAGTATATACTCATTATGACACCCAATACCGGTCGCATACATCACACTCAGTTATGTGCACAATATACTGTATAAGTTATATAAGTTTTGATAATAAAATATTATTATTATTATTATTTTTATTTTCTTTGCTTTCTGGCGTTTACACATTTCTTTCCGGGTCCCACCCAGGGACCTAAGGTTAGAAATGGCATCATGACCCTTTTCACTGACAAAAAAAAAAAAAAAAAAAAAAAAAAATTACATAGATAGAGCCCTTCGTAAAGTGTGGGCTGTACTTGTCAGAACAATTTTTTGTATCTCCTTGAGGCATGGGCTTCCAGGAATCCCTGCAATTAGTCTACTGCAATCTTTTCCAACCAGTCCTAGGGCTCCAACTACAACAGGGATTGTTGATGTTCCCATATGCCACATTTTCGAGACCTCTATTTCAAGGTCCTTGTATTTTGACAGCTTTTTTTTATTATTATTATTATTTTTATTATTATTTTTATTATTATTATTATTATTATTATTATTATCATCATCATCATCATTATTATTATTATTATTATTATTATTATTATTATTATTATTATTATTATTATTTATTTATTTATTTAAACGCATTGAATTTTCACAACAATAGTAACGAGTAACTTTTACTTGATACTGACTCCAAATAAGTTTCAAGTCTCCAGCTTTCTGTTCAGTATTTTTGCTAAAAATTGTTGCTGTTGTTGTTGTTGTTGTCGTTGTTGTTGCTGGGTGGTAGTGGTAGTAACATTCATATAAACACCAGAGAGACGTTTGATGGTCAGCGTTGGAGTAAAAAGTGACAGAAAGTATAATTAAAACTCCAGTATTTTTTTTCAAGTTCTTCTTTTGTGGTTTTAATACTTTCAGTACTCATGCAAGTGTCTCAGTAACCGTTCCCAGTGATCCAATGATTATAGACACGACCATCATCCTAACGTCCTCTAGACTTCTCTAGGAAGGTCTTGTTATTTCATCACTAATAATAATAATAATAATAATAATAATAATAATAATAATAATAATATTTTATTTATTTTATTTTTATTTTATTTATTTTATTTTTTTTTTTTTGTCAGTGAAAAGTGTCATGATGCCATTTCTAACCTTAGGTCCCTGGGTGGGACCCGGAAAGAAATGTGTAAACGCCAGAAAGCAAAGAAAATAATAATAATAATAATAATAATAATAATAATAATAATAATAATAATAATAATAATAATAACATTGTGCAAATAGAAATCTGGGGAAGAGTGGTGACCTTCGAATAGCATTTATAGTGAAAACAGATTCAATACTGCGGAGAGTGCTGGAGCAGTGAGGAGACTTGGGTCGCATACTCTCTATTATAAACTAGCCGTTACTGCTGGTGTCAACACTAAAAAATTATGATTATTTTTATCTGCATCTTCATACTATATTTAGAGATCGAGTGACAGCAAGTTTTCTGAAATCTCCAGAACTTTTCTCAGTATTCTATTTCTATCTTATTATATCAGCACCGCTTCCTGGCTGGTCTCAATCCTGATTGATTACCTCAGGGTAATTTTTTTTTAATAATTATTTTGATATTTTTTAGTCCCTGAATCTGTGCCGTGTCCTCTATTAATGATTAGCACGACTGCACGTTCCACAACTACTTCAGCCTTCGGATAAAGTCGAAGTACTTAACTAGTTTTCACATTTATTTGGATTTATTCTGCGTTTCGCCGGCAGAGAGAAATCCATAATGTGACACTTTTTACTTTCTTGTTTTACGACTATATAAGATACGAACGATCTTCTGGTTTGCATTATTATTATTATTATTATTATTATTATTATTAGTATTATTATCATGCTTTAAGTTTGTTTTACGAGCTGCCTCCAGGTTTTGGCCAGAAAGCTCAAGAGACTGCAAGTCAACAGATCATGAGTTTTTTGGCACAATTGGTTATATCGCTGATATTCCCAGCATCATTTTTCTTCATTGTGTGATGCCGTATGATTGTATATAGAAGTTTAAACTTTCATTAAAATATGTATATGTAGATGGACAGATAAAATTTATGTTCAGTTAAAATTTAAAATGAGTAAAAAAAAGGGATTAGAGAGAGTCTAAAAAACTAAAACGATGACCAGGATGTTAAAATTGAGTAAAAAAAAAAAACACAGAAGAACCATTAAATTAAAATATGAAGAAAATAATCAGTGCAAAATTTGTAGGGTTTTGTGAATATATGAGAATGTACATGCCAATTCCAGTAGTATAGGTTCATAATCCCTCACATTGTTAAAACTTTCCTGAAAGCTGTGGTTAGTAATCACAAGCGGTTTCTTTTAAATTTCAGTCAAACTAGGTTCACCATATAGTTGATAAATTATTATTATTATTATTATTATTATTATTATTAACTCTTTGCTGATACGAATAGTAACTGTAGGCTTTCATTGGAGAGTAAGTGACAGCAAATCTCCTGAATATTCTAACACTCTCATAAACTGTTTTCAATAATGCTGTTATCTTGATGGTTCCGATTATTTCCCTGATTTCACTTCTTCCACTTTATCATTATTATTATTATTATTATTATTATTATTATTATTATTATTATTATTATTATTTCCAGTTTTCTTGGTTTGCTGTTTGACAGTCTTTCTCCAAATATTTTACCTGAAACCTGAGGTAAGTTTTTTTCTTAGAAAGTTACCGAGCATATTATTTTGAGAGAGTTTTCCTGACTATGTCTACACTACAGTGCTCATGAGCACAATATTTTGTATCTCAGACGATTATTATTATTATTATTATTATTATTATTATTATTTGCTTTCTCTTCAGTACAATGACATAACTGGTTGAGACCTAGGGGAAGGCAAAGTAGTGCCATTCTGTTTACACAAAAACCGATGTTAAGTGATGCTTATTGTAGAGAGTGTTTATATTTTCTTTTCATCAATAAGAAGACTCTCTCTTGTGTAGATGAGCAATTCCACATAGTGCATTTCCTTAATCTTCTGTAAAACAGGGCCTGTTAGTGATCATGTCCAAGTGCTTTTCAGTGCCTTTCTTGATCGTACACATGGCTTCAATTATAGGAATAAAACGGTAGTTTTAAGGTGACACATTCTTTTAATTACAATTTCAAGATCTTCATAATTTGTTTACTTTATCATATTCCTTAACAGATTATTTTAATTTGATGGTACTGCCGTATGAGAAGGTAAGGTTTGTGGTGTTACTTCTTTGTAGACTTTAATAATCACCATGTCTGTCAGTATGAATGGTAAAGTCCAAAAGAACAGACACTCCAGGGCCTTCTCAGATCATTATTATTATTATTATTTGGGTGAGAGACGCTGAGGTACTAATATACGAAGGCCAATATACTCATCATGACACTCAGTTTGTTTGATAACAGGCACATGAATCGACCTCTTTTTTTCTTCTACTTCTTGTTATTATTGCTGTTGTTATTATTATTATTATTATTATTATTATTATTATGTCACTATGAATGGTAAAGTCCGAAATAATAAAGAAAGACTCAAGACTCAAGAGCTTTCGTAGATTATTATTATTATTATTATTATTATTATTATTATTATTATTATTATTGAGTGAGTGACGCTGGGGTATATACGAAGCCTAATTTACCCATTATGACACCCAAGGGTATAACAGGCACATTCTTTTACCTTCTTCTTCTTCTTCTTCTTCTTCTTCTTCTTCTTCTTCTTCTTCTTCTTATCATTATTATTATTATTATTATTATTATTATTATTATTATTATTATCATTATTATTATTATTATTATTATCATCATCATCATCATCATCATCATCATCATTATTATTATTATTATTATTATCATCATAATCATTCTTCTTCTTCTTCTTCTTCTTCTTCTTCTTCTTATTATTATTATTATTATTATTATTATTATTATTCAACATGTTTCTACACAGAGCGAAAGCTTGTAAAACTTTGATTTCAAAAACTCTTCCAAACAGTGATGGTACTTCACTAAACGTGACAGACAAACCAAAAAAGTAAACGAAAATAGTGCTTTGGTTTTAGTCTCACTTAAAATAAGACTTTTAAAAAATAATAAATAAAAATCGCAGAATTGTACACAAAACGAAGATTTTCTCTGCCACGTCAAAAAAAAAAAAAAAAAAAAAAAAAAAAAAAACGGGAAAAAATCTCTGTATAAAGAGAGAAACTGAATTTACTTACACTGAAGATGGTCAGCGCGGATTATCAACTATCGGAATTTTTTTTTTTTTTTTTTTTTGCACATTATATCAGATATTCGTTGATATACAAGTATAAAAATGACAGCATTCAAAAGTGAACTACAGGTAAAAGAATGGTAACCAATACATCAGTGACAATTTCTTTGCGAAAGCAAAAAAAGAAAAAAATTATTTTTTTTAAATGAAATTTTTGTGTTCTGGCGAAACAATTTTCTTTTTGTTATAAACTTCAAATCTTCTCAAAGAAAGTGAACGAAACCTGTGCCTACAATAAAATACAGCTTCATCAGCACGAAAAGGATAGCTTTTCGTTATTAAGTGGTTTTATATATAAATCAACCGCGAAAACGACTTCATATAAATTAAAAATAAATCATTTTTACGTTTTTTTTTTTGTTTTTTTTTAACTATTCCTTTCGCTGCCAAAACGAAAACTTCTTTTTAGGAGTATTTCTTTTTAAATAATTTCCCTTCATTTCTTTAAATACTGTTTGCTAATAACAAGAGATAAATGCATATGTCTCTATATACTCTATAAATTTAAAGTATTTAGTCGCAAAAAAGAAAAGAACAAACATTAAAAATAAAATCGACCAGTAGAAAAGAAGTTCAAAATTCTTTGGAGAAAGTATTTTGAGACTCCAAGCAAGTCGAACAAACATGTTTCCTATTATATTTTTTGAAAAGCTCACTTATAGAATAAAGAGTTTATTATACAAATAATTTTTTATTTGTAATTGGTGAAACTGTACTAGACATTCAAAAGTTTGGTCTGGAATAATCATTCTTAAGTTAGGGAACCGGTTTAAAACGGAATAAAACCTGAAAAAGGTTAGAAATTATTGCCGCTAGGGTTTTCTTATATTTCCAACTGTGCCAACAGTTGTCTTGAAATATATCTTTAAGATAATTATTAAGAATATCGATATAAGAATAAACTTTATAAAATTATGATTCCTTTTACACATTTTTTCTGTAAAAAATCTATATCTCATTTCTTTATATATATATATATATATATATATATATATATATATATATATATAGAGAGAGAGAGAGAGAGAGAGAGAGAGACCTTAGATTTTGGGCCCCGACAAAGTAAAAAGTATATACGAAGAATACATTTAGATAGGGAGAAGAAAAAACTTAACGCAAAGTCGCTCACCTTTGGCCAGTATTCGTAAAGGAAAAAACGTTCCTTTGCACACAGAGTAGAGTTAGTTAACTGCTCGCTTTTGTGTTCCTTCCTAGTGTTTAAGTGAACGTGGATCCGACTGAGTTGAGCAAGAGATATGTTGGTTTGAAGGAAAAGTAAAGTGGAGACTGTGGTTTAGGTTTGATGGAAGACGGATGGATGGGTTGGTGTTTGGCTTTGGTTTTGACTCGCTGTGTACGTGTGCGCGGCTGAGTAGTATGTCGAACGCCCGAGCGGTAAAGCCGTTGTGCCCAAGAGAAGGTAAGATGAAGAAAGAGCCACCGCACATAAGGCAGCAGCCGACGACAACGATGACGAAAAAGACGATACAGTGACGGTAGCAGTGGCATCGGTAGACGGTAGACTGTAAGTGAAAGTTGAAGATGCTTATAAACTCTGTATGCGTATAGAGAGAAAGTGAAAGTAAAAGTAGAAAAGTCTGGAAAAGGGAAGCGTCAAAGATAGCGAGGGCTAAAGAAACAGAGGTAAAACAAAAGAGATAAAGTGAAAAAATAGATAATGAGGGATCAGGAAATTAAGATAAAAAGCAAGAAAGAAAGTAGGGGAGAAAAAAAAGGGAAGATAAAACAAAAATGATGATTTAGTGTAAAAAGTTTGTTTTTTTTTTCAAAAGAAAGAAAGAAAGAAAGAAAGAAAGAAAGAAACGGCTAAGAAATCGAGATCGAATAAGTTAAAGAAGAGTGGGAGAAGTTATGGAAAATATTAAATAGTAGAAAGGAAGAGAATCGGAAAAGAAGAGATTTACATGGCTTTGGAACAAAACGGATAGATAGATAGATAGATAGATAGATAGATAGATAGATAGATAGATAGATATGAACAGGTTGTGATAGATATGAACAGATCGTGATAGATAGATAGATAGATAGATAGATAGATAGATAGATAGAAAGAGAGAGAGTGATGAACAGATTATGATATATATATATATATATATATATATATATATATATATATATATATATATATGTGTGTGTGTGTGTGTGTGCGCGCGCACGCCTCTGTGTGTGTGATGAAAATAAAAAAGACAAAATCAGGAAAAAAATTAGAAAAGAAAGAAAGAGGGATAATGAACGGGAGTGAATGAGAGGAAAGTGAGATAAGTAAATTTACGAAAAAAACGAGAGAGCTAGTTGAGCCAGAGAGTGAAATAGAGAAAGAGAGAGAGGATAGAGCCAAAGTGAGAGAGGGAAACAGAGAGAGAGAGTTAAGTACTCTCGAGAACGAAAAGAAAATGGTATGGATTCAAAAGAAAAAAAAAAGAGAAGGAATAAAGGCTTTATTTCCAATGTGCTTATTTTTTCTCCGTACTGAAGTTCCCGGTGAGAAGTCACTTCTTGGCCAGTAAATGGCTTTCCAGACCACCTTACTCGTCATCACTCTACGGCAAGCGCACCCAAGAGTGCTGGTACTGGAAGAAAAAAAAAAATCTCGAAAGGTAGATTCCGAAGAAAGTGTTCAGAGCAAACCATCTGAAAGGAATTTTAAACAGATTAAAAAGGTAATAAAAAGAAAAAAAAATCTTTGTTTAGATTATTATTATTATTATTATTATCATCATCATCATCATCATCATCATCATCATCATCATTATTATTATTATTATTATTGTGAGCGAGATAGAGAGATAAAAATAAAGAGACGAAAGATAAACGAAAAGAGAGGAAAGAGAAATTAAAATTTAATATCTGACTTTCAGAAGACAAGAAGTATCGAAAATATAGAAATCGAAAAGAGGAAAGAGAAAAAATTGAGGAAGGAGGACGGTGAAAGTGAGCTTTCGATGAATTGATATATATCTAACTATCCATGTTCATCTCTAATCTATCTATCTATCTATCTATCTCACTCACTATATATATATATATATATATATATATATATATATATATATATATATATATATATATTCTAATAATGATAATACATACAACGTAATGTTTTTTTAAGAAGTGTTCAATATCAGAGATGGAGTCACGACAAAGTCGATACATAATTAAGGCTTTTTAAATCGTGTTCAAAATCGTTTAAAATCCAGGTTTTTACAAACTCATAAGTATTTCTGAAAATTTCACGTTAAAATCAATCTGCAGATGCAGGAACAATGTGTGTCTCTCTCTCACTTTATATATATATATATATATATATATATATATATATATATATATATATATATATATATATATATATATATACTGGAAAAGTGAGAGAGAGAGAGAGAGATAAAGAAAAAGATTATCTTAGTGTGACACAGGGCCAAAAGAGGGCGTAGAAAATGTGTACCACTATCTTCCACATAGGGAAAGTATATCTATCTTTAAAATCAGCATTTGTAATTCTGATGGTAATAGAAAAGGCAAAACAACGCAGGTGATAGATAGATAGATAGATAGATAGATAGATAGATAGATAGATAGATAGATAGATAGATAGATAGATAGATAGATCTCTTAAATATTGAAAGTCTTGAAAGACTTTTAAAAAATTTTAAGGCGAAAATAATAGATATTTATGAAACTTATGAAACTTAAGAACAAGGCCAAATAGAGGAAGGGCGATTGCATTGCGCCAAGAAAACTTCTCTGCCTGTTTTTGCTTCTTCTTTTTTTTTTTTTTTTTTAATCATAGCTTTTACCGTACTTAAATATTAACCACTGACATGAATGGGAAATACACGCAGCTTTCTCAGTTGCGAGGTAAGTTTTATAGATAGATAGATAGATAGATAGATAGATAGATAGATAGATAGATAGATAGATAGATAGATTTCGCGGGTATTTCAAACATTGTAAAGAATTGAAAGTAATAATTTCTCGAGGAGATCGCGAAATAATAATTTTCTCTAGTCGATATGACATCGGCATTCAACAACAAAAAAAGCCTTCTTTTGTTGAAAAGCAAATCTTAAAAATCTTTCGCCAGAGCTAGAAAGCTGACCTCTAGCATTGGTTGCAAGTTTCTGATTATTTTCTGCTACTCACAGACAGACAAATAACTTTGGTATAGTGGATTTTACGAGAGAGAGAGAGAGAAAGGAAGAGTGTAACGCAGGGAGGGGGAATGAAGAGGCGAGAAAAAGGGTTGACATCTGTAAAAAAAATGACTAAAAAGGCGGCAAAAGAAAGAAAGAAAGAAAGAAAGAAAGAAAGAAAGAAAGAAAGAAAGAAAGAAAGAAAGAAAGAAAGAAAGAAAAAGATTGATCTGAAATGAAATTTTTAAAAAGAAAAAGCCGGAAAAGAAAAGTTTGCGGAGAAGAAAGAAAGAAAGAAAGAAAGAAAGAAAAGTAGAGAAAAGTATTGACTTTAACGTACAGAGGAACAAACCAAAATAAAAAAAAAATGAATTAAAAAATAAAAATGTTTAGCAGACGACAAATAAATAAATTGCCGTTTCTATCAATTGCGTTGAGCGCGTGATTGTGACCTGCACGAATGTTTAACATACTCCTTGGTATCGCAGATTTTACAAGTATTCGATTGTATTTAGTAGCTTGGGTTAATAATATACACTACACTTACACCATCAACAAATATCTAAATGACAAAGAGAGAAAACACGTGTGTGTGTGCGCGCGCACGTGCGCGGTCCAATGTCTGTCGATTGCAGCCACTGACTGACTACTTGGCTGTCGAACTGCAGACATTTTGATGGGATAGGCACCCACACTTCCAGCCGACCATCCATCATCTGGTTCTGTATCTATAAAAAAAAAATCAACTGGCTATCTATTTTCTTCCATATTTTAATTAATTGATTCTTGTTCTTCCCTTTTCAATTCCTATTCGACCATTTTTTTTTCACTCTCCATTGTCATCGCCTAATCTCCTTTCACTTCTTGTTTTTGGATACGATCTCTGTTTTCTTTCATTTCTTCTTTATTTCACTTACCCTCTTTCTGTTCCTCCTCTCCTCCTCCTCATTTTCGCATCTCTCTTCTTATTCGTCACCTCTTCCTCTTTTTCTCTTCGAATCGCACTCACTCCCTGTCTTTATTGTTGGTCCACTTCGCTTCACGTTTGAGTTTGGTCCAAGGCCACAATTAAGAGCACTGAACTTCCAATACAGAGTTGATGAGGACTGAATTTCCAATATAGAGTTGATACTTACTTTAACTTAAGGTTTTAAGCATAGAGCACTCAGTGAGGGTCAAATTCACTTCATTTGCAATATTCTGCGAGACTAGCTTGGTTATATTAGCTTATAGTCAGGCACTCAATGCTTACTGTGTTTAGTCTGGCACAATGCCACGAGAATGGAGCACTCAGTTAAGATCACACTCACTTCAGCAGTGACGTGCAGTGGTTTGTTGATGTTTGGTGATGCCCGGAGGCCAACTCCTTGATTGCATGCCCCTAATACTCATACAGGAGGGGGCCTATAAAGCCTAGTACTGAGAAATGTGAGAAAAAAAAGACGTGTAAAAACAGATGAAACATGCAACAAACACTTTATTCAAATTAAATATAAATTAAATTTTTATTTCATTCTCTGATTGGATGCCCACCCAATATGGATGCCCGGGACGGTCGCACCCTCTGCCCCACTTCTGCACATTGACATTTGAAACTAGTTTGGAAACCAGCGCTTCACGGTGAGTCACTATATTTACAAAGCTTAGTTTGGCTTATCCTGGCACAAAGCTACGAGAGTGGGGACCTCAGTAACGATCAAAATAAATGAGGTAGAAACAGTTTGCAAGACTAATTGCTAATCAGTACTTTACACATTTACTTAATTTGATCCTGTCTGGCACAGGTACACAGTAATGGGGCCTAATAATAAATGAAGCAATTCAGTTGAATAAGTTGGTTGACAAAATCAAACATTCTGTTACACTATGCTGCCCATCTCAATATTTACATTTGATTTATTGGAATAAAAGGGGTGACTAGAAATGTTATAGTTTTTATAATTTTTTTGTACTTTTTTAAAATGAAAAATAAGAGAATTGTGGACCCCACTATAGTGTAAAGATAGTGTATTAAAGATGTATTAAAGATTTAAATGTACTAATGGATGTGTTAAAGATGTAAATGTATTAAGTGAGGTTTTAAAGATGTAAATATATTAAGGGAAGTTTTAAAGATGTACATGTATTAAGGTATGTATTAAAGATGCAAATGTATTAAGGGTTTTTTTTTTAGGTGTATATGTATTAAGAGATGTATTAAAGATGTAAACGTATTAAGGGAGTTTTTAAAGATGTAAATGTATTAAATGAGGTTTTAAAGATGTAAATGTATTAAGGGAGGTTTTAAAGATGTCCATGTATTAAGGTATGTATTAAAGATGTAAATGTATTAAGGGCGGTTTTAAAGATGTAAATGTATTAAATGAGGTTTTAAAGATGTACAGGTATTAAGGGAGGTTTTAAAGATGTAAATATATTAAGGGGCTTTTTAAAGATGTAAATGTATTAAGGGAGGTTTTAAAGATGTCCATGTATTAAGGTATGTATTAAAGATGTAAATGTATTAAGGGCGGTTTTAAAGATGTAAATGTATTAAATGAGGTTTTAAAGATGTACAGGTATTAAGGGTGGTTTTAAAGATGTAAATATATTAAGGGAGGTTTTAATGATGTACATGTATTAAAGGAGGTTTTAAAGATGTACATGTATTAAGGTATGTATTAAAGATGTAAATGTATTAAGGGCGGTTTTAAAGATGTAAATGTATTAAATGAGGTTTTTAAGATGTACATGTATTAAGGGATCTATTAAAGATGTAAATGTATTAATTGAGGTTTTAAAGATGCAAATGTATTAAGGAACTAGTAGCACAATTTCGATCTTTACTTGATAGTCCTTTAATATGCTTTTACACTGTGATACCTTTGAATCCTCTTATATAGCAGTGAATGCTGAACAATCTCCTCAAAGATGAAGAAGACACTTGAAGCAACAGAAATATTGTTCTACAGAAGGATGATGATGATGCCATACCCAGATTATTGTGATTTTCCAAGCGTAGCTTAGATGGGGCACAAGACCGATAGTAAGGGTCGCCCAGTGAGAATCGAACTCACTACTAAATCGTAATTGTTCTAGCGAGACAAGCTTGCTAACCATTACATCGCCTCGAGGTGCCCTACCATACACAGATTATGTGAGCAACGACGAAGTTTTAGAAGAAATGGAAACAAAAAGGGAACTTATACTTAACATCAGTAAGAGACAGTTGAAATTTCTAGGGCACATAGTGAGGAAAGAAGGCTTGGAAAATCTTATACTCACAGGACAGATTGAAGACAAGAGGAAAACAACGTATAACATACTTAGTGAGCTTGAGTAAATGGATGACGGAACAAGGTTTATGAGAAACAACAAAATTTATTAAGTACTACAAGGGACAGGAAATAGTGGAGAGCCATGATCACCTACGAAGGGATACGGCACATAAAGGTGAACCTTCTAACCCTCGAATTATCGCTTTATTATGTCATATATCGCCTTTTGGCAAAGAACTACAGGCTGTAATCAAGAACGAATTGGTTCAGCATCTTATTTCACACACCCTTTTTTCGAATAATCAGTATAGCTTTCGTTTCTCTATACCGTCGATATATTAACGATTATAATTGAATTTGTCTATGAGGCTTTCGATAAGAGCGGTAAGGCTCGGCTTGTGGCTTTATATATCCCGAAGGTGGTTGACAGGCATCCTGGCCTTCTTCAAGTGCCATGGTGTTTCTGGATGAATAGTTGACCGTAATCCAGTCTTTCTTAACAAATCATGTAATGAAGACATGTTGAACGGGCACGCTTCTAGATCATTTCACGGTAATGCGGTGTTCCCCCAGGGCTCTATCCTTGGATCTACGTTGTTTCTTATCTTCATCAACAACCTGTCTGGTGTCATAGGTTCTCAGTTAGTTATTTACGCGGGTGACACAACCATTTACTCCTGTCTTAGTAGCAAGTCCAATAGGCCCGACAAAGTAAAACTGATAACTGCTTTCGAATATCAGTGGTTAACTAGAGCAAAGAATGACTTGTAAATTTTAACGCTGCCAAAACAAAATTGCTATGATTTAATCATCGTAGAGGACCTTTTCTGCATTCCATCAGCATGGCTGAGGTTAACATCAGAAAGAGCAACTCATTGTTCCTTCTTGGGCTGAAGTTTTCCACTGATATGAAGTGAAGTGATTATATTGAATTAATTGTTAGATTTTTTTTTTTTAATAAGCATTCACCCCAAGCAAGGCAAGAGTGCCACTAATGAGCAAGGGTTTACGGAGAGTAAAAGTAAGAGAAAAGACTAGCTATAGGGGATATTGAGGAAAGGAATAAAAGTAGAACGGGGATCAAGGCATCAGAAAATGTCGATTGACATTACATTTAAATTTTTTAAGAATATAATTATCAGGGAAGCAAGTAAGAGGAAAAGAGTTCCATTCTCTGGAAGTGCGAGAGAAGAAACTGTTGGAGTAGAAGAGGCGGTTAAATTTAACTGTTTGGGACCGAAATGCCAACCTAGTAGCACGCTTAAATTTATGTAGTCAGGGCACCAGTGAAAATAGTTCGTCAGAGCAGTCACCATGAAAATATTTATAGAAAAGACAGACGGAAGCCACATCACGTCTGTGAGAAATTGACTGCAGTCGAGCTCCCAAGTCAAGACCGATCACATTGCATATCCGTCTTTAGATTTTGTTGAGAACCTCAAGAGGATGGAAAGCAAAAATCAGTGAGGCGTATAGTTGTATAGTTTGAAGAGAACTGGAGCCAGATCAGGGGCATATTTCTTTAGGACTACGGCTTGTGTCCCATCACCTCCACTTACTTTATGAGTGTCTAATTTAGAGATGGTGTCCAATACCATCGACGGTGTTATGTACATTTCACTCAGTAGAGCCTTAGTTCTAGGGGAAAAATCAGGTGTGGGTACACCGGCTGAGTCAAGTGTTGAGTTGGATGAGAATTTCCGAGCAAATCATTCAACCTTATCAGCCGTGGGTGTTAGGACTTCGAATTGATTGAATAGAGAGGGGATTGAGGATTTGCTGTTCAGCACACACTTGCAGAGCCGCTAATAATCTGCTCCTAGAAAAGTTGATTCACGATGTCGGGTCAGACAATTTTTTTAATCCATTTAATTTATAAATCAACCAATTTTTTTTTAATCCATTTAATTTATAAATCTACCATTCGCCCGTGCATTCAATCTTGTTGTCATGTCTGGTCTGGTCTGGTCTGGTATGGTGCTCCTGCTATATATCTCGAAATTCTTGACAAAATCCAAAGAAGTGTCTGTAATGTAATCGATCATGACCTGGCGTCTCGACTTCAGTCACTTTCCCATCGCCGTGACGTGGCTTCCCTCTGTCTTTTTTATAAGAATTTTCTTGGCAATTGTTTTGATAAGCTTTACTCCTTCATGTCTCAACTGCATAAAGTTAGGTGTATTACTAGATTGTCAACTAAGATTCATCGTTGCCAATCACTGTTGAACTTGTTCGATGTAATCCTAAATTCTATTCTAATATTTTCATTTCCCACACTTCTCAGCTGTGGAACATTCTTCAGGTTTCTTGCTTCCTAGTGATTTTCAATCTTGAAAAAATTAAATGCAGCACCAATCGCCAACTTCTGTCTTTCTAAGAACAAGTTTCCTGTTTTTTTTCTCTCTGTTTTCCTGAATCCTGTTCTTTTATTGGCCTTCACTAAATTTTTCTCATTCTCTTTCACTTCGTTGCGTCTTATTTGCATTATCACCTTGTTTGGGCTGAAATCATTACAAAAATAAAATAAAATAAAATAAAGTAATTCAAGCATTTTTTTATTTTGTGTTTGTTTTTGCTTTCAGATTAGGTTTTAAGTTAAATTTAAAAAAAAAATAAATTTCGCGTTTTTCTATTCCTTTCGTACTGTTGTTGTTTGAAGAGGTAAGAAAATTCATTTTATATAAAACATACTCATTACGCCAAGAGAGAAACTTCAATATGATGAAAATTATTTTGCCTACATTGATAATTCCCTTGCTCATCAGTTCGTTTCGTTTATGTGCAAACCTCTCCTGGTTCTTAAAAATTCAAGCTCACTGTAAAATCCGATGTTAATTGTAAAAATTAAATAAAAATCTTGTATTAATTATAATTAATACAAGATTTTTATAGATTTCTAAGAAAAAAAATAATCGGGTATAAATAATAAGTTTATTTACATTAATTCCATCTTTCGGACTCATCTTTATTGCCATATTCACGACGTTTCGGCCATTGTGCGGTCTGGCATTCTTCAGGTGATATACGTTGGAATTTTGAACCGAACCCTTTATTTGGCCCATGGAGATAGATTGTTCTAATTCCACGTGCCATGCCTTATGCATATATCACCGGAGCGCACAACGGCCGAAACGTCGAGAGTATGGCAATAAAGATAAAGACAACAGTTTGAACGATGAAAATAGTGTAAATAGTTACAATACCTCATCTCATAAATATAGACAAAATAACAGCTTTTATGTTAGGTTACTCTCCGAGTCCTAATGATATCATGTAACCCAGTACTACCTGCTGCGTGGTCGGGTCATCGGCGGCTAAATCGGTTCTCCCACCTTTTTTGGTGAGGTGGATGGTTAGACACCCAGATGAACTAAACACATGTCAAAATGTGGAAGAATGCTTTCATGGGATCAACGGTCATCCATCACCAACGCTGGGACGTAGAAATACCTGAGACTATTCATGCGTGCAGTAAGCTTACTAGGAGTTTTTACTAGAGGAAAACAACGCACAACTTACCTAGCGAGCTTGAATAAATGAATGGTGGATCATGGTTCCGGAGAGATAACAAAAAGAAAAAAATTAAGAGCTATAAAGGAAAGGAAATTGTGGAGAGCTATGACCGTCAATATCCTGCGGTGCCACAGTACTCAGTTCCGTCTGATAAGTATAGAGCATGAAGATACCATTCTGAATTCAATTTTGGACAGAAGAACGAATCCTTTGATAAGTAGTAGTGAGTAAAAGAGGGGGAAGCAATTCATATCCATGTGTTTATCAACTGAAAATCAAATTAAAACCTCTGAATATATACAATTTCACACGCACAAAGACATTTCTATATACAGGGTGTCCCAAAAAACTTATACACACTTTAAATAATTATAAAGCCAGTGTTAATTAAAATACATTTGATTCTCAAAATTTAATAGAATCTACAGACATTATTTTATTGTTTTGTTAACGCCTGTTTTCAAACTGACGTCCGTTCTGGTCCAGGCATTGCTGACAACACGAAAAAATGAAATTGCAAACATTACCAAACATTTCGTTTGGTATTTTTGTGCATTTTCGTTCAATGACTGCTTCCAATTCAGCGACTGTTGCAAGTGTCATAGCGTAGACTTTGTCCTTTAAGAATCCCCATGAAAAAAAGTCTAGTGGTGAGAGGACTAGTGAACGCGGAGGGTATTCTACGAAACCCCTTCGTCCAGTCCAATCCATCTGTTTGGCAAGATCTCATCAAGCTAGCATCTAACTCAACACTTCGATCTGGATCATCGTCATTAACAGCAAGGACTAATAATTTTGGAATGTAACTTTTCCATTGACAACGCTTCAAAATGCGTTAGACAGACGATTTTGAAATTTGTGGGGCTTGTCGACGTTCGAAGTCTTCCGGAACGCTTCTCGTTGATATTCTGAACAGTTCCATCGACTTCAAACTTATCTCTAATTCGTGTGATGGTAAGTCGCCTTGGTGGATCTGTTTGAAACTCACTCCTAAATTGTCTTTGCACTTCAACTGCGTTTTCAGGTTTCCAGTAGCATTTTAGAATGCATTTCCTTTGTTCAAAGCTCATTCTGACTGCCATCATTAATTCTAATGAGTTTAAACTGGAAAGAAAAAAACTCAATTAAGCTAATTTTTTATCGGGGTGGGGACACCCTGTATGCATATATGTACGACAGTTCACTATATGAGTTCTCCTGGTAACATGAAATCCAGTAATACCTGCTATATGGTTGAAGCATTGGCGAATAAACTTGTTCCCCAAGCAGACTTTTTTCTGGTGAGGAAGATGGCTAGAGACAATCAGCAAGTCACCTGTCAAATTGTGGATGAACCTCCTTGTTAGGACAAGAGCTATGTGGTAGACTGGACTCCATAGCTATATGTACAGCCAATGCAGTCATGACACGGCATCAATGTGAATAGGGCTTCCTCCACCGCCCCTCTTTGTTCTTGTTCTGCCATCAATTCACTGTAACTCGTTAAGTAGGTTACTCACTATTTTTAATACTAGTGTTCACCCAATGCAAGGCCCAATAGTTACAGGATAGAGGGTTGCTTTGTGGTGTTGTATGAATGTACGAAAAGGTAAGAAGTGAACTTCATGGGTTATGTAGAAAAGACAATGATTAACCCTAGACTTGAAGACGTCAAGATTGTAGTGATTGGGGAAACATCCTCTCAGGAATATGTTCACCAAAGCAACAGTTCTTGGGAAGGATCTGTACGAATGGAACTTACTTCTTAATAATGGAACACGAAGGGAATGGGGATGATTCACTTTTGGTGCTCGTGGGTCACAATTGTGGGACTAAAGAATGTAGCGTGTTAGAACACATGACATGGAAATAGCTATAGAGCAGCGAAAGGCAATCGACGTTTCATTTGTGGGAAAGGGCTTGTAGGGTGGAAAATAATCTATCACCCACAAGGCCGCGTAGACGCTTTTGAATTCTATCAAGACAGACAAGGGAGGACTGAGCAGCACCAACCAAGATATGGCAGCAATACTCCATTTTTGGTTTGATCTGTCTCTTGTAAAGATAGAGAATAGCAGGGAGAGTCAGATATTTACTGGAGCGGTATAATGATTTAACCATTTATCCAGCATCTTTAACAACATTCAGGGAACTACTGTTTATTTTGCCTGCAACATGTCCTGTGAGCGTTACATTCTCTAGACACTCTTTCTTAATTATGTGTCCCAGAAATTTCACCTGGCTCTTTCCGATTGTAATTATAAGGTTCCTTGTACTTTTTATTTCCTCCTAAAAACTTTCTTGTTGAGTAAACAGTATTCTCGGAATTCACATCTCGGTCACTTCAAGTTTCTTTTCATTGGTGAAAGAATTTTCAGGTATGCACTAAACACATTAGAAATTAGATATTACATCGCAGTTCAGTACTCTTTTTTGTTGTTGCTGTTTCTAACATTTTCCAAACTCTTAATACATTGCTTAGATTCTAGAAGACATCTTACGTTATTCTGATGTACCTTCGATTTTTGTGTTATAGTTTGCATCTTCACTTACTGCAATACTACATTTGAGATTTTGAATTATCTCTCAGTGTACCATTCTATGATTGTTTTTCAAAACATAAATTCTCATTATACTTCCACGATAATGACATATTTATTTGGATTCGTATACGAGTCAATGCGAATATATATATATATATATATATATATATATATATATATATATATAATTTGCATATTAATACTTTCAAACTTGAATCTATGTCGGCTTGTCTATATATATGTCTATGTCTTTATTAATGTATGTGTGTAGGATTGCTTCCATATGCCTTTCATCGTGTGTATATGTGTCTGATATTATATTTCCTTTTTTGGTTGTGGACATCTATTTCCTGTTTCGTCCGTGGTTTTACGTGTTTATATATCTAAATATGTCTGTGTGTTTGTATATTATAATATGATTGTGTATGTATTGTCATTTGCAAAATGTCTTCCCCTACCCATATCATCACTTCAAATGTAGACAATATTTGTATCTCTTTAGATTAGCATTTGCTCTAACTGAAATTTTGGCTTTTCGATTAAAACAAAATAAATAATAAAATATATGTATTATTTTTTCCTCAGTTCCTTCTTTAAATAATTTTATATTTTAAACTTAAGACAGGTTTAAAATTTATAATTGCCAATTTTTATTTTCCATTTTATAGTAAAATTTAAAATTAATCAAAATGATTTTTATTTTAGTCTAACACTAACATTAAGGTATTAATAATTCGTTGTATTTTTATACAGGTTCGTTGTCTGTTTTTTTTAATTTTCATATACTTGTATTTTGATTGGTCATTGTAGCTTATGTAACAGCGTTTCCCCCTATCCGGGGGGGGGGTGTTTGGCGAATTTGAACCTTTAAAAATCCTTATTCTACGTTCAATACCATCACTTGATAAGACACCAGAAGTGTTGAAACAAAATGGCTATTTTTGTAGTAATGTTATAACATGTCTATGGTATAATTTTTGAATAAATTATATATATATATATATATATATATATATATATATATATATATATTGTACTTTTTGCAAAAAAAATATCCCTAAACCATGATGCTGCCACCACCAAATTTCACTGTTGGAACTGTGTTCGTTTGCTTGAAGGCATTGCCATCTTTCCACTGTAGTGGGTTAGCCAATCTGTATCGGCGAGAGAATACAAATTAAACTGACCCTCTACTATTTTTACTAAATCAAAAGCAACAAAGACAACAACAACAAGAGAAATAATCAAATAGGCAGATATTTGTTTTAACAGAAAATATCTTTATATAGCAGCAAGTACACATGATATAATAAAGTTGTTTAAAACTTCAGAGTTCTTGATTGTGTGATCAAGGGTAATATAAAAGGTGTTATGCAATAGATCTTGCAAAGAATTAAACAGTTTATGTTGATAGTGAAATTGAATGAAATAGATTTGCTTGATTTAGTATACGATTCTCTCGCTTCGACTGATATATAGTTACTATTTCCTTTATGTTGTTAAGATATTGAGTGAGTTGATCTCTGAATCTCGTCTTAGTTGAATTCGTCACTAGATGAGTTGATGTTGAAAAGAAATTGAATTCCACAAGCCGGGTTGATGTTAATAAAAATTAACCTTTAGCAAGGAAGTTGGGTTTCATGGATCCATGTGACGAGTTGATTATCTTAAGGACGGTATTTACTAGAACCCCCCACTCCCTACAGGGTAGATGTGGTACAAGGCCGAGTTTAACGTGGGTCTTCCGAGCCCGTAGGCTCAGCCAAAAAATTCCCGTAGAACCCGCATAAACGGGATCGAGTTGTTCAACCTCCCTGAATGAGGCTCTGCCCTTCGGCATAGCCTCGTCCGAGTTCCTCTCTGCTCAGAGGCAGAGAGTTCGACCAGCCAGCCGAAAAGATACCTTAAGGACTCACTGTTGCATCGAAGTTTCATATGAGTTTTCTTGAACACGTGGGGACTTGAGAATGCTTACATTTTTGGAACGTTGAACTCTGAACAGGTCAACTCGGTCAATCATGCAGGCGTAGACAGAAACATGACATAATTATTTATGGACCAATCAGAAAGCATTGTTTCGTACTGAACTCTGGAGCCGATTTTAATGGGTTCAGCACAAACTAAGAATACGTACCTGTGATCCTCTTTTAACAGGTTTAAAACAGAGAATGTAGAAATCTAATTCTACACTCACATACATGATTTCTAGAATTACGTCCAAATAACTCAATTTTGGTTTCGTCTGTCCATAATTCTCTTTCACAATACGATTTTCTTTATCGTTATGTTCACGAACAAATTTCAACCTGACATCTCTGTGTCTTTTCAATAGCAGTGGAATTTTCCAGGGTAGTGTGACTTTAGATTATTCCCATGAATTTCATTGCTTATTGTCCATTTAGCGACACAGATTCCTGATGAAAGCAAATCATCCTGCAACTCGAGTAACCATTGGATTTTGCTTAATTTGACGCATTAATTTCCTCAAAGCAGCTGTTCAATTTTGAGTTTTTTATACCTTGCAATGAATGATGTAGTAAATGAAATGTTCAGATTGTCTGAGATTTACCTGGAACTTTTACCTTCTTTGCAGGGCTTAAAAATCAGTACATTTTTAAGAATTTGTCAATTCTTTACCTCTTGCCCTGATGATAACCTTCTTGCACAAAATATCAATTACAGAATGTTCTGTTTGTATGTTTTAGGCTACAAATAACTACTGAAAACATTATAAAATATTCAACTTGAATAATCTAGAGTATGAAAGCAATTTGAAATTTTTAAAATCTGATATTTGCATTGTACGAATACTTTTTCACCCAGTAAAATGGATAAATGAGATTTATTTCTATTAAAGTAAATTTATTTCTGTTTTCTATGCATATTTAGTTATTATGCATCTGTGTACAGTAAATTATATGAAAAGTACGTTTATACATTAGTTGGAAATACAGTAAATTTAAAATTTCTATGTGTACGAATACTTGTTTTCGCCCACTATATCCAGGTAATATGAGAACAAAAACAGTATAATTCCATTGAATGTAACATTTAATTTAAAGGAAGGCTCAGTACAGAGTACAACTAAATATTATATATATATATATATATATATATATATATATATATATGTGTGTGTGTGTGTGTGTGTGTGTGTGTGTGTGTAAAATATATTAATAAAAATACATAATACGCTATGCCGACAGTAGCTCTGTTATTTAGTAACTGAACACTCTTTTTCTTACACTAAAGGAAATATGTATTTGTATGTGAACACTTACACATACATTTATATATATATATATATATATATATATGTTTATACGTTATTTTTATGGATATAACTTGTTTGAGTAAATGTTCCTTTTTTTAATTAAACCTTATTAATTACATTTACCGGCCTGAATATTCGAGAAATTTTGCGTAAAATATGCATCCTCCGACAGGATTCGAACCTGTATCCCATACGGAAACCGTCATTTAGCCTTACGTGCTGTGAACCGATACAGAGGACTTCCGGTTTAGCAAAGCTCAAATTACAGGATAAATGACGATTTGTGTATGGGATACAGGCTCGATTCTTGTCGAAGGATTCATATTTTCTGAGAATTATTACCAACCCAGGCCCAGTCTGTCCTATTATTTACCCATAGCTGGAGGCGGGGAGAAATGATGTACCTCTAGTGAAGATATTTGCGCGGAAGTGAATGTAACAAACTCAGTTGGATTTCGAAGACTCTCCGGTTACGCAATCTTCTTTATTTACAGGAGATTTAATAGTAGAAACACACAAAACCTACTAAAATGAATACAAAAATCTCAGAATTGCAAGTCTAATGAATCTTTAACGTAGACTCCTTCCCAGTAAATTAGGTTTCGATAGCTGTTCGAAATGCAGTGTCTGTTCTTCGTTAATTACAACAGATTCAATCGTTAAAGCACACAAGGGATATAAAAAATAAACATAAATTTCTGCATTCCAAATATAGCCCTCAATATAGTCGTTCCTATTCAATCATAGTACGAGAAATAGTAAAAAAAAAAAAAAGAAGTAAGGTCTGTTCTTCTTTAATTACAATAGATTTAAGAGTGCACCCAAAGCATACACAAACGAACACAAAGGTCCCGGGATTCTCAATCCAATCTTCAATACAGACTTCTTCCTTTTCAGTCATGGTATTCTAAAGAATATATATGGTAGACAATGTGTACCTTCCCTCGTTGAAGCTTCTTAACTACTTTCTTAGCAGTGTGCTCTTTGCCTCTTTCACTTCATCATCACTGGAGAAGCTTTATCCCTCATGGGCTAAAACAAACAAAAGTTTGAGTGGACCAGTTCAGGACTCCCAAAGTTCTTGGGAATCAACTCCCTCTCTACTCTTTCATGGAGTGTAAAATTTCTGGAAACCAACTTTGCACAGCCCTTTGAGTATGCTAGAAACTGCACAAAGCTGCAAGCTCAACATCAGCCTCTTTGACTTTATTCGCATTCACAATAGCAGCTGGCCAGCCACTGTGGATCCTGTCACTAAAGTTATTTTCTTTCTCTCTAGAATTGTCATTATTCCTACTGACTCATATCCTTACTGTGCTTAAACAATGTGCAGCCTTTGAATATTTGCAACACTTTGCTGTTTATCTGCATCCAGAGGGGTAACCATTTTGAAAGAAGATTATGTGTACGAAAAGAAAAGATGATGCCACAGATTTTCCCTGGACTTCTAGATACCTTATGACTTGCAGATGTAAATACAAATAGTAATTTGAATGAATACTTTTAAAATTAAATTAGGACAGGAATCATATTTGATTGTTGTGTATTGTACAAAACCCCAGAAACTTTGCTTGTAATTAAATAGCACAAAAAAATGTTATTTTGGGGAAGTAAAAACAGAATAAAACTTTTTTCTTTTTTTTAAAATCAAACAAGGGATTTTACTGAGCTGGAGCCACTTTTCTGTTTTTTCTGTTTTTTTCCATTATTGAAAATTTCAAGCCTGCTTGCCACGTTATCATTCACTTATGACATTATTTTTAAATGTTCACACTATAAATTTGCAAAAAATTTTTCTTTTTTTTTCTGAAAAAATGATTCCCACAAAATCGTACAGTGTTGCTATGACTACTGTATATATATTTTCTCATATTCATTTTACATTACACAAAATGTCATCAGCATAACTTAAATCTTTGCCAATGTCTACAATATCTGCCTTTTTATGTCTGATTAATGTTTACATATATTGTTACAATTAGTTGTTATTTAGTCATCTTTGCTCAGAAGTATGTAGCAGCCAGTGAAAATCAAAATCACTACATAGACTATCTCGTTAACCATTACTTCACATTGATGTGCTCATGTTATTTACTAAGCTTAGCTTAGTTGAGTAAAAGGCTATGAGTATCAGGTACTGAATGAAGATTGAAATTATTACTTGGTAATTATAGCCAATCAGACTAGCTTGCTAACCATTACCTCACTTTGAGGTGCTCATGTTATTTACTAAGCTTAGCTTAGTTGAGCTTAATGTTATTAGTATAAGGCAGTCAATGAAGATCAGAATCATTACACAGTCACTATTGTCAACCAAACAAGCTCATTACCCAGTATCCAACATTGAGGTGACCGTGTTATTTCCTAAGATTAGTTCAGTTTTGCACCAAGCTATAAGTATTTGGCACCAGATGAAGACTGAAATCACTATTCGGTAGTCATGGCCAATAAGATTAACTTGTTAACCATTACCCCACACTGCGATGCAGTTGTTACTTAATAAACTTAGCTTAGAAAAAGATCACAAACATGTAGCAAACAGTGAAGATGAAAATCAATGCTCAGTAGTAATGTTCAATCAGACTAGCTCATTAACCATTACCCAACTGTGTTGTAAAATGTTATTCATAAGATGTTCTTTTTCTTTTATGTGCCAAAGTTTTCAGGATTTTGACGATCATGGTTCTTCACAACTTCCTGGCTTTTGGTGTCCTAAGTAATTTTTAACATTGCAGCACACATCATTGTCATTGTTAAGTCTTATATTCACACAAACCCATTAAGATATAGTTGCTGTTTTCTCCTGCATCTTTTGCTTTCAGTATGTCCTGTGAGTGTTAAATTCTCTAGGCCATCTTTCCTCATTATGAGTCACAGAAATTTTAACAATTTTTTATCTGATTGTAAGTTCTTTGTTACTCCTATTTCTCTTAAAATTCCCTCATTGTTCACATATTCTGTCCATGGGATTTCTTGAATTCGTCAGTGGAATGACCTTTCTATCATTTCAAATAGCTTTTTCATCTATAAGGAAATGTCTGGCACTTACTGCCATAAAGCAGATGTGATATTTCATAACAGTTCAACACTCTTTTCTTAGTTTATAGCAAAATATCCCTGTCTTAGTATCTTGTCTAGCTTCTTGAAGACATCTTTCACACTTCCGATGAATATTCTGATATATGTGTCACCTTTTCTGACATCTTTTATTACACTACTCAAATATTTCAATTTCTGAGCGTGCTTGATTTTGATGTCCTTGTTATGTAAAGTGCTTCAACAGAGGATGACAAATGCAACCTTGAAATCCAAACATGCTCTGAATTAGCAAAAGATGCATTCCAAAAGTTAAACAAAGCACTAAAAAACAGGATGACTCTGCTAGAAGCAAAAAGAGTACTGAACTGCTGTGTGATAATAATTCTCTTGGATGGCAGTAAATTCTGGACAATCTCACCACAGATGGAGAGAAAACTGGATATAACAGAAATATCATTCTACAGAAGGACAGGAAGAATTCCATGGACAGAGTGAGTAAACAATGAGAAAACCTTAAAGAAAACGGTAAAAAAGAGAACACTTATGCTCAGAATAAGAAAGAGACAGCTGAAAGTTCTTTGACATTTAATGAGGAAGGAGAGCTTGGAGAACTTAACTCTTACAGGGCATATCATGGGCAAGAGAGCTAGGAGAAGGCAGCTGACAACATACCATAGCTTGTGTGAATGGATAGGGAAACTGGAATTGTGTGCATTTAGCAAATGGAGAAATCCTGCTAAGGGCCATAAGCGATAGAAAGTTGTGGAGAGCTATGAAGGGATACGGCGCATAGAAAAATAAGAATACACAGATCATACCCTGCTTCCACTGATAAGTGAGCTGTCAGTTAATTTTTAAATTCATTTATTCCTTTTATTCATAATCAACAATTAATGATCATCTCTCAAATTATGAATAACACAAATGGATTGAAATATTTGAATTACCATATATACTCACATATAAGCCTACTTCATATATAGTGTGGCCTTTGAATTATTTTGTGAAAAACCTGATTTTTTCATATAGCTTGTGTATAATGCAACCCCAGCTTCTGAACAAGACTAGTAGACCTACTGTCATCAGACGCAGTACTGAACATCATCCTGGATATATTTCATAGCAAATAAATGGTCTTCATTCTTTTTTGTACAAAGCCACCCCAAAATGATGAGAAAAACCACTTACTGTAAAAATAGTTGATATGAAGATTTAGACGCCATAATTTTGTTTTCATGCCTGACTATAGTAGATCCTTTACCCTGGGCTTGCCTCCTAAGTAGCCGAGGTTTCTTCCTTTTTGTTGCTACATTAAGAGCAAAACCTCATTCCTTATTTATGCCACTTAAAATAAAAAAATACCGTATATAATTGAAAAATTAATAGAAAATGCTGCTAAGTAATTATAATTTAATCATGAAATCATGTCATTTTCTTGAATTAATTATAGAGTATGAATTTTCATTTAGATTTTGGCATTAAATAACCTATACTGATTGATATTTCATTAAACAAAAACAACCATATCAATATTGTATGTAAAATTATCATTTACTGTATATACTCATGTATATAAGCTGACATTATATATAGCATGGCCTCTGAATTATTTTGTGAAAAACCTGATTTTTTCATATAGCTTGTGTATAATGTAACCCCCAGCTTCTGAGCAATGCTAACAGGCCTGCTGTAGTCAAATATTATGAGTACTAGACATCATCCTGGACATATTTTATAGCAAATAAATGGTTTTCATTATTTTTTGTACAAAGCCACCCCAAAATGGCAAGAAAATCCACTTACAGTAAAATATCTAATACCATGCAAACAGAGAAGAAACTAACAGGTGGTCACACTTGGAAGATGAAGTACAGTTAACGGAGCCTTACCTGTTGTGTTTGTTAACCAGATGCTTTCTCTGTAACTGAGTAGTATAGCATGTCAGATCAATTGATGGTTTTGTATAGGACACAAGTTCGACTCCTGTTGGAGAATGCATATTTTCTATGAAATTTCTTGAACATTCAGGCCGATAAATGTAATTAATACTATTTATTTAAAAAACAGACCATTTACTTAAATAAATTGTATCTATTAAAAATAATGTATAAACAGAAAGTATTTAATATATATATATATATATATATATATATATATATATACATATATATACAATGCATTACTAAAGAGTGTGGAAAAATGGTAAGCTAATTCTATCTCCCCAGGAAGAATTTGACTTCTTCTTCCACAGTTTATCTTTACAAAAGTCTGAGTAGATCAATAATATAGTCCTGCTGCAATATCTGAGACAGAACAGTTCAATTTTCAATTTCACGCTCTTTTAAGCAGTCTTGTGGAAGAAAACTTATTTTTCACTCTGTAATCTCTTTCCTACAAACTCAACATTGAAAACCTATTGCTAATCTTTCTCTATTTTCATGGAAATTGTTCGGATGAAGTGCATTCTTTAGTTTTATCAGTTCAGACCTTTACAGCTAGGATATGCCAGACTACTTCCATAGAGCTGAATCATCTTCATTTCTCCTGTGTTCCAAATGTAAAAAGAAGTGGTTTTCTCCAAGAATAGTAACTTTGTGGAACAAACTCTCACTGGTTAACCATCTATCTTGAGTTCAGACCTTTACAGATAGGCATACCTTACTGCTTCCATAGAGTTAAATCACTTTCATTTTCACTGTGTTCCAAATGGTTAAACAAAGTTCCACTCAGCTTTATCTCAAGAATAACATCTTTGTGGAATAGATTCCCGAGTGGGTGCTTTCCTAACTACTTCAATCTTGATTTCTTCAAGTAGTCACCATTCCTCCTTATACACATAATATTCATCTTCTCTTCTAATCACTCACTTCATTCAGCATTATCGTTATATTAATGGTAAGCCTCTAGCCTTGTGGCTCTCTAGCCTTGTGGCTCTTTAGCCTTGGATTAGATGAAACTGAATATATAAAAATAAAAATTAATGAAAGAGAAATAACATTAAAAAAAAACCTATGTTCTGGGAGTTTTCCACTTGAAGGTGTTGAACATATTAGGGATGCAGGCAAAAGAAATCAGCAACTGACAACAGAATCAGAAGAATGTCTGGAAATTATCCAGCCATTTTAAATATCTGAAATTTGCATATTTTATTGTGCAGAATTGTTTGGAATTACACTGCATAACTAAGATCTGTTAGTCATCTCTGAACAACAACCAAACCTATAGTCAGATTTGTCTTTATGTAACTGCCATCCTTTCCCAAAGTCAAACAAACTTAAAAGAAATAAGAGAGATATTTCAGACTATAGACAAGATTAAAGAAAGTGTAAGGAAGCATCTAATGTTAATCCCTAAAGAGAACTTTGCTGATTTTTGAAAGGTGGAAGAGTTGCTAAGATAATTGTGTGATGTCTCATGGAGAGTAATTTGAAAAGGATTAAACTGCCATTGCTATAGGTAAACTGGACCCTGACTTTGCATCCATCAGATTTGATGAATTGTTGTAATGGAATGTCCCACACTGCCTATCACATATGTGGACTTATTATATCAGTAGATATATAGTAAGCACAGGATATACCTGGCAGACTTGCTTTGGAAATTAGTTGGAGATTCGGGCAGAGAGGCTATGCTGAAGGGCAGAGTCTCATCTGGGGTGGTAGACAGCTACCCGACCCCATGTATATGGGGTCTACTGGGAATTTTTGCCCAAGCCTATGGGCTCGGTTTTGCCCTACATTAAAAAACGGCCTTGTGCCACATCTTGCCTCACAGGGAGGTAAGGTAAATAACCTTACTTCAGGAATTAGTTGGAAATTCATCTCCAGGTGTGCTGGTCAAACTCTTTGCTTTTCTGCAGAGAGGATCCCCAGACGAGGCTATGTCAAAGGGCAAAATCTTGTCTTGGGGAAACAGCTATCCAACTCTGTTTTATACAGGAAATTTTTGACCGAGCATATGGGCTCATAATACCCCATATTAAATTCAGCCTTGTGCCACATCTGATCATGTAGGGCGGTTAGTAGATATCCTTGCTTTGGGAATTACTAGCTTGCTAACCGATTCCCTGTCTTTCAGTAGTGTATTCTCTTTTAGAATAAACTTCTCTTTCTTTCATCTACACCCATTTTGCTGTTCCTTTCACTCGAGTACCACCTTTGTATGTTTATAACCTCTTTAAGGATACAACATGAATTATATACCTCCAATTTGGTATTTGTCAATGCAGGTAACCTTCAAGAAAATTAGAAATAAACCCTTTATTTAATCTACAGGGGTAGATTTTTCTCATATTTCTGTCCATTTTTAGGGATATCTTGTCTTGTTCTTTTTTGTACTGCTCAGTAACTGCTCAACCTTTTCTTCAGCTGAGCCTGAGCCTAGATTGATTTCACAATTGCTATAACAACAAATTCCCAAACCAACAGTTTAAACCATTAGGCCATTGTCCTTTACTAAAAGAGAACAATACAAGATATCCATATATTCAGACATGGACAACAGAATTTGTTGACATAATAATTGTGAGTTCAATCCTTGGGCCAGTCTGTATGGATATAGAATAAGTGGCCATGGTTAAATGTAAATGGCAGAGCTACCCAACAAGCAGAATTGACAAAGTTTGTAATAAACAATCAGAAGAAAAAGAAAAGAAAATAGGGCAAAAATAATTCAAAGCAAACAAACAAGGTAAATTAATAGTAATAAGGCAAGGTAACAGTAATATAGCAAAAAGTTCACAAACTAAGAACTGGAGTTAACACATGAGTGAATGTAGTATTCTGACTTTGAGACGAGACAGACCGGGACTGACTCAGATGAGGCCGAGCTGAGAAGTGGTCTATCTTATTGGCTAGGAAGAAATCACAGCATGCATTTGCCTGGTTTTGCCTATAAACTGGGGAAGGGGAAAGTGTTTTGCAATCATTCTCAACTGGAGTGGAACCAACAATGGACATACTCAGATTTAGTGGAAACAGGACAAGCAATAAATAAACAATTAACCCAGATGAAATATCTCTAGAAATGAATAACGGGAACAAACTTCCTCTATAGGGTTAGGGTTCAGTGCAAAATTCCCTGATGGTTACCTGGATTTACACGTATGTGAAGTAGGCTGGAGGGCACTAGTGGTTCAAACAAGGTGAAAATAACAAAATAGATGAGGATAATAGTCCAAATGCAAATAATATAAATAATGATATTAAGTGGTTGGATCAATTCCAAGACAGATCTTGTATGCTTTCAAAGTTGGTCTGATTATTGTTGATTCAATGAACTTGAAATCCTTGCATTCAGAAAAAGAAATTTCAGCCATGCAGTGACTTTTCTATGAATCACCCCATTCCAGCTGATTGAACTCAAGACATTGGATAAGCCTTCAAGTGAAATTGGATCAGAACAAAAATCATGTCAGCTCATGCAAGCCAATGATTGGCTGCACTCAGGATCATTTTCTCCAATACTGTAAAATTCTACTAAACCAAAATATGAGTCTAACAACTTCAGTCAGGTTCTTAAATAGACTCATCAGATCTCAACTCACATACGGATGTCATGCAATGCGTCTCATTCAGAAATATCAGCTATCTACAAATGTTTTCTCAGATCAATGAAGAAACATTTGGCATTCACTGACTGAGCAATCAGTACTGCATTCAATTGAAATTTATAAAATTTTTCTTTTAAAATGATTTTACAGGAAAACAGGTTTCTCAAGTCCAGTAGCTATTTATACTCTTTCCATTATTGATAAGGAGTTCCATGTAAACTTTTTATTTGAAGTAGTGTGGAATGTTAACATCTTGATTATGTCATTATTTTCTCTTTGTCTTATGTGTGCTATCCATTTTAGTTGTTGCTGCAGTTGGAAGTCCTCAAGTGATATTATTTCTGTTATTTAGTATAGTTCTTTGTTTATGATTCTGTAGTGTCAGTCTACAAGTTTCAAAGAAGTGTGGTCTTTGCCAAGACCCTCAGGTTTCACTCATCCAAAGCATTTTTTCACCATTGATTTTAGAAAGCAGTTGTATGTAGTTGACAGTTTAGATATTTCTGAACAGGTTTGGTACCATGCATGACATTCATATAAAAGTCCCTATCAAATGAGGCTATTTAAGAACATGACTTGAGTTTCAGGTTGGTGTTTTGGTTTCATATCAATTTGTAGTGTTGGATGAAATTACCTCTGGCACAGCCTAGTCTATATTCAAGTTCCTTTTCTTCTATACTTAATTTGGTGTAACTGATCCATACACCAATGTACTTGGAGTATTTAGTATTTACTAATTTGACATCCTGAATGATGGATTCAGGGTAGGTGCCATCAATGCTTTCATTTCAATTCCAGGTCATAGTTTGTTTTGGAAAGGTTTATCTTGAGTCCTATTTGTCAGAACACTTGGTACAGTATGTTGAGCTTCAAATAAATGGATCCTTTAGGTCTTAAAGAGAACAAAACTTTATCAGATTCTACAAACTGGGGCTACAGAATCATGGAGAACTTTATCAAATAACAAAAAACACAGACTTCCAAAAGCAGCAGCAGCAGCAGTAACTAAAATGAATAGAACCTGTAATTCTAAGAGCTTAGTCAATGAATGTCTTAACATCAGCTTCACAGGTGATGAAAAATGATACTTGTATAGCAACATCCAACACAAATCTAGTCAAGCCATGTCACTGTTGATGTAGCTCTAACAAAGCAAAAATTGTGTCAGAGAATGCTTATGCTTTGCTACTGGTAGTATATGGAAGGCATTGCTTACTAGAAACTGCTTAATCCAAAGGAAAGACTGTTTGCAGATTTAAGATGAATTCAACTGTAAACTTTCCAAAAATTTACAATAATCAATCTGTCGAATGGTATTGATCATTCTCACTTTGTGTAGATAATTGGGAAATACTGATACACCCACCAACCTGCTCTGATTGGCACCCTACAATTATTATCATTTTCATTTCCTGAAAGCTGGATATACAGTGAATAAAGCATGGCCCATTAAAAATGTAAGTTTAAAATTCATCAAAACCTACATTTTTATTTATAATTTCATACTGTTCATAATCTACTACAGATTTCATCAAAAGTAGTATTGTGTTGTAATGGAATGTCCCACACTCCTTATCACCTATGTGGACTGACTATATCTATATATATTATGAGCACAGGATATACCTGGTACTGGCTTCAGGAATTACTAGCCTGCCACACAATTCCCTGGCTTTCAGTAGTGTATTTTCTTTTACAATAAACCTCTCTTTATTTCATCTATGTGCATGTTGCTGTTCTTTCACTCAAGTACCACCTTCGTCTGTTTGTAACCTCTTTAAGAATACAACATATTGCAATAAAAACAATAATGGTAAGATAGGGTAGAACTAGTAATACAAACTTGTAATGATGTTCTATAATAAATCATATCCAATGTATTTTTTTAGTCAGTCATTAACAATACATTTCTATTGAAAAGCCAACCATAGATTGTTGTGATAAAAAGCAACAATAATAAGATGGAGTAAAACTAGTAATAGAATACTTGTAATGCTGTTATATAATAAATTATATCCAATGCAGTTTTGAAGTCAATTATTTGCAATACTTTGAAAAAAATACTAGTAAAAAATTACTCCCAGTTCAGATAACTTAAAACTGTGACATCAATTACTACTACAAGGTATAAACAAACAGCAAAAACATGATGAAAGAAAAACTAGTCAAAAATTTATAATAAGGACAATGCTTCATCTAAAAAATTAAGACAACACTATTACATGTATAGCTACTACTAGATGTAGGCAAGCAACAAAATTAAGATGAAGAATAAATCATAGGAAAATTAATAAGCACATGGTTTGGTGCATCTGCTAAGTATTTAGAGATTCTTGATAAAATCCAGACAAAAATCTGCAATATTATTGGTCATGATCTGTCATCTCGTCTCAACTAACTTTCCCACCACCACAATGTAGCTTCCCTATGTCTTTTCTATAAACGTCTTCCTGGTAATTATTCTGATAAGCTTTAATTTTTGTTATTTCAACTTTATGAACAGTACTACATTGGCAGGTAGGTCTAATCATTTTACAGGTGTAATTGCTAAACGTAACTATAAGTTCTATACTAACAGTTTCTTCTCTCACACTTCTCACTTGAGAAACTCTCTTCTGTCTTCTTGCTTTCCAGTCAACTTTGATCTTCAAAAATTCAAATGCAGTGTCAATTGATATCTTAATTCCTGTTCTTTTATTGTTTTCTCTCCTTAATAATGTTTTTTTTTTCAGACTCTTTCACACTCAGTATCTTAGTGGCTTTATCGCTTTGCTTAGAATGAAATGATTTTTTAAAAAATTGACTGTTTTTCATCAAAGGAATTAAAAACTTCACACTGTTATATCTATTACTAGTCGGGGTGTAAACAAGCAACAAAAATAAGATGAAAGGTAAACTATTCAAAAATAAATAATAATGATGTCATTTCATCTAAGAAATTCAGAATAAATATTTAAAAGATTATCAATGGCAATGATTCCTCGAAAGAAATCAGATAAATTTTTATATGTTTTTTTTAGACCTACTGTCATTCATTACATTTTAAAACCATTTTGCTAGACAATACAGGAAAAATTTTACAGTAAATACTCAATTTGTTTTGCCCTGGATCTTGACAATGGGTTTCTCTGTTTTGTTTCAGCTGTCTCTACATCTTTTTAAAACTTTTTTCTTCAACTTTATTTTTTTTGAAATTTCTTTCATTTCTTCCATGCAAAAAAAAAAAAAAAATAAATAAACGCAAATGAAAGAAATTAACAAATGCAATTTCTTCCTCAATTTTTTTCCCTTTTCAAACCATAATGAGATGACAGTTTGAAAATAGCTCTTGCTACCAAGCCAGATTAGATAATTCGGTCATGTTTAATTCTTCAAAAATAATTTCCTTAGAATCCATGTCTGCTTATTGTCAACTCACCCTCTCCTAGCATCTCTCATTTGCCATTAAAATAGGGTGAAGTGTTTATAATATATTATCATTATTATCATTATCTTCTTATGCATGGTCTTTCAGTTTCAGTCAGAGATCTTGCATTATGAGAGTTCTCCATCAAATTGTACACCCTCAGATAGTACATTTTGCAGAATATTTGCAGGGTCAAGTGACACAGACCTCTTGTATGGGATATTAGGCTTTATTCTGGTTTTCTTAACGTAGTTTTTTAGGTTTAGTGGTATAGACTACAACTTCCAAAGATAAATTATTATCATTATTATAATGACAAAAAAGGATGTATTTCTTAAAATCATATGTGTTATCTGAAATATTTTTTGTTTTCTTTTTTAACTTTTTATATCACCTTATGACTACTCATGTGGTTAAGGCAATCTTAAAAAAAAAAATTCTTACTAATTGTTATCTTTTTGTAATGAAGGTTCTTGCCTTTCAAAAAATCAAGGCAAGACACAACAGGATTCTCTTCCTCTGTTGAACTGGTAAGTTATTATTCTGATTAGAGATTCATTCAAAAATTTTGACAACAATAATTTGGGTTTAACTTCGCATGAAGTCAACCTATAACTACACTTCTACTGATATTTGCTTATTTTTATTTCACTAAAACTTGAATCATGTTCTTAAATACTGGGAGTCATTTTATACTACATTACTAAAAAGAAAACTTAAATTTTAAGTGATGTTTGTTGGTAGGCTAACCTTGGCCTCAGTGTGATAACCAATAATGATAACATTGACAAATAAACTGACAATAAAAAGTAAAACCATTTCTACCTCTTATAACTTAGAGAAGGTTATTGAATAGAATAATCACATGAAGGTTGGTAATGATCAATAATACTTAGGACAAGAACAACACATATAAGATTTGCCAGTGGTGTGTAGAAGTAGTCAATTACTAGAAGTGAGTCAAGTGAGTTCTACAATGAATCTCCAACTTCAGACTAACATACAGTATTTACTACTATATTTATGTGAATGAGGACATACCCATTATTGTCCGTAGGTATGCTACAACACTACCTTATACATTATCAGCATAACTTCTTAATAAATTGCCTATTTGAAGAATAATTACATATCAATGAAGTCAACTTGTATCCATGCAAGCTCAGCTGAGAAAATGTAAACATTGAGTTATGACTGCGTTTACAGCAATGGAATTTACTATTATCATACATTATTGTACTGTTATTAGCAGTATTTTGTGATTGTTGATGAAGTATAAGTAAATGGGCATTAGTACACCATGCTGTTTGTAACTGTTTAGATACAGAAAAAGAAGAATCACTATTCGCAGAAGATCAAATGATGAAATATAAACAAAGCAATGGTTTTCCTTTTTGGGGATGTGTGTAGGAAAAACATAATATAGAATCAATTTTTTTTCATTTGTTTCTTTTGAATTTCTAAGGATACAGTAAGTAACAACATTTCCAATAACATCATCTTTATATAATCAATAGGAATGAGAGTAGTCTTTATTCAAATATTCAATAGGTAAAATAAAAAACTTGTAAACAAAAAGGATACTTACACTTAGCATCAGAAAGAGAGAGTTGAAATTTCTAAATTGAAGAAAGAGGGATTGGAGAATTTCACACTCACAAGGCATACTGAAGGCAAGAGGAGCAGAAAGAAACAGCAAGTAACATACCTAAGGATGGCAAAACATGGACTTGGTGGAATAGTAAGTAGATGAACATTGCTTAGAGCTACAAAAGATAGGAAGTTGTGGAGATCCATGTCCTGAAGTGAATAAAAAAATCTGATCAATTCTTGCAGTCTAACATCAATATTATGCTTCTGTTCCTTCTTTTTTTTCTCCATTTTGAGGGTAAATAAAGAAAGCTTTTATTTCTTTAATTCCTTGTGAAATTTCTCTTTCTTTCTCTATTGAAATTTAATTTTCCATTGTTAAGTTTGTTTATTCTATTAGTCTCTTGTTTTTATAAATTTTTCTCAATATGTTCTTCCTTTTCCCTTTTTAAGAAGATTGAGAGATAAAAAGAAAGGTTTTATTTTGTCACTTCTTTCTTCAATTTCTCTTTCTTTCTCTTCAAATTTTCACTTCCATTATTTTATTCTCATTTTTTAAAAATAAATCTTGTTCTTTCTTTATCTTCTTCTCTTCCTTAGAAAGTGACAAAAAGAAAGATTTTATTTAATTCCTTGTATAATCGTCTTCTTTCTTTCTTTGTTTTGAATTTATATTGATCTGTTTGTTCTTTCTCTTTCTCTTTTTTAAGACTTATTCTTCATTTTCTTCTTTTTTACCTTTCTTAAAAGATAAACAAAAAAAACAAAAACATAGAAAGTTTTTATTTCTCCGATTCCTTCTTGAATTTTTCTTTCTTTCTCGAATATTCATTTACAGTTTATTCGGTTTTCGTAAACCTTATTCTTTCTTTATTTTTTATTTTCCTTTTCTAAAAATGTGGCAAAAGAAAAAAGAAAGAAAAGAAAACCTTGAATTCTTCAAATTTCTTCTTCAATTTCTATCTCTTTCTCTAATTAGGTTTTCACTGACATTGATTAGTTTATACATTTTTAAAAACATTCTCCGTCTTTTTATTTGCGCTCTTTTCTCTTTGACTTTTTGACAACGTCTTTGTATGATGATCTGCTAGCAATTTTTTCTTTTCCTTTCCTTTTGTTTGTTCCTTTTCAACTCAGTTTTGACTTATTTGCTTATCTATTTTAGCAAACCCCATACACCACTCTAGATTTTATTTTTCAGTGAAATATTGTCCTCCATATTTTTATTTTTAGAAATTATCTACTTTTTATAAAAAGTTTTGTTTCAGATTCTACTTCTTCCATTATTTTATTCTTATTTTTCTTTCTTTCCTTTTTTTTTTTTGGTTTCCTTTCCTATGTTTTTTTTTTTTTTGTTTCCTTTCCCTGCCTGCAGGCTTTCGTATATAAGTTCTTTCACTTGTTTGGGAGAAAAAAATAAAATAAAATCAAAAAACAAATTAATAAAATTATTTCTTTTCAATAAACTGCAAAAAAAAATCAATCAAAATGTCTCTTTTCTTAATTATTAAATCAAATCTCAGAGAAGACTTACGTGTGTTGCCTAACGTTGAATTAGACAGTATGGACACATTATCTATCTATGCATCTAGCAAAGTCTACTGTTCATCAATCAATCTATCTGTCGACTTTGCCAAAATTTATCTATTGTATGTCTTATGTATCTATCCAGCCATCAAACTGTTCAGTATTTCTGGCTACAGCTCCTGTAAATCTATCTATTATCAGTCTTTAAATCAAAGTTTTATTGCATTGGTGCGATAGAGTAGATTTGTTTTTAAGAACTTTTCTTTTTGACTATTCCTGTCTCATAATGGGTTCTTGTGGCTTCCAAGAAAGTGTTTTGGTTGAGTTTTCTGGAAAATTACAATTATTACATAGGCTGGCTCAAAATGCAAACCCTACTATACTGGTTAGAACCCTGACAACCCGAACTGAGATGGGATGGTTTGAACCCTTTGGGAATCCTGACATGGATACTCTTTGTTTAATTTTTACTCTAACACTGCAAAATGCACAGTGAGACTGTGATAGAAGATTGATGATACATCACTATTCCCAGATTCATTAGTGTTCTGTAGTTTCAGCAGAAAGTGAGACAAACCATCATATGGTGATGATAATTATCCGGCTGACCTTTTGGTATCTGTTCTATATATATATATATATATATATATATATTTTTGAAAAAAAAACAATGCCTACTATGTCCCTAACCTGAAATAAACTGAGGAATTGCAACATAAAAAAAAACATTAGGACCCAAGAATAACATGAAATGCAACACCATGAATGTGTGTTTTAAAAATTTATTGAATTTATTATTATGATTATTGGGTGATAGAGCACCACGTCACAAAAAGTGATGCTGGGATACAAATATACAAAGCTAAATATACCCATTATGACATCAAGTCTTATAAGGGTATACCAGGTACATGCAACACAGCCAAATGTGCCATGATGTAGAGTTTCGATAAAAGCAATGCATAACCTTGCAGGTGGGGCTGTGTTTGAAATATCTTAGGTCACATAACTCAGTATGCGTAGATAGTTTCCAACTGAGTGGATCCCTAAGGATCTAGATATGACTCTCAAATTGTCTTAGCTAGCTCATCCTTCAAAATAAAAAAAATAAAAAAATCTTCTCGATACCTGGCCATGATGCCCAAAACTAATCTGTAATGGATAGCAGCCCAGAATGAGAAATTGGAGAGTTGAGTTCAAATTCCAGTAGAATTCACTACATTCACTTATATGCAAATAACTTTGGGAAAGGTGTGAATCTATTTCCCCCATATCTATGGGTTAAATAGTAGTACTTGTACCTGAAAAAAAAATCTTTGCTATTCTCAAAAAATAGTTAATGCAATATACACTCTTAAAAAAAAAAGAATTATTTTTACAATCCAAAATATTTTTTGGTTTTAAACAATTCACAAAGGGTTGATTAGTCATAAAAAATATCAATCAATCAGTCAATCCCTAACTGCTCTCTCTCATGAACAGAGATGCGCAGTCTATCAATTCCTGGGACAGTGGTTTCCAAATGGTGCAGTACACCTCATATGTGCAGTGGAAGAGGATAGCACCTGAGAATATTGAAAGACAAACAAAAATTTAGAAGCAGTTTCAAAAAATTCATATGCCAAAAATAAATATGATTTCAAAATTTAAAATATTATGGATTACTTGTAATTGCATGCATGCGTCCCAGTAAAAATTGTTATAAATAGTTATTGACCAATTTTATCACTGTGATATTTTTACATTCAGTCAGTTACTTATGTACCATGCATGATACACACTTAGGCGTTCATGTATCTTTCGATACATGACTAATGTGGCAGATTTTTTTCCGGCAGTAGGTTGCCATTTTTTCTGTGCTAGACCAGTTGCCATCCAAGGCTATAGAACCCGGTCTGTCCTGCTATTTACCCATAGCTGGGGGGAGAAGAAGAGGATTCATATCTTTCCCAAGGGTATCAGCATGTAAGTGAATGTAATGGATTCGACTAGAATTTGAACTCAGCTCTCCAATTCCTCAATCCAAGCCGCTATCCATGAAGTATTAAGAATATAGTAACTAGGTTCCATAAATTGGAGGAGAGAGTCATCAATGATAATGTCCTGACGTTGAATCTGCATTTATCTCCCTCTAGTCCTCTCTCTCTTTTTTTATTTTTAAATGTCATTTTTATCAAATAAAATTTGTTAAGGCACAAGCAAATTTGAATTCCTAAAATCCAACTCAGGGAGAGAAAAGTTTGGGAATCACTGCCTTGGGAGATGTGTCCAACTGCTTATGGTCAGGCAACTGATTATCAAATCTGTGAACAGGATATTTGCTTTAGCCTATCTTAATGAAAAAAGAAAAAAAAAATACCATGAACAGAGTATGTGAGCAACAAGGAAGTTTTAAGAAAAATGAAAATGAAAAGGACATATTTAGATGTATTTAGAATCAGAAAGAGATAATTGAAATTTATAGGGTACATAATGAAAATTATTGAAATATGCCTTATGGGTGTCAAATTCTCAAAACCTTCTTTTCTTATTATGTGCCCCATAAATTTTCTCTTTATGATTCTAAATACAGGTGTCCATTTTGTTTTTATTTTTCTTAAAGTAAAGGAACAGAGGTAAACATTGAGTAACTTGTTATATGAGCTTGTGTAAATGAATGGCAGAACAGGGGCTGAGAATTATTGTAAGGAGATGAAAATTGATAGTTGAGAGCCATTATTGCACATGTCCTGAAGGGACACAACACATAAGTGAAGGAAGGAATCTTTGCTTCAAATCATTGTCCATTGTTAATACAAATCCTCCTATCTGGCCATGCACTTTACTTAGAGATTAAACTTGAGGCAACAGAGATGTGGTTCTGCAGAAGGATAATGAGAATACCATAGATAGAAAATATGATCAGCAAGGAAGTTATAAGAAAAATGAAAACAAAACAGACACCTGTGTTTAGAATCAGAAAGAGAAAAGTTGATGGAACACATAATGAGAAAAGAAAGCTTGGAGAATTTGACCCTCACAGGGCAAGAAGGCAAGAGGGACAAAGAAAAGCATTGAGTAACATATCTAACAAGTTTGTGTAAATTGATTGCAGAACATGGACTGGGAGTGATGGTAAGGGAATAAGCATTGTTTAGAGCTTCAAAGTATGGGAAGTTGTGGAGAGCCATAATCACCTACATTGTGAAGGGATACAACATATAAAAGAAGAAAAATAACTTCCTTATCAATCAAGTTGCTCTTTGGGTATACAGTTATGTTGCCAACTGTGTAAATTACTATTATTCATTTCACTCCAAGCAAGGAAATAAAGCCACTATGATGCAAGAGGTACTGAGTGTGAGAGAATATGAGAAAAATATTAAGAAAAGTGAACAAAAGAATAGGAGTTAAGAAAACAGAAGATAATGATTAACATTACATTGCTGACCTGACATCATAATTATCATTTTTGATGGCATATATATATAGTAGGTCATTCAATTCAGATTATGCCAAAACTGACTTTGCATTCACTATCACACCAAGGGAGCCAGCTGCATGGCTAAGGCAGCCTCTCAGCTGCAGGGTAAAAACTCATGTGTCAGCCCAGCTGTAATTGGATTGCAGTCAAGGAAAAGACCCAGATAACAAGAAATATATAAACACTCACCCCAGGGAGAAGTTAAGCTGTCTCTCAGACATCATACATGAGGATCAATGTTTCAGACAAGGGACCATGAGGCCACACACACATGCACTGGCTGATGGAATCTAATACTCTGGGGTTGAATGTAAGATTAAAGATGATAGATTTTAGTCCCATGTTCCCATTATTTTTTTTAATCATTTCACCCCAAGCAAGGCAATACAGCCACTAAGATGCAAGGGGTTACTGGGTGTGAGAGAATATGAGAAAAAAAAAAACATTATTAAGGCAGGAGGACCATAAAAGAACAAGATTCAAGGAGACAGAATTTTTGAAGATCAAAGTTAACTAGAAAGCAAGAAGCTAGAAAAGAGTAATGTAAGCAAGAAGTGTAAGAGAAAAAACTGTTAGTATAGAATTTACGGTTACATCTAGCTATATCAGCTGTAAAATTTATGATACCTCACTATCAATCTTGCGTGAGTGCTGTTGTGGCTCTAAGGAGGATATATATGAAACCTAACAATGAAACTTTCATCAGACATATGTTTACCACCCAAAGTCAAGTGTCAGGTGTGCCTCTTGACCATTCTCTGCAAGTAATTAAATTCCATGCAAATGATTGCAGATTTAAGAACAAATTGGCTGTTGAAGCCTGGGACAGTTACACTAGGAATACTTTCATAAACATCTTGTCTTCCCATGCAATTGACTATTCATATGGCTTACATGTTTTATGAAGGAAAAATGATTATTGTATTTGTTTTTTATTTCATTTTTTAGAAAGTTTAATTAAATAGAGGGAGAAAGATGAAAGCAATTAGAGCACTTCAGTATGCAATGAACAAAATTTTACAGAGGTCATCCAGTGATCTGACTTTAGGTGTAAAGTGAATTCATTTTTGTGTTTAAGCATGGCTTAATTTGAAAGTGGATGAATCAAAAGTTTTGGCTCAAAACTGCTGAATTGAAAGCACAATTTTAAAAACTTATGGTTGTTTCATACTTATTGATATTTTCAAAACAAATTATTTTCATATCTTCTCCATGGATCCAAGTTTTTGACAAGCATATTTCAATTCTTTGATGTGAAAAACAATGTGAGGCTTCTTATGCAGGCCACGACTCTCCTAATCATTTTATATTGTTAACATAATGATATTAAACAATTTAAATCTTTATGAAAATAATGTTTTCATAGAGAAAAGAAAATATGATATTTAAATTGAGTCCACCAAAACATCTGTTGAGAATCAGATAGAAGAAATCCATGAGTACAGATTAATATAAGTGAACTATTTTATTATTAGTGATTATTCTTAATTATGTTACATGCAGTGAGATTTTCAAAATGGGCATTTGTTTTTTTTAGATGCTCTCTAGCTCTCTAGTTCTTTTATATATTTTCACATAGAATGCTAAAAGTATGATGACAGTTTGGTTTGGTTTGTTTTCTTTTACGGCATATCAACCGCACTGGGTTATTTAATGCCAACAAGATTTTTATTGCTGGTAATATTTTTTTTTCAAAATGTATTGCTGGTAATAATGTATTGATGGTAATAATTTTTCTTCAAAAATTTATTTCTGGTAATAATTTTTTACAAAGTATTTCTGGTATTAAAACCTATTTTTACACTTTCATAGTGTTTTGACCCCAATTTGGGGGATTAACGATTTACCCATAGCTAGGATCCTAACAGGTGCTACCACTCTGGGGCAGGGTGAACCTGGGAACACCAGCAATTCCCATTCTTGAATTCTATGATTTTTAGCTTCTCCTCCATGTATAGACTGCAATTTCTTCCTCTGCTTTTCTTTATCATCTTTATTATATCCCATTCTACTACTGGTGTTTTCCATTTCATTTTTAGTTCCCGTATATATTTTGACAGCATTTAGTTGTTTGCCTGTCTTTCTTTAAATTCTTTTTCAGTTGCTCTGAATTAAGTTTTCTTCTTCTGCTGGGTTTTCCCTACTTATCAGTTTTGCTTGATATACCACATTTTCTCCATGCAATTTCCCTGCATTGGACATTTGGTTACGTACCTAGAATGACATTTTTTTTTGTTAGAGTTGCCATATTGTCATTATTTAGTATTTCATTGTTATATTTTATTATTTGTTTAATGTTATCCTTGCTAATTTTATGGTGTTTCTTTTTTGATCAGATTTTGTGGGTAAAGTGACTTCATTTTAAGGTATGTGTAAGCATCTATGAATTTGGAAGTATTTGAATCAAAGGTTCTGTCTGTTTTGATGATTGAAGAAATCTGCTTTTAGTTAAAGAAAGTCACAAGACCAAAACTGCTGACTTGAAAACAAAATTTTAGTTATACTCATATCTAGTGGAACCACTTGCACAGAACAAGTTGTTGATGTGTATTTCCATTCTTTGAAGTGAAACCAATCATAAGAATTTTTATGCAGGTCACTAAAATCCTAACAATTTCATATATATTATAAAGAGGAAAGTTTACAAAATCCACAAAAACAAAAAAAGAAAATAACATAAATAACTTTGACAAAGCTACAAATTCAATAATTTCAGTACTATTTTCTTTTCCAATAAAATTTTCCTGTTTCTTAATACTTTATTTAGTTTTTGGAAGGTATCTTCTTTACTAGGAGTTGTGGCATTAGTTGCCAGCTGACTCAAAGCCTTTTTTATGATAGGAAGATCTTATTAAGTTATTTGAAGCTAACCATCACAAATTGTTTATGTTTATTGAATTGTTTTGTGATTAGGTTTTTATTCATCATTTGTGAGGGAACGGAATTTTTCTGTGGATATTTTTGGTTGAAATGACAATAGAAGTAGAAACATAAATGTTGCGCTTAAATTAGATTTTGGTTACAATGCAAATGCACACCAACCGCAATATAATTATATTATTTGGTGGAGATCAATAAAGGATTACATTTTAATAACCTTTTTATACCATCACACACATATGCTGTACGTTCAGTTATGAGCTTTAAATATTGACTTTGAATGTACACAACTGTTATTCTTTTTATTAAGGAACTGCATTGATATGTTTTGTTCAAAACTTCCTATTGTCATTTTAAACAATCTGTGTTACTGCAAACAAGGGATTTTGTTTAATATTCATTTGTACATTTTTTTGATTAATTTTCTGCCATATTTTCTTTTTGCTAAAAACATTGTTATTCCTAAATAATGTATCTATTGAGTTAATAAATGTATTATTGAATTTAAAGTTTTGATTTCTTAAGATGGAGTCAGAATAATTTTTTTTTCATCAAGGATTAAATTTAATATGGTTTAATTATTTCAAACCATCAATCTCATCCTGAATGTTATAGATGTTATTATAGACACAACATTTTGGCCAAGTGCCTTCTAGCCATCATCAGGTGTCCATTGTTTGGCTGATAGGGGATATCTGTTGATTATTGTGCTATTTCACCCCTGTGATGCCAGTTATTCTTCCTTCATGCTGAACCAGTGCCCCACTATCTGATCCTGGGATGGCAATAACATGACTGGAAGACATATTTGGTTCACTTCTGGAATCTTTTATATTCAATGTTAAATGGTTTCAACATTTGGTTATCATAGAGGATTGGTATTGCTTTTCAATAATTTTGTATTTCATTTTGAGATGAGTAATTTTTAATAGGATGTGGATGGCAGCTTGAATTGAGGAATCAGAGAGCCAAGTTCAAATTCCAGTCGAGTTTATTACATTCACTTACGTGCTAATACCCTTGGGAAAAGTATGAATCCTCTTCTTCTCCTGCCTGCTTTGGATAAACAGCAGGACTATAGCCCTGGATGGCAACTGTCCTAGTGCAGAAAGAAATGGCAACCTACTGTGGGAAAAAAATCTGCCTCATCAGTCATATATCGAAAGATACATAACCGCCTAAATGTGTATCATGCATGGCACATAACTGACTTTTGGAATTTTTAAAATACTTTAATTATTTGAACTATTTTTCTCATCCAGGTTGTTATAGATATTATTATAGACACAATGTTTTGGCCAAGTTCTCTCCGGTCATCATCAGGTGTCCATTGTTTGGCTGATACAGGGTATCTTAAATTTAAATATTAAAATAATTATCTATTGGAACTAAAAGTTTATTTGCTAAAAGTTTATTTGCTAAATGATCAAAACGTGCACAAATTAGGTTGAATGTTGGTTCATATTGCAGAGATGTAAATACATGCCAGTTTCTTATAAGAAATGTACAGAGTTTTTAAGTTTCATATTAATAATCAAGTTGCAAGTTTGAAGCTTTAAAATGGGTCATAAGTATGATTTGATGGATAAAAAGAAATTATTAATAATTTCAAAGTTTCCAAAAAGGTAAAACAACGATGGAAATTGCAAAAATGATTGGAAGGCACTAACAAACTGTGAAGAAGTTCAATAAAGTTTCTGGACAACTGTAATAATGGAAATTTGAAGAGTTTATCTTGGCAATCTGTGTCTAGTATCAACAAAGACGTTATAAAACAATATGCCTTTTTCAAATTGAGAATTAATTTCCTAAAATAAAAATACAGAACATGGGAGGAGGGTTTCTGAAGCAGGTGGCTGCAGACACTTTTGGTAGGTTCCCTTACAGACAGTTTCTAACCTGGGGTCCACAGACAAATCAAGCTTAATTAAATCAGTTTGGTATTTATAAGTCATAGGAATTGTGAAAGAAAGAGAGAGAGAGAGAAAGAGGGGGATTGAAAGGCAGGCAGGCAGGCAAGGTTTTTGCATGTATTCCAGCAGTTTGTGTTTATTAAGTACATCTTTTAACTTAACAATTGATTCAATATAATATTTCCACTTCATGTCAGTTGAAAACGTTAGTCCAAGAAGGTAACATAATTTACTCTCCTGAAGGTTAGCATCAGTCATGCTGATGGGAGGTAAAAAGGGCTCTCTCAGATGATTAAAAGAGAGCAGTTTAGTTTTTGAGGCATTAAAATCTTTTATATTCTTGTACTTTTATTGTCTATTCTCCTTAATAGTAGTTTTTCTCATATTATCTAACACTCAGTAACCCTTGCATCCTAGTGGGGTGAAAATGATTGATAGGAAAGGATAGATAGATATATAGACATGAACAGACTAAGATAGATAGATAGATAGATAGATAGATAGATATGAACAGATTAAGATAGATAGATGCGAAAAGACTGGAATATATATATATATATATATATATATATATATATATATATATATATATATACATACAGATAGATAGATACAAACAGAATTAGATAGATAGATAAATAGGTATCTACTAAAAATAACATTTGAAATAATAAAAATATATCAAATTAAAGAATAAATTATCACCTCGGCATACATCATATATATATATATATATATATATATATATATATATATATATATATATACACACACATACATATATATACACACACACACATATATATATACACACACACATGCACATATCAATGTTGAAGCATAATTGTAATTATGTAGGGATTTTTACAACGTTTTAATATCCTAAGATAAATAATATTTAGATCTACTATGTATTGAGCCTTCTTTTAAATTAAATGTTACATACAGTGGAATCATACTCCATTTGTTCTCATTTTACCTGAATATATATATATATATATATATATATATATATATATATATATATATATATATATATATATGATGGGTTGAATAGTTCTAAATTCAAGAAGCCATTCCCAACAAATGTTCAGTTAAATTTTGTAAAGTATGTCAGGCTGAGAAACTCTTGACACCCTGCCATATATATGTGTATAACTCTCTCTCTTTCACCATATATATATATATATATATATATATATATATATATATACATATATGCATATATACACACACACAAACACATGCCAATCCTCTGTTTGGTTTCTCTCATAGCTTTGTCATTTCTATCTTTCACTCTAACTCTGATATCCTACTTTTTATCTTTTTGCTTTAATGTGTATACCTCTCTCTATATCTATATATCTGTCTAGCTAACTACCTATCATTTTCTACCCAAAATGAAATTAATCTTTTCACTTCCCCTCCCAGTTTCACTCTTTCTTCCACTCTGTCTCTCTGTCTGCATCTCTATTTATATATATATATATATATATATATATATATATATATATATATATATATATATACACACACATAAACACACACACACACACACACATATATATATATATTAGGTTGGTGCAAAAATAATGTCGTTTTCTCAAATATGTTACTATGTGAGAAAATGTCATTATTTTTGCACCAACCTAATATATATATATATATATATATATATATTTCTTTTTCTAGCTTTAATTCCTACTCATTCATTTCTGATCAGTTTTTCTTTCCTTTGTTCTGTTATGACACACACACCCCTCTCTCTATGTAGATATTATTCCCTCTCATTCATTTCTTATCATTCTTTTTCTATTCCTTTCTCTGTTATCAAACTCTATCAAGCTATCCATCTAGATATTATCCCCTCTCATTCATTTTTTCTTCCTCGCTATATTATCAAACTCACTTACTCTATCTATCTTTCTGTTTTTGTGCCTATAATTCTCACTCACTTATTTACAACGGTTCCTTTTCCCTCCATATGGATCACTCTTTCTAAGCATTACTCATATTAATTTCTCTTGTACTCTCATCTTTTCTCCTGCCTCTCTTTCTCTGACCATCATTCATGTAAATTTAGCACTGCTGTTTCTTTCCGCCAATTTTCAGCTGAATTCACTTGGTGTTGCAACAACATCATCTAAATATAAATTGGGCAAACAATTTTGGACGCTCACAGAAGAATCTGACCGGCAGAGTGGTGGTTTAGGGAAATGATAAAACGGAATGAGATATATTGAAAGGAAATCATCAGAAATAACTGTGTGCTAAATTTGTAGGAGCAATTAATTAGAGGAATTTGCACAAACCTTCATATAGTTGTCATTATAAACTAGAACCCTATTAATGGTGTATATATATATATATATATATATATATATATATATATATATATATATATATATATATATATATATATATATATATATATATATATATATAGGAGGCACGGTGGAGTAATGGATATCGGCTTGGATTGAGGAATCGGAGAACCGAGTTCGAATTCCAGTCGAATCCATTACATTCACTTACGTGCTAATACCCTTGGGAAAGGTATGAATCCTCTTCTTCTCCCTCCAGCTATGGGTAAAATAGCAGGACAGACTGGGTTCTATAGCCTTGGATGTCAACTGGTCTAGGCGAAGGACAACTCTGAATTCAAAACCTGTGAAGGGTCTTTTGGGAACCTTGTGGCATTCGGTGCACCAGGTCTCTGTATTCGAACCCTCCAAAAAGTGTGGATGGTCCTGCACGAGGCCTACACCACTATAATCAAATCTCATGTGCCGGTGTCGGGCTGTCGGTTTCCTGGAAACTGATCTGCTTGACCCTCATACGTCGAATCTCGACGGGAGAGGCGTTCATATATATATATATATATATATATATATATATATATATATATATATATTTTAATTTAAATAAAAACAGACCACTTTAACGTTCCATGTAATAAATTATTTCACCACAGCCCTTTTAAAGGACTGCAGATCATCAGACTTTACTTCCAATGGTTGAAACAAAAAAAAATAAAACAAAAATATATCTATATATATATATATATATATATAGAAACATGTTTGAGAGCATGCATATTGAGGTTATAAAATTCAGACAAAACACACACACATATGTATGATATGACGATATATAATTTTGTATAATTTTATATATTAACAAGGAGTATTTAGAAAAATATGACAAGCTGGAAAGGATTTTTTGTGACACGTTTCATCCGTTAGGATTTCATCGGCCTAGGCTTTGTTGATGTTGCCATGTCTACACATGTGCGCGAAACAAGAGACGCTGTTAGTTTCAAAATTTTTTTTCTCAATCTAGCCAAAATAATCTGTATTCTTTTCTTTTACTTTTTCTCTCCATTACCTTTGTCCTTGACTATCTATCTATCTATCTATATATATATATATATATATATATATATATATATATAGTCGACTATCCCATTGAATTTGATGTATGAGGGTCGAGCAGATCAGTTCCCAGGAAACCGACAACCCAACACCAATACATAAGATTTGATTATAGTGGTGAAGGTTTCGTGCAGGACCATCCACACTTTTTGAAGGGCCGAATTCAGAGACCTGGTGCACTAAGTGCCACAAGGTTCCCAAACGAACCTCTGCAGGTTTTGAATTCAGAGTTGTCCTTCTCCTAGACCAGTTGCCATTCAAGGCTATAGAACAAAGTCTGTCCTGCTATTTTACCCATAGCTGGAGGGAGAAGAAGAGGATTCACACCTTTCCCAAGGGTATTAGCACGTAAGTGACTGTAATGGATTCGATTGGAATTCAAACTTGGCTTTCCGATACCTTAATCCAAGCTACTATCCATTACTCCACCGTGCCTCATATATATATATATATATATATATATATATATATATATATGGATGCATGGTTGAGTAATGGAGTGTGCTGCTTGGCTTGATGAATCAGAGAGCTGAGTTCAAATTCCATTTGAGTTCATTACATTCACTTACATGTTAATACCCTTGGAAAGGTATGAATCCATCTCTACTCCCCTCAGTTATGGCTAAATAGCAGGACCGCCTGGGATTTATACCCTTGGGTAGCTACTGGTTGGGGAGAAGGAAAGCCCATGACACACCATCTCTGCTGTGGCTATGTTACATGTGGTGCCCCTACAACTCTAATGAGTTAAGGGACATGTGATCATGATATATATATAAATATATATATATATATATATATTATATATCTGTGTGTGTGTGTGTGTGTAGGTATCAGTGCAGTGTGTGCAGGTGTCTCTGTAAATATGTATGTATAGATATTCATGTTTATAAGCATTTGGTCCTCTATATACTACATGTGTATATATATATATATATATATATATATATATATATAATGAATTAATGAATTTTTCATTTATTTATCCTGTCAGATTTTTCTCACATTAACTGTTATTATTAGTGGATATTCATATTTGAGAATACACTTATGTTTTAAGGAGTATACATATTTTTTTAATTATTTCATCCCAAGCAAGGTGACAATGTTACTGGAACTTAAGGGGTTACAGGGAGTGAAAGTGAAAGTGAAAAAGAAGAAATTTGGGAGGATTGAGGAAAGGACAAAAAAGGAACAGGACTCAAGAAGACAGAAGATGGTGATAGATTTTGCATTTAAATTTTTGAAGATTGTAGTTCTCAGGGAAGCAAAAAATCACAAGTGAGTTCCACAGGTGGCAAGTGTGAGAAAAAAACTGTTAGAGGAGAAGTGGCAGTTGCATCTTGCTTGTTCAACAGTAAAATTGTGAGATGTAATTGTCAATCTAGTAGCATGCTTAAATTCATGTAGTTGGGACACCGGGGAAAAAAAAACTCATTCAAGCAGTTGCCGTGAAAATATTTGTAGAAAAGACAGAGTGAACCCATGTCATGTCATGAGAAAGTGATCGGAGACAAGGATTGATTGTATTGCAGACACTTCTCTAGATATTGTCAAGAATCTCAAGATGCACAATAGCAGCACCAGACTAGATTTGGCAATATGATTCAACACACTGACAAATGGCAAATTTATAAAGGTGCAAGATGAATTATAACAAGAAAAATCTTTTGGCATGACACAGTGACCCTTTTCTTAAAGTGGACGCAGCTATTGATTCGATATAGTCACTCCACTCCATGTCAGTGGAAAATATGAGGCCAACAAGGCACAGAGTGTTGCGCTACTGAATTTCAGCATCAGCTATCTTGATGGTAGGCAGTAAAGGGTCTCTTTGATGATTAAATAAAAGCAGTTTTGTTTTGGAGGGATTGAAATTTACAAACCATTTCTTGCCTCAGTTAATCACTGATTGGAGGTTTTTTTTCAAGAGTAGTTGCCACGTTTACTTTGTTGAATCTTTTAGATGTGCTACTAAAACAGGAGAAAATGGTAATGTCATCTGCATACCTAGTCGAGAACTGATAACATTAGTGAGATCATTGATGAAGATAAGAAACAATATAAGTCCAAGGATAAAATCCTTGTGGATTCCAATGTTAGTATGAAATGTGCTGGAAGCATGCCCATTCAACCCAACCCTTTTTACTTGATTGTTTAGGAATGAATGGATTAAGCCAAATATACATCCCATAATATGGTAGCTCTCAAACTTGTGTAGAAGGCCAGCATGCCAAACCCTGGCAAATAGCTTTGAGATATCTAGAGCCACAGCCCAAGCTTCACCATTCTTATCTAAAGTGTTATAGATAACTTCAGAGATGGTCGTTAACATGTTGGTGATAAACCTGGTGAAAAGGAACTCATATTGTTTGTCTGAAAGGAGTCAGTGGAAAGTAACATGCTTAATCAATTCGGTAGTAATTAGGGCCTCAAATACTTTGCTGAAAAGTGGTAAGAGGTTAATAGGGTGATAATTTGAGGGGTCAGAGGGTTCTCCAGAGTTCTTAAAAACAGGAACTACAGAAGAGGATTTCCAACAAGCAGGAAGCATCGTTGCAAATTTTGGAGAGAACAAGATGACAGCTGTGATCTCCTCAGATCCACTTGCCTTGTGGGGATCTAATTTAGAGATGATGCCAGAAACCAGTAGCAGGGTTATTCATATGTTACTCAGTAAAGCCTCCGTTCTAGGGTGGGAATCTGGCAGAAGTACTCCAGATGAGTCAAGAGTGGATTTGCAAGAGAATTTCCAGGCAAAGCACTCTACCATATCTGCAGTAGATGTATTAGTACTTTGAACTGATTGAAGAGAGGAGGGAATAAGGATATGCTGCAAGTAATCCCTAGAAGCAAACTTGAAAGAGGCAAAATGGTGTCTCATTCTATCAGCAACTTTGCTTTTTTAAGGTCATGCTTGCACTCATTATTAGCAGTGACAAAGAGACAACTGTTACAATTAGAACTGTCACTCTGGTATAGCCTGAAGAAGTAATTCGTGTCAGTTGTAGTGACTGAACAGGCAGGTGAGAATAAGGAGATCAACGAAATGACATTTTTCACCCAGGAAGAAATCTCAGTGGTACATTTCTGAACAAAATGAATTAAAAAATATCCTTCCAGGGGACATCACAAAGGAAGTAACAAAATAAGTCCCAATCATTTCATTGATAACAGAAAGAAATTCATGAGAGGTTCGTGACATGTGGGAGAGTGGAAATAGATATCTAAAGACTATTTGATCGGAGTTGCCAAGATGACAGATCTGCAGCACATGACAGTGGTGGAGGTAGGGAAGAGATCAATGTCCATCAGAATTATTAAGCAAACATGTGGGGAAGTCTACTATTTGTGTGAGAGACTGTGCAGTAGAGATGTTGAAGTTTTGGATGCTAGCAAGGTCAGGGACATTAGAGTGAGTAAGCCACCTGACATGTGTCATCATCAGAGTTGGGAACTGATGACATTATTGGAAATGTCATTGATGACATTGGGAAACAAAGCAGGTCCAAGGACAGAGCATTGGAGAGACCATCCAGAAGAGTTGCAAGAGATTTCAAAGTCATCTGAAGGACATGGTTGAAGCCAACGGTTATTTTATTGAATAAGATGCTTTGAACGGCTCATGATAAAAAATAATAGACATTTGTTGTCTGTTATATTTAACAATATGTGTTTGAATAATGATCTGCTGCCCTAGTACATTATATATATATATATATATATATATATATATATATATATATATATATGCATGTATAGACATATATATGTATAGACATGTATAGACATGTGTGTTGAATAGTATTTTGAATATATTTTTCCTCTTCCAGCACTTTCTGTATATGGATTTTATCTCCAACATCTTGATAGTTTACGATACTTTAACTTGTAATAACCATTAAAATATGTCTATGTTATGAGGAATGATAGCTGTTAACATAGACATTTTATACGAGGCTCATTATTTAGGCATTTTTCTTTAAAATTTGTTATCACCAAAATTCTCAGCAAAAGCTTTTCTGTTTCACTTAAAGACAAATTGTATTTTCTTTTTAATTTGTTTCATATTGTAAATGCTTTCTATTTAAAATCTTGTATAAACAATTTTAAACTTGTGAGTTAAGTCATCTTTGTCAATCACAGCCAATTTATGCTGAGTTAATATTGGTTTCAGAACAATTTTTTTACAATTAAAAGAAAAAAATTCTCTTTTCTCTTTTTTTATCATTAAAACTTCCAAACAATTCAATGTTTACAGTGAACTCAAGACATTCCTTAATTAGACAACGACATGACAATAATTCAAAATGAGTTAAACTGTTGAGACATAAAAAGCCATTCTTCATTGCCCTTAATTTCAGGGGACTTTTTAATGGAATTGGTTGAGAGAGAAGGCAAAAGTTGAAAGTGGATGAAATGAATAGAAAGAATGCAGAAATAAAAAGAGAGAGGGAGGACATACAAAGAGAGACAAGAACTAATGGGAAGAAAGAAAGAAAGAAAGAAAGAAAGAAGGGCAGTAAATTTTGATCAAAACCAAATGACAGGAATAAAAAAATTATGTATAAAAGTATGAGAGAGAAAAGAAAAAAAGAAAGATCTAATTGTAGCCACATAAGAGAAGAAAAAGGTGAATAATACATAAAATTTAAAAAATTAGGAAGAAAGAAAACAGAAAAGAAAACAGAAAAAGAAAGGGTATACCAAAAAGAATGAAGAGAAAGAAAGATAGAAAGAAAGAAAATCATGTGTTTTGATATTAAAGAGAGGAGGGGGCCAAAAAAAAAATCATTAAGCAAGAAAGAAGGAAGAAAATCCTGAAAGAGTGAGTAACCAAAAGAGACAATGTAGGAAAAACTTGGAACAAAAAGAAAGAAAGAAAGAAAGTAAGTAAGAAAGAGAGAAAAAGAGAAAAAGAGAAAGAAAGAAAGAAAGAAAAGAGTGAAAAAATCTTGAAAAAAATAAAACCAAATGAGAAAAGAAAATGTGAGCAATACATAAAGATTTATAAAGCCTGAAAGAGAAAAGAAAATAGAGCCAAGTTTGAACTTGGCTCTCCTATTTTACTTTTTGCATTGATTGCTGTTACACTAACCACCCTTTGGTTGTGTAGAAGAAAAATATATTTACTGTTCAATAAAATACACATACATTGCAGTTTTTTCTGTTTTTTTTTTCTTATTTTAAGTTTTACATTTTGATGCTTTAGATATTTTGTGGTCAAGAGGTTTGGATAAAGAAACATTTGAAATATAAAGGGAAAGCAAAGAAACGAGAGTTTTGAACTTCTGATATGGTCTCCTTGTTTCCTGTCTAATGCTGTTGAAGATTTGATAGCAAACCACTCATAGTTCAAATATTGCTAAGATTTCTGAATGATTGTTCCAATGTCTTTTTATAGATATTTACAAATGACAACTCTTTCTGTCAATCTATTTCTGTGGCTTCCCAAGTTGATGCCTGGAGAAGCCCTTATGGACATCTTGTCTCCAGGATTAAAATGATTCTATCAATAATGATGTAAAAAAAATAAATTATTTACAGTATAAACATTTGTTTTCGTTTTATAATGATTATCTTATCTCACTGATTATAGAATATCTCCTTCCTTTTCAAAAGATTCCAGTTTTATTTACTTATGTTTTTTTTTAAAGATTATCACATATTAAGATATTAATATTTATAATGTTTTGGTAAACTAATTTTTACAAATATATCCATACCAGTGAGAAATGTATATAAATATAAGTATATAAATCTTCTTCTTCTATGTGCTGTATCCCTTCAGGACATCAAAACTCATGGCTCTCCACAATGTCCTGTCCTGTGTACATCTTAGTAAAGTTTGTATTTTTGCTATCTCTCCTAACCCCTGTTCTGCCAACCATATACACAAGCTCATTAGGAAGGTGACTCGCTGTTTCTGTCTTGACTTCAGTATGTCCTGTGAGTATCAAATTTTCTAAGTCCTCTTTCCTCATAAGTAATTTCAACTATCTCTTTCTGATGTTAAGTATAAGCATCCTTTTTGTTTCCATTTCCTCTAAAACTTTGTTCTTGATCATATGTTCAATCCATGGTATTCTCAGCATTCTTCTGTAGAACCACATTTCTCTTGCCAAAAGTCTCTTCTTCATCTGTGAAGAGATTGTCCAGACCATGCTAAACATTGTAAATTCATTGAAATTTCAGATATCTCCTTCATATTCTAAGTATGTGTCCTTTTTGTTTCCATTTCCTCTAAAACCTTGTTCTTGATCATATGTTCAATCCATGGTATTCTCAGCATTCTTCTGTAGAACAACATTTCTGTTGCCTCAAACTAGTCAGAAAAATCATTATCACATCAGAAGTTGTTCTATGGAAAATTTTCTTCCACATTTTAGATAATAAATTGTATAGAATTCATAAATGTACATTATTGACAAAGATGTGATAAACATAGATATGATCCATAGAGATGTGAGTGAGAGAGATGTGATATACATACTTTGATGTAAATGACTTAGCCATGATTTTCATAGATATGATCAACATATATGTAATTGATATAGATGTGATCGGCATGTGAATTTTCATTGACATGTTTTACATAGAGCTGATCAAAACAGATTTGATCATCAAAGATATGATCAACATAAATGTGATCAACATGTGAATCTTCATTGACATTATTTATATAGAGGTGATCAACACAAATGTGATTGACATTGATGTAAACTTCATGAATGTGATCAATATAAATGTGAACATGATCTTCATAGACACAATATGCTTAGGTGACATCATAGATGCGATCTTCATACATGTAATCAACACTGATGTGATCTTTATAGGTGTGATTGACCCGGATGTGATCTTCATATATGAAACCTTCATAGATGTGATCTGTATAGATCTATATAAATGTTATATACATATAGGTGATCTACATAGATGTCATCTACACACGTGACCATTCTCAGCAACCATTGTAATATATGTCATAACACTAAGATGCTTTCAATAGAAATACACCAGACTATGTTGAAATCTAAACTTTGCTTAGTGCCAGAAGATATTCTTAAAAACATCTTATTTCCAAGTCTGGAATGGTTTCTCTGGATAAGGCTAAATCAAGATTTTACAGTAGTAAAAGTAGTCGATTTTATTATGATAATTATAGAATATTTTCATTTTTTATTTTCTCTCTATGAAATGTTTTCCCCTCTTTAGTTATGTCAGAACAGCACCATTTCGTAATTAATCAACAACCAGCCTAGATTGAGAAGTCCTACATCAAGGCCGGTTTTTATTAATTTCACTATTTAAGTAAATAATATATAAAATATCAATGATAGCAACATGGGTACCCACTCAAAATAATGTTTATAGTAATAATAAAGAATGGTGGATAAAAAAAATCCCTTAATATATATATATATATATATATATATATATATATATATATATAATTTATTCGAAAATTATAACATAAACATGTTCTAAAATCACGACAAATTAGCCATTTTGTTTATGTTATAATTTTCAAATAAATTGTTTTTGTTTTACTCTGTATTGAGCACTCTTTTAAGAAAAGATTTTTGGTTATTGGAATTTATTCCATATACACCAATCCTGTACTTGGATATATATATATATATATATATATATATATATATATATATATATATATATATATACACATATATATATATATATATATATATACACACACACACACATATATATATATATATATATATATATATATATATATACATAAAAGTGAACATAGAAGTCAAAACTTAGAGGCAACAATCTGTTTCATGCTACATGCAATCATCAAGCCACCATATATATATGGGAGAATGTGATATATAAGTTTCTACATATCAAAACAAAACAAAAAAGGTTTTGTTAAATTCAGCTGAAAATGTCTGTTTAATTTTTTATATTTTTCAAGTAAGTTGTCATATATTCAAATCAAAATTGTGGATAAACTTCATAAAATTCTTTTTTTTTTTTAATACTTTCAATCATTTTCAAGAAATAAATGCTGTCATTATGATAAACAAAATTTTATTGGCTATATTTCAAATTAAAATATATGTGTATTGTATAATTGAATGCTTAAATAGACATTGCTCATACTAGAAAATGAATGAAACAAATATTTTATAATTTTATAGGCTTATTAAAGTGTGCACAAAATAGTTAAAATTTTATCTCCAATGGTAATGAATATTATATTTAATGCTGGTTGTTTACCTTATTGGCTGGATGTAACAAAACTTATTTAAATGAATTCTTGCAGCTTAAACATATTTTATAACCACTGCATATCATATACATATATATATATATTTTTTTCTCTGATATCAAATCAAGAACTTTAAAAAATTGTGAGTAGATATATATATATATATATATATATATGTGGGAGAAAATGATATATAAATTTTTATATACTAGAACAATGTTAGGAAAAGTAATGAAAAAGTGGGAAAAAGATTTGTGTGACATAATTTCATCCTTTAGGATTTCATTAGGACTTCTGTTGATGTGACGAGATATATACACAAACACATTTAAAGAAAAATTTAATTAATAAGTTTAAAATTTCAGCATTCCCTTCCCTTCATGCCCATATGTATTTACGTCAATGGAAGCATTACTTTCATACAATTAAAAGAGGAGTAATGGGTAGCATCTTGGATTAAGGAATCAGAGAGCTGAGTTCAAATTTCAGTTGAATCCATTACATTCACTTATATGCTAATACCCTTGGAAAAGGTATGAATCCTCTTCTTCCCCCGACCCAGCTAGGGGTAAATAGCAGGACAGATCGGGTTCTGTAGCCTTGGATGGCAACTGGTCTACTGCAGAAAGAAATGGCATCCTACTGTTGGAAAAAATCTGCCTCGTCAGTCATGTATCGAAAGATACATGATTGCCTAAGTGTGTATCACACATGGCACATAACTGAGTCGTAAACGATGAAACCCATCAAACAAATTTTTTGGCATTTTGCCATTAATTTTACTAATATGTATATATATATATACACACACACACACACATATATATATATATATATACAGTATGATAACTTTTCAAAATATTACAAAGGAAAATCTTGTATATTTTGTCAGTATAGAAATCATTATTTTTTCTGGTAATGTTACTTCATAGAAATAACAATAATTCATGTCATCATGGCAAATGTTGAACAACTGAACTAAAATACCAGTCTGCACAATTGTTAGAGAGAAAAGATCAATCAGGTGCATGAGTAAAAGGTGACTATATTGAAAATCAAAAGTAAAAGGCATTGAAACTAAGCTGCAGTGGAGAAAGAAAATCTATGACCCATATTAAACAATGTGGATGGAATGGCATATCAAACTGAACCCTTTATTTCACTCACTAGAGTAGACTGTTCTAGTTCCACATGCCATGTCTAATGGATGTCAGTTATCTCCTGTTAATTCCCCTCTCCAAGTTCTCCACCGCCTTAACCAAGAATTGAACTCACACTCTTTAGGTCCTGTCACTGGATCTAACTAACGCCTCTATCGACTGTGCCATGTGTCCTTGAGGACATCTGTATATGAATTTCTGGGTATTATAAACCTAATGTCTTCAGCAAGCATTTTTTTACCAGTGCTCATATTGCAATTTTTTGCTGTTATCTTACATGTTTTTAGCAGAGCTCATATTGCAATTTTCGTTGTTATTATTGCTTTTCTCTGGAACTCCTTATTACTGGTTCCCATATTGTATTCATTTCTATACTTGGTTGGCTCAGGAGATTTTTGTGGCCTAGCATATGTGTTGATTCCTTAAGTTTATGAATTTTACAATGATGTTGTTTGTCTATGATCTCAACCTGATCCAACAGAGGACAATGATCTCCCTTTTCTCTCCATATGTGGTCAGCCATGCCTGATTTTCCCACTGCCCCTTGTGCTACAGCTTTCTGGTGTTCTTGAAGTGTTACCTTAAGGGGGCAGCCTGTTTCCCCTTTATATTTCTTTCTGCAGCTGCACGGGATAGCATACACACAGTCTTTAGTGATGTTCTCTTGCATGTGGGGGGGTCTTATTTGGGAGAAGGCCAGAGCATACAACGGACAAAATGTTGTAATAAATATAGAGACAAAGATGAGGACAATAGTCCGAATAATGTAAATAGTGGACATAATACCTCATTTCAGAAATATAGACAGATATGGAATGGCATATGTTTAAATATATAACTAGCTGTGAAGTCTTTTTTGGCTGGACAATCACTCCATACTAAAATATTTCCTTGACCATGTTTGACAGTGACAGATGATCAGGATAATATTTTTCCCTTGGATTCTCTCAGACAATTTTCTTTAAAGAAATACTACTGGTCAATTAAAATATGCTTTCACTACCAAAGATCACCAATATTTGTTTTTTTATCATCTTTGTAACACAAGAGAAACTATTCTCAATCAACTGGCTTCAGAAATTAAAGCTGTCAAAAACAGTCATTTATTTTTGAGAATGGTGGCAAAGAGATTGTTTGAAAAGGCCTTTTAATCCAGATGTAATGAAAAACTATTTTGTGTCTTGAAAATGTCAAAGGCAAGTGTAATTTTGCCCAGTATTATAAAGACAAAGTTAGCTTTTGCCTCTGCATCTGATGTTCTCAGCTTAGACTATGGCAGTAAATTTCCATAATGAGTAAAAAGAATCTGTTGTTGATTAACACATTTTTGTGTGAGACTGGTAAAAGTGCTTGTAGGACATTAAATGGATTAAAATAGCTTATAGTAAATATGTTCTGAGTGTTTCTGAGTCACACAGGGGTTCAAGGAAAGGTAAGAAGATGTGTACAATGATGCAAGAAGTGAACCAAAAACACAAAGAACAGAAGCAAAAATGGACAGTGTGTGAATATTGGTATGCTTAGATCACTTATTAAATATGATAGTAGTCAGCACCCACTTGCATCTGAGCATAGGGATCATCATTCTCTCTCCTTATTCCCTTTCTCCTATCTGGTGGCAGTGACAGAGATGGCTGTGAAGGCCCAATTTACTCTTAAAGAGTCATGAGGAGTCACAGAGAAGTGTTGGCAGTGGACACAGCTGGACAAGTTGGGCACTCCTGACAGCACACCACAGATACTTTTTATGTTGATGGTTGGGTTTGAAAGTCATGATGGAGTAGTCTCATTATAATGGGGGCGAATCCACTTGTAGGTCAGAGTTAAGATGTTTTTTTCCAATAAACAGATTTCCATAACAGTTTCTGCACTTCCAAATAAACATGTTGATTGACAGTTTGTCATTATGCTAAGAATTTGTAGTAAAACTATCCTCTGATAATCAATGAAACATGCCATCATTGTCTTAAACAAGCAAGACATGTGATTTTTCAGTGAAGCTGAATTCTTTGTTTCCCACTATTTGCACTGGCATTTTGTTTATGCCATGTTTTAACAGTTAATGACAGTGAATCATGAGTAAGTTGTAGGACGGAGTTATTCTTAAAGGTTTCTTTCAGATTTTTTAATTTCTTATAATATTAGTATTAATAATTAACAAATAATTAATTGATGAAATAAAATAAATTGTATACTTTTTGTACTGCCTCATTCACAATAGCAGTTACAAATGATGTCACATTAGACCATTTCAAATGTCCAGCATCCTAATGAATACCAAGATGCTAACAAGAGTTAAAACAAACGCACAGATACATTGTTTGTTGATAATGATTGGAAAGTTGAAAGTGCTTGAACCAAAATAACTAAATATGAACCCTGGACAGATTATCCCCAACTTCAAACATAATACTCAACATCCAATGCGAAAGTTGTAAAAGTTTAATAAAAAATTAAACAGACAGACTCTGTCAGTTCTATTTAATCAAACTTGTCTGGATGAATACTTGCTGCCAAAATATACCTTATATATATATATATATATATATATATATATATATATATATATATATATATATATATTTCTCATAATAATTCATTGAGTTTAGAATAAGAATCCTCAACATAATGCAGAAAGCAATGGATGTCCATTTCATCCTTTTCGGAACTCATCAGCAGTGTGCATCCACTACCAAGAATCAAACCCAGACTGTTATGTTACAACATATGCACCAAATCACTGGGCCAGCAGGCCTCAGTGACAAAGAGGAAACTAACTGGACTCAATAGTACAGCTACTCTTAATTCCAGTGGTGATACTCATCCAAGCAATGCCTTCTTGAAATGCCTTCTTTAACCAAGCCACTCTCACCAAAGAATTAAAAGCTGAATCAAGCATAGATTTATAAGTGACAGAACTTTTTGAGATTTGAATAATTTCTCAAATATATATATATATATATAGATAATATTAGTGGTAAATATACATATATATGCAAAATCCACAGGTGCATATATACACATGTATATTTAGAATAAAAAATTTCCGAGAGGATAAAATCCAGGTAGAACTCAATGTCCAGGACAGAGTAAGGATATAATAAAAAGGCTTAAACACTAATATTCCATGGTCATAATTTATTCCATTGGAATCGTAAATACGATCCAATTCATCAGACCTACAAATTCCTTTGTAGGTCTGATGAATTGGATCGTATTTACGATTCCAATGGAATAAATTATGACCATGGAATATTAGTGTTTAAGCCTTTTTATTATATATATATATATATATATATATATATATATGTATGTATGTATGTATGTATGAACTGAACATTGCACTCGTATGAAATAGACTGTGTTCAATTTTATATTTACTCATGCTCTATTCCTGATGTTGAGCACCCGTACCCATAAATAAGCATGCCTCAAAACTATATATATATATATATATATATAATATACATACATACATCTGCTTAATCACTTGGAAAATGTCTTTCTACTAAATCAAACAACCCATGCATTGTTTATACAAGTACTGCATTATCACATCAATTAACATGCCTTTTATCTGATAATAGTTTATATCACCAACCAGCACAACAATAAAACACAAGAAATACAACAAATTCTTACCAGTAACACATAAAGTGTAAAAATCAACTACAAATATTAGAAGAATTAATTATAAAATATTATCAAATTTAGGATCAAACATATTAAATGTATTTATAAATAAGTTAAAAAAATGCCACAATACCATGAACTGTCATGTGAATATGTAACATTTTCATAAATTGATATCTCATGTGAAGATGGAATATTTGAAAAATGATGAAACTGACATAGTAGAAAAACAAAAATTCTTTGATAGTGGTTTATGAAAGTTGAAATTACTCAGACATTGGAAAATTTATATTTAAATATGCATTAGAAACCATGAAAATGGTAAAAAATATTGAATAAATAAATAAAGAAATGCCTAACAAAGAACTACAAATGACTGAATCCTTATTCAAAATCCTTTAATATTTGCTGTTTCTGGTCCTAAATAGCATCCAATAATACCTGTTGGAAACAATTTATTATTTATTTATCCATAAATGTAAACTTTCATGAATTAACAATTCAAATTTTGAACATATTTTAAATGTCTCTTTTTTTTCTTAATTTTGTCTGTATTTGTTATTTTTTGCATTTCTGTTTTTTCTTTATACATTTACATTCAAATTATTTTTTGTCATTGATTTTTAGTCTTGGTCTTTCGGGTTTTTTTCCATTTTGCATTTTAAAAATAAGTTTCCAACATTTTTACATTCCTTTTTTATTTTATTTATTTTTTAATTTTGTGCTTATTTTTTGTTTTGTTACAAATTTTTCTTTTTCAACTCTTTTTTTAGTACAGTTTTGATTGTTTTTTTTACTGGCTTCATTCTTCATCTTTTAATATTTATGATTCAAATTTTTCTTCTTTTTTTAATATTTCTTTAATGATATTACATGAAAACTTTTTTTCCCAAGCCTGTTGAAATTAACCATTTCATTTCAATTATTTTTTTAAATTTTACACAGATTCAAATTTTGGAATCATTCAGTTGTTTCAATCTATCTGGATAAACAAAGAGATAAGAAATTTAGCTCTTCAGCTCATTGAGGAACTCAACATTTCAAAGCTGGAATTAAATTTGGTCTGCATTTTTGTTCTAATGTTATGAACCTTCAGGATGTATGCAATCATGGCACTCCACAATTTCCTTTTATTTATTATATATGAACTGCCATGACTTCTTAGAAAAGATAGTGGAATCATTTCTCATTGCTTTCTTCATGCTTTTGAATTAGAAGTAATTCTTCTTCTACATTGGTTACCACTGAAGGCTACTGAGCCTTGTCTACCCTATTATTTAACCAATAGTTGGTGAAGGGAAGAAGATAATCAACAGACATAAAAAGCGGTGAGACAATAGAGAAACAGATAAAGGCAGGAAATAATTTTTTTTTAATGCTATATTTCTTCAGAATATAGGTGATCATAACCCTCTACAGTTTCCTTTTTCTTATTATCTGTCATTTAACATAACTATTTTGGAAAGATATAGTTATGGTTTTCTGTTGCTTTCTTTATAGTTTTTGAATTCAGAGTAGTATTTCTGGCTGCTACCCAAGGCTAGAGATCCCAGTCTACTCTGCTATTTCATCCATAGCTGGAGAGAGAAGAGATGGATTCATGACTTTCCCAAGGGCTTTTATATGAAAGTGAATATAGCAGACTAGGCTGTGATTTGAACTTGGCTTGCCAGTTCCACTTTCTGCATGTATATTCATTATGCTACCTCCAGGTACATGTATAACAAATGTTAATGTGTATACTCTCAAAAGTTATGGGATAGATGCCTAGTGTAAATGGGGATCTCTTTAGCTTGGCAAATTGCAGTATCTTGATATGATACTGATTCCAAAAGTGGTCGAAAGACCCCTGGGAAGATCTCAATAGCTGTTTACAGCTCCCTGATATTCATAGGTGCTAGGTCTTGCATGTGAACAGTTGACTTTCCTTTTTTCATCTTCTTTTTCTTTTCACTTAGACATACACTGCCTATGTCACATAAAATAATTTTAAAAAAGAAAGTTACATCTTCCATTTTTTTATTGTTCATTTTGTTCCCATTTTCCTTAAGACATCCTCATTGTTCACATGTTCTGTCTATGGTATTCTCAGCTTCTTTTTGTAGAACAACATCTCTGCTGCTTCATATTTTCTCTTTATATTATTAACCACTTCCTGACACAGTGGACGATTGATACCACATTGCAGCTCAGCAGGCTTTTCTTTGTTTCTAACAAAATATTCCTGTTTCTAATGTACCTTTTCATTTCAGTGTCACTTGTTTCATCATCTGTTATTCATGTAAACAAGACAGATTTAATAATAACTGAATAATGATGCTATGAATTCATATGAAGAAAAGATTTTATTAAAAAAAATGACAAGAAACTTCTGCATCAACGTTATATGATAGAATGTACAATTTATTTGAAAGATGGCCAAAGGTCATAGAAAGAGAACAAAGGAAAATATGGAAAATAATTTCATGACTGAATAGCAATACTATGAATTTACAGTGATAAATAATTCTGTGAAAAATTCTGAACATTTTTGCATCAACTCCATTGATTGACTGATTTGTTTTTTATGGCTTAACAACCCTTTATGGATTTTTTTAAAGCTGAAAAATATTTTGGACTTTAAGAATAATTCTTTTTTGTGAGTGAATATTGCATTAACATTTTTTTTGGAGATAATGATTTTTCCAAATACAAGTCTCACTATTTAACCCATAGCTGGTGAAAGGAGAGATTGATTCATACCTTTGTATAAGTGAATGTAATGAACTTGACTGGAATTTGAACTTGGTTCACCAATTTCTCATTTCAAGCGACTACCCATTATACCAACTGTACATCCTTTACAGAAATAAAAGATTTTGTGAAAAATACTGGAAATTTTTGCATTAACCCCATGCATTACTTTTATGTCTGTAGCTTATCAAACCTTTGTGGGTTATTTAAAGCCAGAACTCATTTTGGATTTTTAAAGAATTAATGGATATATTTTTATTCCAACATTTTTATTACTTCAAATATCCACTGTAATAACATTTGAAGTAATAAAATATTTTGGATTATAGAAATATTTTTTTTCTGAGTGAATATTGCATTAAAATCTTTTTTGAGAATAACAATGTTGTACTATTTAACTTTAGTTGGGAGAGAAGAGATAGATTCATATCTTACCCAAGGATATTTGGGCATAAGTGAATGTCACAAACTTGACAGGAATTTGAACTCAGCTCTTGAATTTTTAATTCTGAGCCATTATCCATTGCACCGTCTGCACATCCTTGCATCAACTTCATCTGTCTGTGTTTCAGTCTGTAATTGCTAATCGTCTTACACTTTTGTAGCCAAGTCGTAAGAGATGAATGCAATGAAATGCTTTGTGCAAGTCTGATCCTTTGTCTAATATTAAATCAGAATCTCAGAGATTACTCATCAAATGCTGATAGCTTCCAGTTCATACTAAGATGAATGCACAGTGTAAATAATCGCCTTAGCAAACACACTGAAAATCTTATTCTGCAACTTGCAGAAACTTGATTCTATTTTGGGTAACGTCTTTAATCTGAAGATACTTCTTGCCAAATATTTAATGATCACCAAAACAAATTTGAAAGCTAAACTTTTGTTTACAATGATGATGCCATCTTAAATAAGTGCCATTATTATTAATTTTTGACCAATTTCCCTTTCATCTTATTTCTGTTGCTTGTAAGTCATAGACATAAATGTCTTAAATTTCCTGAACTTTTGGGGAGGAAGCATTATCATGATTATTCATTTTGGCTTGTCTTTCATCTTATTTTTATTGATTGTTTACACCTTGTAGAAAAATGCATAACAGTCTTAAGATGTCTGCATTTTTATGAACTTTTGTCATTATTAATTTTTGACTAATTTCTTTTTTATCTTATTTTTGTTACTTGAATAGAGCAAGATTATGATTTTGGTAGCAATTATTACTGAGAGATTAAACTAAAAATTAAACAAAGTTCAAAAATCTAAATGTAATATCAGTTGTCATCTGTCTTCTTAATTCCTCTTCATTTATCATTCTCTCTCCTTAATAAATTCTTTTTTCAGATTCTTTCATGCTCAGTAACTCTTTGTGGATTCATCACCTTGCTTGGGGTTAAATGATTTTTTTTAAAAAAAAGTAATAATAATATTAGTATTCATAGGAGTTTTTTTAATTTTTTCATGTAAGACAATAATGTCACCAATATGTTAGTTAGCTATTGCGAGTGAAAGAGAATGAGAAGACTTTAGAAGGAACCAGAAACTTAATCCTAAACAGGAAACTTCTAGTTCAGTTCAAAAGATTGTGGAGGTGTTTTCTCAAACAGGAGAGAGGAATACAATTACAAGCAATATTGGTTAACTAACATCACCACTTTTTTATTGCCTTTAGCAAACTAAATAAAAAAAACACAAGAGTAGGTGAACAAAGTGTGTATGCAGATATGTCCTTATTTAGATGTTTCTATTTATTATTTCTCACCCAATACAGGGCCCAAGAAGCACTGAAGGTAGAGAGTTAATAAATGAAGGTGTTGTAAGAGAATATAAAGGGAGCATATATTATTAGTATATGTAGGATAAATAACAGTTGGCTCTAGACTTGGAAAGGTTAAGATTGTATTGATCATGGAAGCATCCTCTCAGGAATCCAGGGAAGAAACTGTTTGAGTGGAACTCTTCCCTCACTAATGTAATATGAAAGGAATGAAGATGAGTTAAATCAGTGTACATGGCCTGGTGGGTCCTTGCTATGAAATTCGAACCTGGTAGAGCCAAGGATTGTAGCCTGCCCAAACATCTGCCATGAAAATATGGATAGAGTAGCAAGAGGCTAGCAACACATGTATAAACAAGTGCAAATTCTATTAAAGTAGTTGAGAGTATAACATTTGAGAAGAATTCCTTGTTGTTTTGGTAGTGTTATCAGCTTAGGCCATTTACATATGGTGTTCAATGCAACATGGGATTGACTGGAGACTAAGAAGTATTCTGGAGGAGATAGGCAACTCATCCTATTTTTAGGTATTTTGTGGCTAAAGGAGAGACACTTTTGGGGAACAAAGCTTACTTTTTATTATCACATTGATGTTGCCTGTCTACGTCAGAGAGGGCAACAAGCAGCTACAAAAATAAGATGAAAGAAACACTCTTAATAAAGTTAATAATACCTGACGATGCTTATTCTAATAATAAACTAATAATAAAATGATATTCTGAATAGTTTCTTTGAAAAGAAACTGAAATTAAAATGAAAGAAATATTAGTAAAAAAATTAATATTGGCTGACAATGCTTCATGTAATGATGAAATAGTAACTGAATGACATCTGAATAGTTGTAATGAAAAGTAATAGAAATTAATATAGAAGTAATACTAGACAAAAATAATAAAGGCTGACAATACTTCATCTAATGATAAAATATTAATAATAATAGAATGACATCTGATTAGCTGCAATGAAAAACAACTGAAATTTACATGAAAGAAATACTAATTAAAAATGGCTGACAATGAAATAATAAAATAATAATAGAATGACAATCTGGATAATTGCAATGAAAAGATATTGAAATTAAGATGAAAGCAATAGTAGTCTAAAAATAATGAGTGACTATGTGTCATATAATGATAAAATAATGTTATATTGTGTGCTAATAGGAATATATACTTGAAAAACAAAGTGGATAAAAAAGGTAAAGGTTTATTATAAAAAACCAGTACAGTAAGTATAAAGGTAACAGTTATGCACAAGGTTGTCACAAGGCAATCCAATAGTGAGTGCTACTATTGGAAGGTCGTTAGTTCTCACGTAAGTCTGAGTCGTACTCAACAGATACCATCTAGCCTCTGTAGTCTGTTGACTTACAGATACTTATAGGTAGTTACTACCTATGGTGCAGTCACTCATGAGGGTGACAAGTTATTCCATTACATCAAATAATAATAATAGAATGACAGTTTGAATAGTTTCGATGAAAAGCAACTAGAAATTTAGACAAGACTATTATGCACGATAAAAATAATATGAAAGAAAAAGTAGTCAAAAATGCTTAAGAAGGGTCTTATAATATTTTATTCCCTTATCCAAATTTTATTCTTATTGTAAGATTAGTTATTTTCCTTTTCGCTGTTTTTCTCACAATATTTTTGCTAGTCTATTATTCAGCTGTCTGCAAGTGAGTGTTTTATCAGAAGCTGCATGCCTTTTAAGAAAGCTGGTGAAGTATCCAGTCAAAACATTGTATTAAATTCAGAGTTGAAGAAACTTGCTGAATGACAAAACATATCTCCTGTTAGTGTTTATTGCATACAAGTGAAAATTTAGTTTCACTTTCAGATAAATAAAAAGCATCTTTAGTTAACCAAATGTCTTCCATTGTAATATATTCTACAATGTTTATTGCTCTTGTGGAAAGGGTCTATTTTGGACTGTTCAATCAGTAGGAAGAAAAAAAATGAAGAGAGCATTGTAAGAATTAAAACTCAAATTCAATTTCCTGGGGAGAACATGTTCCATAGGATCCATTGTCAATGGAGATTGGTTTCAATCCAGTCCATTTCTTATAGTTTGGTATAGGGCCAATAACCGAGTTGTAGATTTTGCTTGAAGCATTTGTTATATCCCCTGTGGTTCCAAATGTCTGTAGAATTGGCTTTGTTGAAGCAGGAAGAAATAAGTTGGTTGGAGAGATAAGGGAGTTGTAAAATGGAGAGTTATAGTGTTCTGGAAAAAAGAAAGAAAGAAAGATACAAATAAAGTAAATAAAAAAAGAATGTAAGCAAAATATTTAAAAAAAAATCACTAAGGAAGAATGTGATAAAAAGTTAGTAAAAAAAAACCCATGAAGATGGCAAGATTGATTATCAATTTCTAGGTGATCTTCCCTCTCGACATGGATAACTTACACTATGGGGGCCCAACACTAAGAAATGAGATGGATGTGGTCGTAGGTCAGATGGATGATAAGACTACAACCAATGTTCAGGTGGCTGAAGTTACAAAGAATCCCAAGGAAGCTTGAAGCCTTTGAAATGGAGCCAGTAAATGCTTCTTCATGCTGCAACAAGCTAGATCTGAAAACCATTCTTTCAACTTGATACTGAAAAACGTATCTATTCTTCCCTACTATCAACACTCCCTCCTCTCTCAGGAATCATTTCTGCCCTCTGGAGGGAAATGCTGGCGTGACCTCTGGGCAAGAGATGCTTTGGCCGATGAGTTATTGCTCTCTCTCCCCCACCTGTACATACACATGAACACTCACATGCCAGTCAACTCATTTTTCACAAGCCTAACCCTTTTAAAAGAGAAGTTAAAGAAACAGAGAATTCTAAAGTGCAAGGAAGAGAAAGAAAGTGCATGGAGACAAGGGAGATAACTGGAGAGACGTATTGGGTGCTGTTTATAACTGAAACAAATCTTGCCCATTCCCTGGGATAATACAAAAGTAGAGAATGAAAACGTTCTGACCTGTTCTACAGTAATAAGCTTTCATGACCTGTAGGGTTTGTTGCAGGATAGGAGTGGTTCAAATGTCAGTGCATCAGGGAATAGTAGGAATAATAAAAAAAACAAAAACAAAAGAATGCTGGATTTGCAATGATACAGTGTTTGGGGAATTCAGGCAGAAGAGTCTTCTTTACCATTTCCTTGATGTTGCCATCTTAAAAATCTCCCTGCCCCTGCTCATGCTTAAATCTGCCACAAATGCTATATTCGGCCTTCACTATTGAGTTTTTGAACTGGAAAGGAGGATTTATTGTGGTTTGTTATATTGCATATGCTGTGTATATGAGTATTCTAGTGGTATAAAGATAAAATCAGTCTTCACACACACATACACACATATATATATATATATATATATATATATATATATATATATATATATATATATATATACAAATTTGTTAAATTCAATCAAAAACACACATGTGTGGACACAGAAAAGCATACAAATGCATACAGGATGGTCCAAAATCCTGGATGTATAGGTAATTTAATAGGAGAAAAACATAATGGTCAGCTACTCATTTCTGAGCATACCCCCTAGATGGGAAGGTGGCACATTTGCGTTTGTTCAGCATCACCTGTGATTTATACTGCGGCTATGCTGAGAGGACCTTAGTTACAGTTTCTCGGTGAGAGTATATACTTGAAAGATAAAATAATAGAAGAAGAAATTGACTATTCTGATCTGAACCAATAGCAAAAAAAAAAAAATTACAAATTTGAAATACATCCTCATCCATTATAAATGTTACATTACTGTAATAAATAAATAAGAAAAGGATAAAAGAATAACATTACTGGCAAATATTGTTAAAAACGTTTGAATGGTAAATGATAAGTCATCAGCTCACGGTTAAAAGAAAGGCTAATTTTTACATACTTACTCTGTGGATAAACATGCCAATGACTGATAGTGTTCAATTAAGGGAAGGGAAGAGCCTTGTAATATTAGTAACAATAGTCATTATTTACAAATTTGCACTTATCTTCCAAGAGTGCATAACCCAATTTAAGTTTTTCAGGTGAGTATATATTGTCTATATAAGTATCAAGGATGATATTCACCCACAATTTTATTAAATTTAATTGATTCAATTTCCACATTAATAATTGTAATTAGTCTGTTCATTTGTTTCTTAAGAAGGTTAGTGTCATGGTCTAATATCCTTGCACCACAGTTATGGTCCAAGGTTAGAACCAAGGAAGAACAACACAAACACAAGAGTAGAATAACAAAGATATATTACAACAGAAATATAGTACAAGAAGTTGAAGTTGTTAGTAATGACTGTCTGGTTTAGAGTGAACTAATATTGTCTCGACTCGTTACACTATTCAGTCATTATACCTCTTGTGAGGCGCAGTATTTATAGTGTCAGGAAGAGTCCATTATCGTTATAGGTAAGTTCCCATAACAGTTAGTAATATTTTTCTTTACTTTCTTAAATTTATCTCTATTACTCAGGATGAAATCAAGTTTTTTGTTAATTAAAATAACAAAATTATTAAACTTATCACTCTTCCTAATTATAATATTCTTCTTCTTTTCTTTAAGTTCTTTATATGCATTTTTAATTCTTTATTTAAAAGTTGAGAAATGTTTTTAATTCAGTTTGTGATCTTGCAATTCTAAGAACTGTTTATGCAACATTTCAATTTCTGCTTTTTTCAGACAATTATCTGAAGTAAAGATGGCAATTTGGTCAAAAGTTGAATAATTCCATTTGCTGTTTAGTGAGTTGGTATCCGAATAATTAATAAAGTTATCAGTAGAATGAGAGAGATATATTTTGTATTTGTATAAATTATTCAACATTTTATTAATTATTATTTTATGTTTGATATGTTCCTTCTTTTGATCTCTCTTTCTATGAGTCACAATTCTATTGTGTCAGTGTCCTTATTCGATGTTCTCTTATAGAAAGAAAAGTCAAAACATTGAAGGATAAGATCAAATATTTCCAAGTGGAAATAAATAAAACTGATGACAAACTGAAGTCTTCTACTAGTTCTGAAAACTAGCATGAAATCCTATTTCTGATATAAGGAATATATATATATATATGTGTGTGTGTGTGTGTATTTATATGAATGTAATGAGAACGAAAATAATATATAAATTCTTACATTCACAGCATTAATTCAAAAGAGGGCTCAATACTGATAGTAGAGCAATAATAACACAAATTCTAATATACCTCAAGTAACAGAGCAGAATCCCAGATCAATGTCCATTATCAAACAGGTGCTTAACGAAATCCATTGTATATATGTGCTATATCTCATCAAATGAGAAGCCCAGGCATATTAAATTGTATGTAGGATCAACTAGAAGACCTTTCAAGGATTGATATTACAATCACATATTCTCCTTTACAAATGCAGGCAAGCACAATATGATATCACTTTCTAAATATTTTTGGAAACTGAAGGAGGAAGGAAAAACACCTACGGTTAAATGGAAAATCCTAAAACAAGCCAGAACTTGAAAATCTGAATAAACCTTGTTTTTATGTTTGCAGGAAAAATATATGTATTATTGAACTTTTGAACAACACCCACTTATTAAATCAAAGATATGAAACTACCGTTTTTTGTAGGCATATTAAAGGTCTAACATTACAATCTTTCTAAACTTTAACTCACCTCCTTTGACATATTTTCTACCCTCTTATATACCTCTCCACTAACCTATCTTAGATTATGATTCTTAAAATGTTTTTTGCGCATATATAATAATAGTTATACTTTCAGATAAATTGATTTATATCCATACTTATTCTACACGTTATACACTTCGACAATAGGTCAAAATTTGCTTATAAAAGTTATATTAATGCCCTTTAATCACATTCATTTATATACCTTTCTACTTATATCTTAATTTCTAAATTAAAACTTATTGTTTTTTTTTAAAAAAAAAAACCTTGAATAACTTATGTATTCAATATACCAAGAAGAAATCTCCACCTCTTAATTTATTAATTTACAAAACACTTTCATTGATTATAAAACTAGTAGTGATAACTCCTACCTAAATATATGCAATTCAGCTCTGGCTTAGTTTTTAAAATAGCCAAAAACATTTCCAATTACCACCATAACTATTGTTTGAATTTATCCCTCCTTCCTCTTTCATTGTATTACTATCTTCTCTTCTCACATTTCATCCCCCACCCCTCACTCTTAGAAGGCTTGGAAATGTTGTGCCTCAACACTTGACTGTTGTTGTCAAAAAAAATTTGTTCAGGTCTAGCCATCACTTTAACATCTCAAACTGCTATCAACAAGCACTGTTCTTTCATTCCATCACCTTTTTGCCTTTATATATTTTTCTTTTCAAACAAATGGAAAAAAGGAAGGGATGTTTTACATGCGGCTTGCTTACAAGCAGAATTGTTCAGAACCATTTTGATACTCACCAGTTGAAGTGCAATTAAATGCACCAAAACGAAGTTGCAACTTTGTAGTGAGTAAATTGTTTTTGTCTATATGAAAAAATTATAATATATATATATATATATATATATATATATATATATATATGTATATACACACACACACACACATATATATATATATATATATATATATATATATATATATATATATATATGTGTGTGTGTGTGTGTGTATATATATATATATATATATATATATATATATATACAAGTACAGGGTTGGTACACATGGAATAAAATTCCAATAACCAAAAATACTATTCTTAAAAGAGTGCTCAATACTGAGTACAGCTAATAATATTTATTCAAATTTATAACATATGCAAATTATAAGAATAAGATAAGATAATAATCAATAAATCGTTTATTTTTCATTCAAGATCATCACTTGATAAGACACCAGAAGTGTCAAAACAAAATTGCAACTTTTGTAGTTATCTTATAATATACATATCATAAATTTGAATAAATATTAAAGTTCACATAATGGGTTGTTCCCCTTCCTGACAACTATACATTCTATAGATTTATAATTAATGGTTAGTCCTTTCTTCCTGCTTTCGTTTACCATCTTGTTCTTGTTTTCTTGCTGAATCAGCCATCAATACAGTCATCTGCATATGTTATGCTGTGACAATTTTGCCAACCGATAATATATCCTGGAAAGTCTTCTTGTTATCTTAGGATTACCCCACAGTGTAGATTAAGTAAATCTGGTGAGAAGATGCATCTTTGTTTTATGCCCTTTTGCAGGTGGTTTTCTTCTAATATATATTCTGGATTATTTTAATCATCATCAGTCCCATGATCAGGCATGGTTGTAGGTTCTCTTAGCAGCTGATCATTTGATGAACTCCCTTTACATATTTCAGTTGCATGCCAATGTCTGTGTATCTGGGAAGGATCCTCCAGTCAGCTCAGTGATGTTTTCAACATATTTTTCCTCTCATCTGCCTCTTCTCCATTTGTCTAAGGTCTTACCTTGTAGGATTTCAGTGAAATGATTGCTGGTGCTGTACAATATCAATTTCCTCTTCTTGATAGTAGTTATGATGTCTGCCAATGAGCTTTTTTTTAATTGATAATGTCTTGGACTGTGTCATTTGTGATGCAGTCTCTGTAGGAGGAGCCTAGGATTGTTCTGTAGTATCTCATTTCTAATGCTGGGATTCCTTCTAAGAATTCTGCTGTGAATATCCAAGAATCACAGGTATGCAGGAAAGTCAACAAATACAAATGTTTGATCTTTGATTCCAGGCAGACAGTCTTGTCTTTCGAGATGGTTCTTAGTTTTTTGACAGCTGCTTTTGTTTATGCTTCGTCATAATTTGAATTAAATTATTCTATACTAATATCTTTTCAATATAATCATTATTCTAATATCATTCCTAAGTAATTATTTGAATGATATTATTCTATTATTACAGTGTAACCGGGATATAAGAGAAACCCTGATATAAGAGAGATTTTATATGGTCCCAAATTAGAGCCATACTTACCTAAACAAAATAGACCAAACCCGGATATGAGGAACCCGGATATAAGAGACTTCTTATCCGATCCCGGCAACTCTCTTATATCCGGGTTACACTGTATAAAATATTTCCCATTTCTAATGATATTATTATAATGTATATCCTAAATCAGTTGCCAGGCCTGCTGCTAGGAAAGTTGGTTCACTGTGTCATACCAGACATTTTTTCCCATAAGAATCCATCTTGCACATTTATAAATCCACAATTCATCCATGCGTTGGATACTGCTGCCATATCTGGTCTGGTGTTCCTACTATATATCTCAATATTCTTGACAAAATTCAAAGAAGTGTGTGTAATCAATCTTTATCTGTCATCACTTTCCCACTACCATGACATAGATTTCCTCTCTCTTTTCTACAAATGTTTTCAAGGAAACTGTTTTGATGAGGTTTCTCCCTTCATGCCTTGACTGCATTAATTTAAGTGTACTACTAGATTGGCAGTTCAGTCTCACTATTTTAGTGTTGAACTATCTAGATGCAACCATATGTTCTATTCTAATAGTTTCTTTTCTTGCATTTCTTGCCTATTGAACTAACTTCCTGTTTCTAACTTCCTTGCCAGATAGATAGATAGATAGATATGAAAATATCAACACAGACAGAAATAGATAGATATGAAAAGATAGAGGTAGACATAGCTAGCTCGCTAGATAGATAGATATGGAAAGAGATAGATAGATAGATAGATAGATAGATATGAACAGATTGAGATAGACATATATGGAAAGAGATAGATAAATAATGATCATTAATATGAGCTGGGAAAGAAACAACTATTGAAGTGTGCCTTTGCATTTGTGATGATTATAGCTTATGATTAGGAAGCTTTTGTAGTCCACTCACCAGTATAGTGATCACAATACTCACTGGGTACACAACTACTACTGCCTTATTTTGAAATAATCTCAATTTAGTAAATTTGTATATACATCTGTGATTCTGTGTGTGTGTGTGTGTGTGTGCATGTGTGTGTGCATACTTGCATGAATTTTACAAGATTTTGTATCTGTATTTATGAGTGTGTATATGTGTTTTATAGAACTGCATAATTATGAGCATATATGTGTGTGCACGAGTTTCATATGTGTGTGCATAAGTTTCATAGAACTGAGAACTTTTATTTCTAAGTGTATCTGTAAAACTTATGAATTGCATCTGTTTTTAAAATGTTACATCAGTTGATCAAAGCTCACAAAATAAATACAAAATATGATAATAAATTTTTGCAGTCAAAAACATCACTGCAACTATAATCAGGCTGTGTTTTCGAAACAATTTCTAAATTCTTGACTGTAATGAATAAGGGAAAGAATGAAAACTAGTTCAAATGAAACACAAAAGTGGAATTTATTTTATATGTTACAGAGAAAATAAATTAAATCCCACTTATAGAAATACATTTAAAAAAAAAAAATAAAAATAAAATTGGTGCAGAAATTAGAATGAAAGGAGAAACAGAATATAAAGAGGAACAATAAAAAGAAAGAGTAAATCAAAGAAAGAAAAGAAGAAAGAAAAGACAATGAAGAACTGGAATGAAGAAATGGTATTGAAGAAAAATAAAGAATGAAAAAGTGAAAGAAGAATAAAAAGAGAGAAAAAATATGACTATGAAATAAAAAATATTCAAAGAGAAAAAGTTGAATAAAAACAAAATGGTAAAAACATGAAGATAAAAACTATAAGAAAGAAAGAAAAAAAGCATCGCGAAAATTAAAAAGTCAAGAAAATATTAAAGAAAAAGAAAATGCATGATACCATCTTTCATGTGACATTTCTCTTTAGGACATAGATGATCATGGTTCTCCCCAACTTCCTGTCCCTTGTAGCTTTAAGCAACTTTAAACTCTTTACTATCACTCTATGTCCTCAATCTGCCATCCATTCACACAAACTCATTATGTCTGCCTCTCTTGCTATCATTATGTCCTGTGAGTATTAAATTCTCCAAACCCCTTTCATCATTTTGTCCAGAAATTTCAACTCTCTCTTTTCATTTGTAATTATAAGTGTACTTACTGTTTTTATTTTCCTTAAAATGTCATTGTTGCTCTCCTGTTCAGTTAATAATATTCTCAGTATCCATCTGTAGAATCAAATCTGCAACAAGTTTTTTTCTTCATTTGGTTGTCTAGCATTCACTGCCATACAGGAGGAAAGATATAAACCATCTACCACCCATCTATGCATTGAATACTCTTGTCATATCTGGTTTGGTTCTGGCTATACATCTCGAGATTCTTCACAAAATCCAAAGAAGTATCTATAGAGTAATCAGTCCTGACCAGTCATCTCGACTCCAGTCACATTCTCATTAATGTGACATGGCTTCCCTCTTCCTTTTCTACAAATATTTTCATGGCAATTACTCTGACGACATGAATTTAAGCATGCTACTAGATTGGCATCTAGGTCCCACTCTTTTACTGTTGAAATAACTAAATGCAACTGCCACTTTGACTCCAACAGTTTCTTTTCTCACACTTCCCACCTGTGAACTCCCTTCCATTTACTTCCTACCCTGATAACTACAATCTTTAAAAATTTAAATTCTCCATCTTCTATCTTCTTGAATCCTCTTCATCTTTTGTCTTTTCCTCAATCCTCCCTATTATCAGTCCTTTCCTTCACTTTCACTCTCTGTAACCCCCTGCATGCTAGTGGCCTTCCCACCTTACTTAGGGTGAAAGGATTATAAAAAATTTTAAAAAATAGACATTCAGCACACTTCCCTTTACTTCTAATAAATATTTCCTGTCTCTTAATATTTTGCTTAGTTTCCGGAAGACATTTTTCACAATTCCTGCCTTCAGATCTCAGTGTCACATTATCTATCATCTGTTATTATGTTGGTGAAAAAATAATGTCGCTTTCTCACATAGTAACATATGTGATAAAACGACATTATTTTTGCACCAACCTAATAGTATGTCACCCAAATAGTTAAATTGTTTTACCTGTTTGATTTTAACATTTTCGATACATAGCTTGTACTTTCTGCAATCATGTGTTCTGTCCGCTAACATTAAATAGTCCTTTTTTCTTGCTTTCCATTTTCAACTTGTCTAATACCATCAATTTATCTTCTGAGTCTGCCAACAATACAGTATCATTTGTACATTTTGTGTTGTTAAGATTATATCTACTGATAATAATTCCTGGTTCTTCTTGTTCATTTAGCAACTTTACACAATCTATATAATCTTTTCCTCGACAATCCATTTACAAAACACAGATGTGAAGAGATGGGCACTGTATCCTTTAAACATTTCATACCACATCCTAAATGAAGCTACCAATAGAAGACAACAATTCTGCTTTCCCTCCCGAGGCCAATGTATTGAAGATGTGGGAGACTATACCAATAACATAGGTATTCATAATTGAGATAACAATGATCTTCAACATCCTCTACAAAGTATTCCAAGTAATAGGATTTAAGATAAACCTTTCCAAAACAGAAACTATCATCTGGAATTGGGATGTAAGAAGTTATATCGAATTTAGCATAGGAGATAAGGAAATTGAACATAGAATAGGCTGCACTGGAGGGAGATCTTCCTAAACCCACAAATAATCAATTGACATCATTGCCAATTGCTACAAAACTAAAACATTAACCTGAAAACTTGAGTTATGTTCTTAAATAGCCTCGTCAGATGGAGACGTTCATATGGATTCTATGTATGGTGCCAAACATGTTCAGAAATATCTAAACTCTCAACTGTATACAACTGCTTTCTAAGATTAATGGCTAAAAATGTCATTGAGTGAGTGAGGCCTGTGGGTCCTGCCAAAGAGCACATTTTGAATCTTGTGGGCTGGCACTATAGAATCACAAACAAAGAACTGTACTAGATAATAGAAATGACATTAGCTGTGAACTACCAACAGCAGCAACAACTAAAATGGATATCACATGTAACTCAAAGAGAAAATAATGACATAATCAATATGTTGATAGTCATATAGGAATAAAATATCACTGCTGACACTGGAGTTTGAACACAGATCACCAGAGAGCAAACACAGGAGATCCCATTTTTGAATAAGTAGATCATGTGATAGTAAAGGAAATGTATATACTGGAATTAGTGTTACATCTAAATGATCACTCTTTCTATTCTATCCTCTATTACTATACGGATCACTATTCTCTATACTATTTCTCTATACAGATCACTATTCAGTGGTTACTTTTCGAGCAAGTATTATCAAGCAAGTACTATTAGTGCGGGTGTTATTCAAAGACATCTGACATCAGTAATGCACAATGGCATTACTATAGTTGTATCTGTAATTACAAAGTCTCTACTACAACAAGCATTACAAAAGTGACAACGAGTATTTGTTGACATCACAAAAGTCGCAACGAATGTTCATTGACATCGCAAAATTGACATTCCACACTATTTCAAATAATATGTTAGGAAGGCAACCCCCATCAATACTGGAAAGTGATAACAGCTATTGGACTTGAGGAACCTATTTTCTTGAAAAATTATTTTAAGAGAAAGACTTATAAATTTCAACTGAAAGTAGTAAGAGCTCCTCAGTTGACGAATGATAAATGTTTTCCTTATAATAATATTACTGCTACCATTTGGATCTCAGTGTTACACTAGCCGTCATCTGTTAGTACACTATCCAGATAGTAAAGTTACTTTACTTGTTTAATTTTAACATCTTCTATACATAGCTTGTATTCTCTGCAATCATGCATTCTGTCTTCTTACATTAAATATTCCTTTCTTCTTGCTTTCCATTATTATCTTGTATAATGCATTCAATTTACCTTCTGAGTCTACCAACAACACAGCATCATCTGTGGGTGTACGTTGTTAAGATTATGTCTACTGATAATAAATCTTAGGTGTTCTTGTTTTCTTAGGAACTTTATATTGATCAGGTTAAATAAATTCTGTGAGAAAACATGTTCTTGTTTTCTAACTCATTAAGTGTAATGGATCCTTACCTATAACTACAGAATGAACTCTTTCTAACACTATGTATACTATGCTTCTCAAGACAGTCATACTAACACCTTCCACATCTTGTATTATTATTTTGTGTAATATACCTTTGTTATTTCTACTCTTGTCTTCGTGTTGTTCTTTCTTGGTCCCAACCTGGACCATAACATTAATAAAATTTTGAGGGAGAATGAAGAAGACAGAGTAATAGTCTGAATAGGAGGAGAGAATATTAAGTGAAAAGGAAAGAATGATAAGAAAAATTAATCATTGGAGGGAGAAAAGGATGAGAAAGAAATTGCAGAAAAAAAAAACATTATTAAAAATTGAATTGTGGAGAAAGAAATTTGTGAAAGAAAAAGGGAATGAAAATAAAATCAACAATGAAATGATGAGAATGAAAATGAATTGACACAAAGAAAATGATGAAGAAGAGTATAAAAATGAGAAAAAAAGAATTTATTCAAAAAATCAGGAGGTGGGGATCATTAACAAAAAAGAAAACTGTAGAAAAATAGCAAACTGAAATAATAAAGAAGATCATGCAATTACAAGAAAAGACAAATAAAAACCAAGGAATTATTGGTCAGATAAAATGATTCTATTTTTCTATTTTTCTAATTTTCCAAGTAAAGGCTAACAAGGGCTCCACCTATACCTCAACTTCTCCCCCAACACCAATTCTCCATTTGTAGAGGGGGCAAGCCTTCTAATGAAAATGGGTTATTTTTATTGGCTCTATAATATTGATTTCATTGGATAAATGAGAACCGACTCAAGCATTTTCTGCTTTCATAAGAGAATAACGAACAAGAGAAAATAACATTAAATGGAGCAAAGAAAAAAAATGTCTCTTCAGCTACAAAGAATACAAAAGACAATGTGAATGAGAAAAGCAATAGACAGAATATGAGGTAGGAGTATAAAACATTTTGTTATAAAAGATACCTTTTTTCCTTTCTTTTTCTTTCCTACCATTTTTCCATTCCTACCAATTTATTGCAGATGTCCAGTCATAACCAGTGTCATTTTTATTAATTTCTTAGCACCTCCTTTCCTTGTTTCTAGAGTTGCCAGATTTTCTATATAAAATTTCAGTATTCATTTATTTCATTCTTGTGTTCGTTGCTTATGAAGTCCCCATTATTTTCCCACCTAATTTTGTACACTTCTAGAATGTTAATGCTTAACCTGTTTATTACTTGCTTGATATTTTTTAGCCAAGCACACTGATATAATGTTCTTCCATTTCAAGGCCTGATTATAGTTTTCTATCTATTGTGAACAGTTGCTGGATGAAAGGTCTGGTTATACATGTCACACATTACTGAGTCCTCCTTAGCATCATTATTCTTATATTTGCTGTGACAGCCAGTAATCTATTATCTATTGATTGTGTTATTGTTTTTTATTTTTACTTCAGCAGGTTCAATTTCCAACATGGTAGTTTTAATTGCAAATGGTCTGCTTATCTGTTATATTATTTGCTACCTTCATATAATTGCATCTTCACAACTGACCATAAATTTTCAATAGGATTCCAATCAGGACTCAATGGTGGCCATTCCATTATCTTCTCTCTTGTAAATCTTTTATGCTCAAATAATTCATGAGAAGAAGCATTGTCATACACTTCACTTTGAAACTGTGAGACTGGGACTTGTACCATGCAAAGAAAATCTTGTTCATAAAATTGCAATAGTTAGCACTGTTCACTTTATCTCCTTCATTGACTTTGAATGGTCCAATAATGGTTTGGTTGACAATTCCAGGCCATATCATAATACTATCACCTATTTGTTGCTTTCTTTTAGCCACAGGCATGTCTGAATTAGTTAAAATCCATCCTTTGACCCATCCATTAGGTCCATCAAATGTCACTTGAGATTCATCCATGAAAACTTTTTAAAAAAGTCAATTTTCATGTATTTCTTGGTCCAATTTTGATGCTTTAAAATATTTGCTTCAGAGAGAGGAGTTTGCCTAGGAGGTTTTTTTACAGCTCCAAGCTCCCATAGTATTCTACACCTTTTGTCCTTCCTGACTCCCTCAATTCCAGCCTTTTCAAAGATCTGAGTGCTGGTCAAAAGTGGTTGTTTCACTATAACTCGCTTTAGTTTACTTACATCTTGAGGAAGCAAATTCTTAAAGCCTTTTCCTTTGCTTCAAGTTCTCAACTTACTTATATTTTCAACAGCCTTCTTTATTGTTCGATGATCTCTGCAAAGCTTCTTTGATATCTCCAATGCGGTTATTCCCTCACTCAATAAGTTTATTATTTTTTTGTTTTTTTGTTTTTCACCAGTTGTTAGATACTTCCCTTTACCCCTGTTTCAACGTATATTAGGACAAAAAGAAGAAATAGTTTTTATTAGATTTCAGTGTTCTGAAGCTTATATTTGTGTAATATGCATAATAACTTCAGTCAGTTCAGTTTTGTAAATTCCAAATGTCTCAAAAACTAACCATTAAAAATGACAGAAGATTTAATTAGTCATTTTACTCAGGGCAGAAATGGATGAGTTTAAATTTGACAAATATTGGTTCAGGACTTTTTGAGTTATTGAGGTTCATTTGAGTTGCATAATGGCTTCAGACAGGCTGTAGTCAAAATGTTTTACTATCATGGGAGAAATTAAGAAGTCGTTATTAAATACTAAGACTTTAAGGCCCATTTTTTTCAGGGGTGGGGGAAAGGGGAAAAAGAAAAAAACAAATAAAAATTACTAAATAAATCCAATCAAGCATTTTATCAATTAAAATGCTCTTAAAAATGAAGCAGTAGAGAATTCTGAAGAATTTCTTTTTTAATTTTAAAATAATTTTTGAGCAGAATTCTCTCTTACACTGACTCACAAATCAATAGTGAGATGGAATAGACATTAGGAATAAATGTGGTTTCTGGTATCTTTTTTATTAAGACTCTCAAATGCACAAGCTGGTTGACATAGATCACACTGTTTAAAAGTAACAGGGAGATCTACTCAACCATGTTTATCCACTAAATTTAGCATTTAAAGTAATAAGAATATATATATGTATATATATATATATATATATATATATATATATATATATATACTAGCAGCATGGCCTGGCATTGCCTGTGCTTGATTCAAAAATCGTACGACTCATACAGCAATCACTATCACTTGACTTAAAATATTTTTGCCCTTCCTTGCCTTTAAAGGAGTGCCCTTTACCGTGCTGATGTTGCTATTAGTTTGGTGCAAAAATAATGACGTAATAATGTCGTTTTTTTTATGTTAAAAAATACGTCAAAAAACGACATTATTACGTCATTATTTTTGCACCAACCTAATACATGCCTTACTTCTTGCCTATCTCACACTGCAAATTTTTTCTAAGCTCTACACTAAACATTAAATCTGTTACAAAAAAAGAACTAAACAAAATGAACACAAAATGATCAGCTTTAAAAAAGGACTCGTAACTGGAAAAACCGAATGAAAAAAGAATGTTAACAACAAGTACTTTTTCACACCCAACCCAGTTCTGCGGAATCAGAATCAACGTTGAGTTTAAGCAAGCGAATGAGCCAAATGGAGTAAAGTGCCATGCAGATTTAAATTTTTCCCACTTGTGACGAATGCAGCTATCAAATTTTTTGAATGCTAGCATGCTAGTTAACATTCATGTCAGTCAGCTGTTGGCTCTCACGCTGGCCAATAGAATCTTCCTGCCTATTCGTGACAGCCAGCTATTGGGTCTCACTCTGGCCAGTACAAAATGGCTGCAAACTACATGAAAACTGCCATAGAAGCATGAAAAAATTGATTATTTCCACTATCGATGGGAGTTGGGAAATGCACAGTCGGTCGAAAATTGCAGCCGTGTATTCGTTACACACACACACATGCACATCCTGCCTTTCATATATATATATATATATATATATATATATATATATATATATTAATGTATATTTGGGCTGCAACCTTTTCTTTCAAACATCTTTCATCAAATACAGCAGACAAGGAAGATTTAATTATTTTTTATTTTTCCCAGCATTCTTATGTTTTTTCTGTTTTGTAGGAGTAAAGGAGTACAAAAACTTTCCATAATTTTCATTGTCCCAAGCACTTTTGGCTAATTCTATAGCCATTTTCAAGGGTGTTTAGTCTCTGGTGCTATTAGTTTTTCTTCATGCTTGGTCTGATAAGTGACACATGAGGCATCTACTCAAGGAGGTCCTAGTATGTTTGATATAATGAGATATATTTAATGAAAGATATATATATATATATATATATATATATGACGTCACACATTATGAAATGGACAAAGCCTGACAATTATTTTAAGACATTTTTTACGTTTATACGTTCTTTTTATAGATACAAATATTTAAGCTCTGTTTATAATAAACAGTATTAACAACATTTACCGGCCTGAATGTCTGAGAAATTTTCATAGAAAGTATGCGTCTTCCGACAGGAATCGAAACTGTATCCTATACGGAACTGTCATATAGCCTGACATGCTTTTACCGATTGAGCCACAGAGGAACGTTTCGGTTAGCAAGTTTGATTTTACTGTCTTTAAACTACAATTCTCCATGATTTTCTTTCATACATTCATATCTGTTTAATGTGTATCCAAATGTGAACAATTGACGTCACACATTATGAAATGGACAAAGTCTGACAATTATTTTAAGACATTTTTTTCTGTAACTTTACTTAAATATTTGTATCTATAAAAAGAACGTATACACATTAAAAAACGTCCTAAATATATATATATATATATATATATATATATATATATATATATATATATATATATATAATCAGGAACACCAAAATTCAAGCTATCATGCTACCCTAGGTTTTGACTGTTAGGTCCCCTCAGGGAGGTAGAATGAAAGATTTTAGTTGAGTCCACCACCATTATATACAAACTCTGGAAGTTGTGATGTGGGTGGTACAGAGGAGGGAAAAGACAAAAAAAAAATATATATTTTCATCCAGGTTTGTACATACACAACAAATAATTGCTAAGGTGTCTGCACTTAGATAACACCGATCTTTATTTTAGCATTTCATCCTTGTTTGGGTATATGGCGATTGTCAATTTTTCCTCTTGAAAATAGAAAATCATCAAAAAAATAAAGCCAGGCAGAGTCTGAGGAAACTAGTGTAAGCTATGCCAATTTTTATATTTTTATATTTCCTCTCTCCTTCCTAAACATATATAATTCCGTCAACAAAATTAAAAACTTAAACTGCCTGCAACTTCTTGATATTGACATTTTAAATAAGATTTTATATAAACAAAACAAACCCACACATTGGTTTGATATCGCCAAAATATATGAAATTAATAATACCTGATGCTTCCTTGATATGTCCAGTGTCATAGTCATTCCAGGTCTTTTGGTCTCTTGTAATTGAAGTGATCATATTTGAGTTAAATTCAGGGGTCATGAATGGTTTTTGTTCACTCTCTTCTCCAGCTGACAGTCTTCCAATTTCCTAAACAAAAAAAATACAGGGAATAAAATAAAAAAGATGGCAGCTTCAGGTAACATGGTAAAGAGTTTTCAATGCGTGGAAACATATTAGGTTGGTGCAAAAATAATGACGTAATAATGTCGTTTTTTGACGTATTTTAAACGTCAAAAAACGACATTATTACGTCATTATTTTTGCACCAACCTAATATATTCTTTGATCAACAAAAAAGAAATTCTCCAATGCTTTCTCTACAACAGCCTGTAGAAAAAAAATCATTCCACTGTCGCCCAAACAAATACTTGTTTGTACCCTGAAAATAACATAACCCATTTGTCTCCTATTCATCCCAAAAATGGGATGCTAGGCATTCAGAGGTTATAGCTAGAAACTTTTATTAGCTGAATTTTTAACTTACAATTAAAACTGGATATTCTTTTATAAACCAATAAACAATACCAGACATTTTTTTAAAAACCTATTACACAGTGTAATACAATTTTTGTCCCTGGGTAGCCAATGTTATTTCCTATTTGCTTACCTAGAAACTATGAAAAATGGTGAATATTTCTTTCAAACTTTGCTTTTATGATAGGATAATGATACTTCTTAATTTATCTATTCCCACTGGGAAAACTGGTGAATGTCAACATTCTTGTTCATACAAAGTAAGAACAAAATGATATGATTCAAAATCAGCATATTTTTATTCTAGGATTACACAAGAAAGACCACAAAAATTTAGAAATGAGTTTCATGATTTACACTTATACTATAAATTACTTTCATGAATCGTAAATAAATATAGTCTCCCATCATGTTTTTGTTATACAATCTTTGGTAGCCAGAATGTTTTAGAAATTCTTGAAACTTTTAGATACTTCTTGAAAGTTCTAGAAAATTGTCCTTCAGCAACTCAGTGCTGAATATATCTGGAATGTGTCGAGAAAATAGGTTAATTCCAAAACATCGATGTCCAGGTCACAAAAGCAAAGTTTGAAGGAAATAATAGTCATTTCCTTTGCTGTCTAGACAGAAGCAATCAGGATATAATAGTTACCGACCAAAGACAAAAAAATGTCAAAATTTTGTTACATCATATAATTAATACTGGGTCTTTATTTTTATAATTAATACCAGCTTATAAGTTGAGCATTAATAGGTTAAAAAATATCTGATTTGTTTGAGAATTTTCAGTGTATATTGCTGAAAGTTTCCACTTGGAATGCACTTTGATACGATCAAAATATCAGAAACAATGTGCAAATATGAACAGTTATTTCATCTCTTGTAACAGTTTCTGGATAGGTGAACTCCTTTTCTTGAATATCTGTGAATCACCATGACTTCTTGGGAAAGTGAAGTTGAGTAACTTTTCCATGGTTGTAAAATTCATATTTGTCTTTCTCCGAGATAGTCTGCCAGCCAATGATGGAAAGACAATTCTGCTTTGTAATTTAATCCATATGTTTTTTTCATTCTTTTTAATCGCTTCACTGCAAGCAAAGCAATAAAGCTACTAAGATGCGAGGAATTACTGAGAGTAAAAGAATCTGAGAAAAACTTTATTCAAGATATGGGACAATGAAAGAACAGGGTTCAAACATTATTTACATTATTCGGACTATTGTCCTCATCTTTGTTGCCATATTTATTACAATGTTTCAGCTGCTGTACACTCCAGCCTTCTTCAGGTGGTTGGAATGTCGAACTGAACCCGAGAACAGCACATTACAACCACCTGAAGAAGGCTGGAGCATACAACGGCTGAAACATTGTAATAAATATGGCAACAAAGATGAGAACAATAGTCCGAATAATGTAAATAATGTACATAATACCTCATCTCAGAAATATAGACAGATATTGAGGGTTCAAACAGATAGATACAATTGACATTGGAGTGAGAAGAGATGAATTTATGCTTTTCTCAAAGATATTTGTGAAAAGCCAATACAACAAACCAGACATGAATTTGAACTTGGCATGCCTATTCCTTTTCTGTGACAATAACTTTTTCATTATTCACATGTCCATACCATTTAAAAAAATGCCATATCAAAATGACTTCTTGGGAAAAATATTCAAGGGATTTCTCCTTGCCTTCTGTTTTGGATTTATACTTCTTCTGTAGATTAGTTAACACCCAAAGCTAGAAAACCCAGTCTACTTTGCTATTTTACTGATAGCTAGAGGAAACAGTGATGGATTTATGACTTTTCCAGAAATGCAAGAGACTATACAAGAATTTGGTACACTTCAAAATCATCCACTACATTTAGTTGGCTATTTATTACAGTGTTAATATGTTTGATTAGTCATTTTTTGTGTCCCTTCAGTCATAAGCAATAATGATTCTTCATAGCTTTCTATCCTTTGTATTTCTAAGCAACATACCTCCTCTCTATCCCTCCTATGTTACTGATTTCTTTGTCTGCATATCTATTCTCTCTCTCTCTCAGTGTATGTATATATATATATATATATATATATATTTAATTATTTGAAAATTATAACATAAATATGTTATAAAATCACTACAAAAATAGCAATTTTGTTTCAAAAACTTCTGATGTCTTATCAGTGATGGCGTTGAATGTATAATAAAAACCCTTTATTATACATTCAACACCATCACTTGATAAGACACTGGAAGTGTTGAAACAAAATGGCTATTTTTGTAGTGATTTTATAACATATTTATGTTATAATTTTCGAATAAATAATTATATTTGCTCTATTCTGTATTGAGCACTATTTTAAGAATAGTATTTGTTGGTTATTGTAATTTACTCCATATACACCAATCCTATACTTTATATATATATATATATATATATATATATATATATATGAGAGATAACAATACATACATTTTTATATATCAAGAATGGTTTTGAGGGAAAGATGTATGACAAAGTCTGAAAAGTTTTCATGTGATGCATTTCATCCATTAGGACTTCATCAAGCTAACCTAGTCTTATGAAGTCCTAAGGGAGGAAGCGAGTCACACAAAAACCTTTTCCACTTTGTCATATATATATGTGTGTGTGTGTGTGTGTGTGTGTATGTATTTAGGCAGCATATCTTCATTAAAACATGTTTCACTGAATAATATAGACATACTTATTTTTATACTGATCCTTTGCAGTTGTCTAATCATTTTTCTTAATCTTAAGATGAAATTCTTCAAGGAAGGCACCATAGTTTTTAAATTGATTGGACAACTCAAAAAGGATCAGTATAAAAATAAGTAGACATATTATGTCTCTCTTATAAAATGAAACATATATAGAGGGGTTGGACAAAATAATTGTAACACTTGTTAAATTCAAAGAAAATTTATTTAATTTGGAGTTGGTCCTCCTTTAGCCTCACAGACAGCTTTAATATTGTAATGAGTTGGTCGGTCAACTTGACACCCCCAAAGTGAGTGGAGGTGGGCAGGCGCAGGAACTGTGATTGGTAGCTGGCTTGTTGGTGTTTCGCATAGGTGAGTTACCAAGCTCTATGTAAAGGGCTGGAATGAGAAGGAGGGCAGTTTCAGTCTCGGAAGTGGAGACTGTGCCCGTCGCTACAACAACAACAGCAGGAGAGAGAGATGAAATCATTTATTTTTTTGTAACACATTCCAACACAAGCTATTTCGGCATTTACTTTGTCTCTAGCAAGATGGTGGAAAGACTGTTTGACATAAACCTGATCTCCGAATTCAGTGGTGATACGAGTGGACAGTCTGAGGTTGAATGGATCGAAAATGTGGAACTGGTCTGCGAATTACACGAGATCACGAAGATTGAACGGATTCTTCCACTGCACTTGAAAGGCGGTGCCCTTGCTGTGTACAGGCAGCTGAGCAAAGAACAGATAAGTGACATTGAGCAAATAAAGCACACTCTACTAACCACGTTTGGAACTGACTGGTTCGTGGTCTATGACCAATTCCAGGCATGGCGTCTGCGACCTGGCAAGACAGTAGATGTATATGTGGCGGAATTAAAGAAGCTCGCTGTACCGATCGCACCGCTTCCTGAAGAATGGATGACCTGTGCCTTCTTGCCTGGATTGCCAAGTCATGTTAAGCAGATACTCCATGCATCATCCAGAATGGAAGACATGACACTCAATCAATTGTTGACCAGAGCCCGTGCTATCATGATCGACGAAAAAGAGGCTGATGAACCAGTGGTCACAGTTGTTCAACCAATTGAAGTCAAAGAAGATCCTACCCCAGCCATCCGTTGCCATGGCAATGTCACCTGCTATCGGTGCTCTATCATTTTGCTAAAGACTGCTGCTATCAACATGAAGAAATACGCAGCAGGTCGGCGCGAAAGGCACGTCTTGATCTACGATGTTTCCAATGTCATAAAGTAGGTCACATTGCCTCTAAGTGTCTTGGAAATGGAATAGGGGACGTGACGTCAACTGGTCTCTTCCCCGCACCAAGCATGAAAGAGGCGCTCCCTGTGATTAAGGTGCGCATCAATGGAATAACGCCTACCGCTTTAGTAGATTCAGGCTGCTCTTGGTCACTCACGAACGGTTTGATTTGTTGACAGTGGAGCAGACAAAAGATGGACGTACTAACGGCCGATGGAAAGGCTCTCAGAAGCCTTGGAAGTAGGAAACATCAAATTCAGTATTAACAACGGTAACCCCGTCACAACCAGTGTGTTGGTCATGGACAGCGCATTGCTAGGTTTTGATCTGCTCCTTGGGATGGACATTATTAAGGAGCTGGGCGGCGTACGCATCACAGAGGTGGATGAAGTTGAGTTTTCTGATCTGCCTCTCTGTGCTGCTTTGAGGATTAACGAACCTGACTTCAGTGCAACTTTCGACCAGCACAGGCGTGTATGGACTCCAACATGGAAGTGGGTGGGTGGATGAATGCCACGCCACTGAAAAATAAAATAGAAGAGTACCTGGTTCTAGAGCATATCAGGAGCAAATACAAAAAGGAATTGCAGCTTTGGATAGCAAACGGCTGGCTTGCACCGTACCCTGAAGAGGAGCTCAGGTTGCCTTGAGGACTGATTCCATTGATGGCAATAGTGCAAGAGGATAAGGGGAAAGTGAAACCGGTCATGGACTACAGGGAATTGAATAACTTTGTAGATGCATATTCAGCCAACGCAGACATTTGTGCCCCAAAATTGCAGAAATGGCGACAGCAAGGGAGCAACGTGGCCACCCTCAATTTAAGAAGGGCCTACCTCCAAGTCCAAGTCCACCAATCACTCTGGCCCTTTCAGACTGTCATGGTAAAAGGACGGAGATATTGCCTCACTCGATTAGAATTTGGTCTTAATGTGGCTCCAAAAATCATGTCAGTGATTATGAATGTGGTCATGTCGCTGGATGAGGAAATTCAATGGGCAACGTCATCCTACATTGACGATGTTTACGTCAATGAAAACGTGGCCTCTTCAACAAGGTTTAAGGAACATCTGGAGTGCTTTGGCTTGGTGTGCAAGGCCCCAGAGCCATTACAGGATGGAGCAAATGTACTCGGACTACATGTCAGTAGTGATGGAGAAAAACTTCGCTGGAGGCGAGGCAGTGACGTCCCGGAAGTCCCGACAGTGATCAATCATTGGAGTACCTCTCCATGTGTGGGAAACCGGTAGGCCATTTTCCCGTATGTGGTTGGCTCAGAGTGGCGGCAGCAGCCATAAAGCGCTGCGTAACTTCTGTTTCATCAGGATGGGACGACGAGGTGCACAACGTTACCCTAAGATACATAATAACTGAAACTATGGACAGAGTGATGCAAGATGATCCCGTGCGAGGTGACTGGTGCATTAAGGGGAACGAGCTCACCATTTGGGTGGATGCCAGGTCGTTGGCCATGGGTGTTGCCCTTGAGGATAACGGGTCCATTATAGAAGACGCCTGCTGGTTATGACCTGAAAATGATGCTCGACACATAAACCTGGCTGAACTAGATTCACTCTGAAAGGGGTTAACCTGTCACTCCAATGGCAAGGAACAGTGCTACACATCGTCACGGACTCAGCATGCACTCAGCATTGGATATCAGATGCACTTAGTGGAAGAGCGCGACTGACCACCAAGGCATCGAGCGAGATGTTGATATGAAGGCAGCTCGCCACGCTGATTGAAACTATCAAAGAGTACAACCTGTCTGTGGATGTAGTGTTAGTTAAATTGGCTGTCAACAGAGCAGATGCATTGACTCGTGTTCCGCAATGTTGGTTGACTGCTGCTCAGAAAGAGTCTGAACCTCTGCAGCTGCCGTGTACAGCTTCTGCGCTCAGTATGGACCTCAAGCAGATCATGAGCATACATGAACAGTGTGGGCACCCCAGGATTAAACGGATGCTCTACTTCTTGAAGATGGTCAACCCAGCAGTCAAAAAGGTGGATGTTAGGACAGTAGTGCAGAGGTGTGAGGTATGCCAGTCAATTGACACAGCACCGGTGCAATGGCAAAAAGGAAATTTGAGTACTACCCATGTTTGGAACAGGTTGGGGATAGATGTTACACATGTTGGCAGCCAGCACTATTTGACTATTATTGACTGTGGACCCTCTCGCTTCGCTATTTGGCAACTACTAAACCGGCAGGACACTTCCAGCATAATACGTCAATTGGAGTTCATATTTTACAACCAGGGACCACCTGCAGAAATATTGACAGATAATGGTGCGGCATTTTCTTCAGAGAAATTCTCGCAGTTCTTAAGGAAGTCGTGTGTGCAGCTTCAGTTCTGGTGTGCCTACGTGCCTGTGGGAAATGGCATAGTAGAACAGAGTCACCGGTCTATAAAAGTGAGTGCAGCCAGGAAGCGATGTTCGATCCCTGAAGCAGTCTATTGGTATAATGCGATGCCTTAAGATGGTGTTTCGCCTACAACAGCACCAGCTAACATGGTGCACGCCTATCACTTATGGCTGTGAGGCATTGACATTGCAATGGCTCTGAGCAACGCACAAGCAAAATACAGAATTGGTGACGTAGTGTGGGTTAAGACCCCGCACATCAAGTGTACAGATGAGCTTAGAATGGGACATGTTACCGAGATTATCAGCCCGCAGTCAGTGCGGGTCAATGGAGTGCCTCATCGAGTTAAAGACTTGCGGCCAGTTGTAGGGTTAAAACCGTCATCAGATGATGAAAGCAACTCTGAATTGGTACGCGAGTGGTGTATTTAAAGTCAGATCCACTGAGTTTTACCTCAAACATCAGTACTCTACCTGTGGACATCAACGTGTCCAGCTATCCAGAGGTGGATGGTAGCTCAACAGACGAGAGTTCATTCGAGGATGAGGACCCTGTCATCCTGCTCAGAAGCAGTGCCCGGCAGAAGAGGCCTGCCCAGAGTTGCACGGTGTGCGATCATGACAGCGAGACACGGGATGAATCTGGAAATCTGCCACCTCGGAGCAAGCAAGTTCGCGCATGTGTGGTTATCCCAATATGTCAAGTGTGCAAGTTGTATATATGCGGATGCAGTCACCAGACAGATGCGACTATCTCTCAAACTGAGAAGCTTTGTGATCTTAAAATCAGGGGGTCATGTAATGTGTTCGTTGGTCAACTTGACACCCCAAAGTGAGTGGAGGTGGGCAGGCGCAGGAACTGTGATTGGTAGCTGGCTTGTTGGTGTTTTGCATAGGTGAGTTACCAAGCTCTATGTAAAGGGCTGGGATGAGAAGGAGGGCAGTTTTCAGTCTCAGAAGTGGAGACTGTGTCCGTCGCTATGACAACAGGAGAGAGAGAGAGCGACGAAATCATTTATTTTTTTCATGACACATTCCAACACAAATACATCTAGGTATGGAATCATACAGCTTCCTGACTTCATCCAGAGGAATTTTCAGTCATTCTTCCATTAAAACCTTCTCCAGCTCTTTACGACACGACGGTGGAGGATAGTGGCTCCTAACTTGTCTCTCCAAAATGCACCACAAATGTTCAGTAATATTGACTGGGGAGGTCACTCCATGTGTTCTAGCTCACTGTCATGCTCTTCATGCCAATTCTTAACCACTCAAGTGGCATGTATAGTAGCATTATCATCTTGGAAGATGCAGTCACCATCAGGGAATAAAGTCTTGGACATTGGATTAACATGATCTCTCAAAATGTTCAGGTAATCTTTGCTGTTGATTCTACCATGTCAGGCAACTATTGGACCGAGACATTTCCATGATATGGCGGCCCAAACTATCACTGATCCACCTCCATGCTTCACTGTTCTCAACACATAAACTCACCCTGAAGTTGGGAAAAGTCACCTTGGCTGCATTTGTCCGATGATTTTTTGCCACATTGCATTTCAATGTACGTCAGTACCTGCCAGTAAGTTTGCAAGTCTGGCCTGAATTGCTACAGTTGCTATGTCTTGCCCTGTTTCTTGAATTGTATCAGTGTTCTTGATATGGTAGCTCTTGAAAAACCAAACAGTTCAGCAATCTTAATGATCGAGGCTCCTGCCATGCGAGCTCCAACAATTTGCTCTTTTTCAAACTCAGAGAGGTCACAGATTTAGCTTAAATTTTACTAAATTCTAAAAATAAATAAGACAAAGACAGTAAATTAGATAAATAAACATATTTACAATAGATATAACCTGCAATTACGAAGTTTTAGTTAAAGTTCTTAATATAATATGTCTTTGAAATATAGGAGTGGATTTTGCAACTGTTCCAATTATTTTGTCCAACCCCTGTATATATATATATATATATATATATATATATATATATATATATATATATCAGCACAAAAAATGAAATTGCAAGCCAATTTAAAATTCAAGGCTCATCTATTGCATTCACTTTCACACAAATGTCCTTCGGAAAGGCCTGAATCTGTCATTTCTACACCAAAGATATGGGTTGAATAGCAGAGTAAATTTGGCTCTCTAGTTTTGACTGACAACTAGTCTAAAATTCTGAACTCCAAAGTGTGAGGAGGACAATGGGACAATGATTGATGGCACCTATTGTACACTTATAGTCATTACCTATTGCCTACCACTACAACGAGGACCAGTTCATTAGTTACCTGCTAGATTGTCCTACTCGATTACAGTAGTCCAAAACCCCCTTGCTACTTTGAACAAATATATCCCTTTCCAGGACATATCAATATATATATATATATATATATATATATATATATATATATATCAGCATGAAAAGTCTTGAAGGAATCTATGTGGGGTCACAATTGCCTATGTCCTAAAGAGATATGGCATTATATATATATATATATATATATATATATATATATATATATATATATATATATTTATATACATATATATATAGTGTGTTATTTATATAAATTCTTTGAAATGCCTCATGATGCCATGGTAATAGATCATTGGGGCAGCTCCAGAATATTTACAAAGTTTCATATTTTGCTTGCCAGATTTTTCATACTGATGGTGCACTGAAGATATATGAACTTCCAATACTGCTTTATCATTACTTATTTGTGCAAAGTAGAGGCTAACCAGGGTAGCATCAATCATTAGATTATCCCTAGATCAAAGTAATATTGTGCCAAAAGACTGAATCATCAACCCCCTACCCTTAAGACACCTGGCCTACAGTGCAGGGGTCAGAGTATTCATTCTGTAAACCTACTGACTATGAGTTTATTTCACATTGAATGTTTTGTGGATATTGCCTTCTTGCAAAGTTTCACATGTAAAAACTTGCAATATTATCCCGGACTCGGGCCAATAGTTAAATATATAATTTATTTATCAACATAATTGTGTGGAAACTTGGCAAAAATAGGATTTTTTAACCTAATTTTGGAACCAGTACTTTAAGCTACTGTTCAGTTGTCACCAATATTAAAGTAAGGAAAAAATATACATAGTGCATTGTGGAAAGTAAAATGAATTAAAAAAAAACAAACCTGAAATACAATAGCAGATATTATTACTACTAATTTGGATGGACACATAACCTAATCTTGGTTGTTATAGTCATACCATTTCTGCCTTCTTCAGATTTCTTCAGACATCTGAATTTTTTAGATGAGCTATTATTCAGTTAGTTAAGTGCAATGTATGATATATCCTTTTGAGTCATGGCAGACTAGGCAGAAGATTTTCCTGCAGTAGGTTAATGTTTCTTTCTGTGTGAGATCAGTTGTCAATAGTATTCAGTCTGTTATACTATTCAGCCCATAGCTGGGAGGAGAAGAGAACTATTCACACTCTTCCCAAGGGTATTTGCACATAGATGAATTCAACAAACTCTGCTGGAATTTGAACTCAGCTCAATGATTTTTCATTCCGTGCTGTTATCCATTGTACAACATGGCTCATCTCATGCAGGAATTATTACTATTATTATTATACTCTGATTTTTTCAGATAAGTTTCAACAGGACTATCAAGGAATGATGATAGTATGTAGTCACACTGAAGTTTCTTAAAGTGTTTGAAAATGACTGTTTCTCTTGTTGACAACAATGCATTCTTTCTTCTTACAGTTAATATTTCTTTCTTCCCGATTTCCTTTGCTATCTTACAAATTTTCTTCTTAGTGTGCCATCAACACAGTATCATCACCATTTCCTAAGATTATGTTTGCCGATCATAAATTCTAGTTCACTTAGGATCATCTTGCACAAGTCAAATAAAACTTGTGTAAAAATGTATTTATCTTACTGATACTTTACTTAAATTCAAAAACTGTATCTTCATATGAGTTATAGATGGACTTCATAAATTTTTTCATTCTCCTATTAGTGCAATGATACAACTTGCTAAGAAATTTTTGTATTAGACATAATAATAGGTTAAGAGACATACTGGAATCTCCTCAAACAAAAAACTGAGAATGAATATGTTGTTATTTACAATTAACAACATATTTTATTGCCTGAGCAAACTAAATAGAAATAATACAAAAGGGGTGAATGAATTAAATTATGTCGAAATTTACTACATAAAGATGTATGAATTTTTTATGAGTCACTTTTTGATTTAATTTCAGAGTAAGAAGACCCAGGTTAAGAGCATTTTTCTCAAGATATTCCATCAACCACTTGAGGATGTTTATTGCTTTCTTATGTTCCTAAGATTACGTTTACTGATCATAAATCCTAGTTCACTTAGGATCATCTTGCACAAGTTAAATAAATCTGGTGTGAAAATGCATTTATCTTACTCATCAGTCAGTCAGTTGTGTGCCATGCATGATACACATGTAGGCGATCATGTATCTTCGATACATGACTGACGAGGCAGATTTTTTCCTACAGTAGGTTACCATTTCTTTCTACAGTAGACCAGTTACCATCCAAGGCTGTCGAACCCGGTCTGTCCTGCTATTTACCCATAGCTGGTGGGAGAAGAAGAGGATGTATACCTTTCCCAAAGATATTAGCAGGTAAGTGAATGTAATGGATTTGACTAGAATTTGAAAACGGTTCTCCATTTCCTCAACCCGAGTTGCTATCCATTACTTCAGCATCATACTTTACTTAAATTCAAAAACTGTATCTTCATATGAGATATAGATGGACTTTATAAATTTCTTCATTCTTTTATTAATGCAATCATCCAATTTGATGATAATTTATTGGACATAATAATAGGTTAAGAGACATATTGGAATTTCCTCAAACAAAAAATTGAGAATGAATATACAATTATTTACAATTAACAACATATTTTATTGCCTGATCAAACTAAATAGAAATAATACGAAATTTACTACATAAAGATGTATGAATTTTCTATGAGTCACTTTTTGATTTAATTTCAGAGTAAGAAAACCTAGGGTAAGAACATTTTCTCAAAATATACCATCAACCACTTCAGGATATTCTTTGATTTGAATACCTTCATCATCATATGAAAATTGTTATAAATTTGATCTAATTCACTGTCAGAGTAAGAAGACCTTGGACAAGGACGTTTTTCTCAAGATATTCCACCAACCACTAGAGGATATTTATTGCTTTCACTTATGTTGTTATCATCTGAAAATTGTTATAAATCTGATCTAATTCATTGCCAGAGTAAGAAGACCTTGGACAAGGACATTTTTCTCAAGATATGCCACCAACCACTTGAAGATGTTTATTGTTTCACTAACATCATCATCATCTGAAAATTGTTATAAATCTGATTTAATTCACTCCCAGAGTAAGTAAAATCCAGACCTAGCTAAAATATTGCAAAATTCTTTCAAACGATATGCATAATGTTTAGTTTTGTGTGCTACTATTTTTAAATACCAGGATTTGGTTTACAATGTTCTGTTTAAATCACATTTGACAGTGGTAAGTATAAATATCACCACAGTTTATTACCAATGCAGAAAAATGAAATTGCATTATTTTCAATGGTGCATAAGTTACAAAATCTGTGAATGTCTAGTGATATCATATTACTGAAGTATCTTATCACCAGCTTTAGGACAAAAAATATCTTGTGTGCCAATTCAATTTTCTTAATTTTTTTGTCTTTTAATGTTGTCCATCAGATATTATTAAGGAACTCATTATAAGATGTTCAGTCAATATTCAATTAAAAACAATAGCTGTGGATAATCTTGTTAGCATTTCATAATTGATTTCTATTGGCATTTCAATATTATTGTGGAGGGAATGGTCCAATTTGTTAAGGAATATAAAGGTGATAGGTGAGTGAACACATTGGAATTTCCTTGCAGAAGCAAGTAAGAAGGAATATAAAAACAATTTTGTGCAGCTAATGATAATTTTTCTCAGCTGAGCAAATGAAATAAAAAGAATAAAAAAAAGAGTGAATGAAGTTGTGCATGCAGTGATGTCCTTTTTCTTTGTAAATATGTATGTGAAAAGTTCCTATGAAAGATTGTAAAAGACTTACACTTGGGAAGAGTTCTTATCTGTTGGTTTTGTAGAATTATTAGCCATGCTTGTATGTAGACATGCTTTGGGCATTGTGTACTATTCTGTATTGTTATCAATCCAATCTTACATTCCCTGGGGACCAAGATGTCCCTCTAGAGATGTGCTGTATATATGTGTGTGCATGCATGTGCATATCAGACAAATAGGTGTAAGTGAATGACCAAAAATGGTAATACTCTTAGTGATATGTATTGTTTAGAGAGAAGGAACATCTTCAGAATAATAATGGTTTTACTCTATTATTTCTTATTTATATTATCTGACAGTGTTCAGGTGGGAAGGAGAAATATAACAAATTTTGGCTCCAGTTAACATTGAAACATTAAGGATGCTCAGTCTTTAAATTTAAATTTTGATATCCTAAGAATAAAGATATTTAATTAATCTTACCTACTACTTAACTACCATTATCAGACTTTCTATCACTTTCATTTTTATCTGTAATGCTATTATTTTTAATTATCCCACAATGTATTAGCAGTAGTTTTGAGATGTAAGGAGATAGATTTTATGATTGTGGACATAAATTTACTGAAATGGATTCAAAATTAATCAATACATAAATTGGAATCCAATACATTTTTGCCTGAAATGATTTTCTTTTTTAATCAAAATTGCATTATTTAAGTTGAAATTATGATCAGTCCTATTCCAACGCATTGAGAGTATTATTTGTAAAAGATCCCTTTTTGTACAATCTTTTATTTAAATTCCTAGATGTCTCACCAAAATATTTCTTGGGACATTTTGTAAATACTCATTTCTGATTTAAAGTTCTTATTAATTTATGTTGTGTTAATTGAATCACTTACTGTTTTAAAAGTAGTCGTAACAAACTTTATATTACATTTAGATAAATTCTTTTCAATTTTAGACATGATGGAGCTGGTTGCTAGCATTATGTATCTAGTTTTTATTGAGATTATACAAGTGCATATTAAAATAAGCACATTCCATCTCTTCTCTCACTCATAAACAACCATTATAATAAAAATATACATAGTGCATTGTGTATAGTAAAATGAATTGAAAAAAAAACAACCTGAAACTCAATAGCAGACATATTTATTACTGATTTGGATGGACTCATAACCTCATTTTAGTTGTTATAGTCACACCATTTCTATTTTCTTCAGATTTCTTCAGACATTACCTGAATTTTTTCAGTTCTAAATCTAAATTAGTCAAATGAAAGCTTTATAAGCTTCTATTACTTAGAGTTATTGCTCTAATACAATACAGGTGAGTAGACTGATAAATCAGTAATGCAGGTTGACTGGCAGTTTCACACCTTAACTGATCATCAGACCATTTCTCATATATATATATATATATATAAACAAGATCAGTCTGTTTAATTTATTATTGTATTTTCCAATTTGGGGATGTTTTGTGTATTGTGGATTAAAATTGTGGATAAACTGTCCAAAGTTCATGTTTGTGTTGTCATTTGCTCAAGTATTTTCCATTACTTCAGTCATTTTCAAGAACCAATGAGGTGTTTGTGTGGTAGGCAGAATTCCTTTGTCTACATCCTGGCATTATTTTGAGAATATATATATATATATATCTGGATAAGATGAGAACATAAAATACATCCTCTTTTTTCAAAAAAATAAAAGTTATAAGGGTTGGTTGATCAACCTCAAGCCTTATAACCATTTTATCTAAAAAAAAATAAAAGGATGTATTTTGCTTTTGAAACCAAATTAATTGTTCACTCGCCAGTAATTTACAATTGCCTGAGGAGATGCATCAGTATGTGTTAAAACATGACTGCAATTGTGTAACGATTTTTATGTGGTTTTAATATTCTAATATATATATTTTGTCCATTATTGATTGTCATATAGGGAAATACATTGAAGCATCAGCGTTATTGTTAATGTTTTACTAGCTTTTTCTTATTCATTTTTATTTATATTGTCTAATTCTCAGATTGTTCTTCAAAGACAGTTAAACAAGAAACCAAGACTGGAAATAAAGAATGAACATCTGATGATGTTTGAATCCCTTATTCCTGGGAATGTATTGTTGATTTTACAAGCATAGCCTCACTTTGGGTTTGATAAGCATATATTTTAAAATCTCTGTGATGCTGCTCCATTCATTGGATGGATAAACTTTTGATCATGAGACTCTATCAACGTCTAAATCATGTAGGATTAAGAAAACTCATAATAACAATGGAAGACACACAATTCACAAATTACTCTAGATTAGCATAACCATGAATTATTATCTATGGAGTTGAGGTTTGGGGGAGAGGGATGTGCTGTTAGAGAAAAGAGAAATATGATTAAATTAAGAAAAATAATACAAAAAAAAATTAATGGGAAGAGAATCCCTGGCATTAAAACATTGATAGTTGCCATGATTATTTGCTGATAATTTTAATAAAAATGAAACTTGAGAGAGATTTTTCTAAATGATATACCCTGCTCTGACTTTCTTTTTTCTTGGAAACGATTGATAACAGTTCCAAGATAGTGAAAGATTTATGGAAACTTTTAATTTTATATGGAGGAAATTTGGAACTGTTTCATTCCGTCATTCTTTCATATATCTGTGTCGGTGTGTATGTTGAGGGGTCAGGTAGTGTTGAAGCGACTGTTTATGAATGGAGTTTGTACTAGAAGGTAAATGCATATTGGAGAAAAATGCGAGAATGAATAAATGGAGTGGTGTATGGGAGAGGCTGACATTTGGTGAACATGTAAGGAATATGTTTATAGATTTAGTGTGTGGGTACACTTTGAGAGAGAGGGGTTCTTTTTGGGGTTGTATATATGGTGTAATGTGGGTGTGTATGAGGTGGTGTTTCTTCTGAGCATGTTCTTGAATTTTTCATATTTATTCTAACTAATAATTTTTGTCAAAAATATTTACAGAGATATATTGCTGAGACACATTATGAAGAAAAACAGCTTGGAAGATTTAACACCCATAGGATGTATTGAGTGAAGTGGGGGGTAAGCAGGAAACAGTGAGCAACTTACCTATTGAATTTCTATGAATGGATGGCAGAGCAGGGACAATGAGTGATGGTAGGGAGTCAAACACTGCTTAGAGTTACAAGAGACAGGATGTTATGAAGAATCATGACTGCCAAATTCCTGAACAGCACAGTGATGAAGTTCACCCCTACATAAACAATATATGCTTCTATCTTTGATATTATTCAAAGGGAGCCACTTGATTTTGCAGCCAATAAATGTTTAGATTATGACACTCTTAAGTTAAAGAAATTTGTCTCAAAGAAGGAAGCCTCTGATAAAAAATCAAATGGGTAACTAGAACTCATGAACCATTTCAATGTTAATCTATCTGGTAGAAGGAAACTGTTGTAAAACTAACCACACTGACTTCGTAACAATAGTTACATGGGTTACTAAGGGATGTGTTTCTTGGTAGTTCTCCATGCTGAGGTTGAAAAATCTATCACTAGTAAGGAAAAGTTTAGTCAGTCATCTTACCTATTTAACAAAGCTAAAATATCCACTAAAAAATCAATTATATTTAAAAAGTATTTGACAGAAAATAGGACAAATCAATGTCCAATCCTATTTGTTTGATAGTCTTACCTTTGGGACAATTTTGCTGACCCCTAAAAGCTTGTCCTGTTTTTGAAACCACATTGAATCTAAAATTCCCAGAAGGTTACCTGGATTCCATTTGAAATTCCCTAAAGGTTACCCAGATCAACATGAAGATAAAAAGTGAAGGAAGAAGTTCTTAATGGATGTTTCATGAACTCATTAATATAAAAAGAAATACTAAAAATCTGTTTATGCATAAATTGGAATGAAAGTGTTAAATTTACAAATGTCTTTATAGACAGCTGAAATATTGATGCTAAACTGACAAAACTTGATATAAATCACAAAGTTAAAATATTCCCAACATCAAAATATTGTCATATGATAAGCTGCCTTATAAAGCATAATAACATTTTTCTTGCCTCTGCAGTTTATTTCTTAATGCTGAAACTATGTAAAATGACCATATAGGTTTTTGCTGTTAAGTCAAAAAAAGTCTTAGGAAAAAATAGCATTATTCATGCAATGGATTGATAAATAGGATTGTACCTATTTGCATATGTTAAGTAGAAGAGATATAACGTGTATAGCAAATTAACAAACAAGCAAGAAGTTAACTACTGATCACATGCTGTAGAACAGCACAATACAACAATTTACAAGATCTCAAAGAGGAGAGATAAAGAAAAATATCTATAATATCAAAATAATAAGAGCCTTCAAATATAGAAAATACCTGGGAAGAAAAATGCAGAATGACTTATAAGCTGAGCTTCTTTCAGCTTTTCCTCATAAATAGTAAAGAAATTAAAATATTTAAATTAAATAACTACGAACATGAAGACCTGTATTCTAAAATAAAAATATATTTTTTAATCATTTCACCCCAAGCAAGGCAATAAACCCACAAAGAAATAAGGGGTTACTGAGTGTTAAAGAATATGAGAAAAATATACTATTAAGGAGAGAAGACAATAAAAGAACGAGAATTAAGGAGACAGAAGATAATGATTGAATTTGCATTTAAATTTTTGAAGGTCAAAGTTGACAGGGAAGCAAGAAGCTGGAAAGGAGTTCCATAAGTGAAAAATGCAATAGAAGAAACTGTTAGCATAGAACTTATATCGAGATGAAATTTATAATCACTGACCTCAGAAGTTTTACAATTTATATCAAAGACAAACAAATCCTTATTTATATCTATCCTACATATCCTCATAATCTTTTGCATCCAAAAAAACATTCTATTCTACTCTCTACCTTGACTCGTTTCTGGGTCATTTATTGAGCAAACAATAGAGTAAAAAATGCATATTCACGTAAATACCTATATTTAGAATATAATACAATAATTAAATTGGTAACTGAACAATTTTTGTGACCTCATTATTTTTAGTATAATTTCAGAATATTCTTTTTATACTGTGGTTCACCCAATACAAAGCTCAAGATCCACTCAAGGTAGAGTGTTACTGAATGAAGTTGTTGTGAGAGCATACAAGGAATGGGTAAGACATGTATATTATGAGTGTAGTGATATGTAAATGTCTGCCTAATTGGCATAGCTACGGTATAGATTATTTAAATGCCAAAACAATGAGGGTAGATGGATAAAATACGAAGGAAAAAACACCTCATACCAATGAGGTTATAGGTACCTCTATATGGTCTAATGGTTAGCAAGCTTGTCTCACTAGAACAATTATGACTGTAGTGAGTTCAATTCTCACTTTCAGCCTTGTATCACATCTAAGCTATGCTTAGAAAATCACCATACCAATAAGGATATTTAGGGTAGGTAACAGCTAATCCTAGACTTGAAGAGGTTAGGATTGTAGTGATCAGAGCAGCATCCTTAACAACAATCTGAGAAGTAGCTCCTTACCACTGGAATATGAAGAGAATGTGGATAAAGTGACCATGTATGCTGCATGTGGGTGCTATCAGCGGATGTCTAAACTGGTGAAACTAAAGAATGTAGTTCATGTGAAAGTTTGCCATGATAATAGTGACAGAGTAGCAGGTGTTTAGCAAGGTTTTGTCTGTGGTGTTTTAGGATAGAATAAATAAATCTCATTCTAGAGCAATGTAATAAGGTAAATCTTTGTGTTGTTTGTAATCAAGAGGTACATCATCTTGGCACTGACATCATTTTACACTTACGATAGGATTTCTATTGGACAAGCCTGAAGGAGAAAAGGCAAAGGTGTTGAAATTGTAATATGAAAATCATCAGATAATGTTATAAACAGTAGTGACATCCTACTGGTTTGCACTAGTTCCCATGAGCTGATTTTTAAAATTATAAAAGCTTAGCAAACTGGTTGTTGGATTATCCAAAAATAATCTTATATATTTGTTATGGTGAAACACACCTATTCTATAGTTAATAGACTCTCCCAGCTAATATAAGTAGGAGTAGTAAGAGAAACGAGGGTCAGTTGATGTCGGATGACAGTTAGTCGAATACGAAAGTAGTCAGCAACCACAACAAGATTACTCTGCGTAATACCTATCATATCACGTTCCTAACATTTTGTACGTTGAACCTATTTTAGGATCGATTTAGTATAAATACAAGCCTCCACTGTGAAATCACTCCACAACAATATTAATAGCCGATGTTCTAGGTAAAATGTTAGTTACACTACACTTGTGTGCACATGTAGAGCAACTCTAATAGAAGTTAAAGATGTGGCAAATCTTCTAGACATAAATCTGATAGGTCTTCCATTGGATCTTTGGGACTGAAGTGATTTTGTTCAAATGTGGCTAAGAAACCATAACACAGCTGATGACACTAGAGTCAAAAAGCATCATGAGAACAGAATTTCTATTTGGGAATACCTTAATAAATAAATGTCATGTTATCAAAATGGTTTAATTCATTTTGATACTAGAAAGTGATTTGTTTCCATTCTCAAGTTGAAAAGAAAATAAGTAAAATAGTTTCCTAAAAATTAACTGCCTTTATAACTGATTCCTGGACATTTAGGATGCCACAACTGGTTATAGGTAATATCTTTTACTAGTCAAAAAGACTAAGAGCTTTAGATATAGTTTTGCATAGGTGTAATGAGAAAATAAGAGTCCCAAGCTGTTTACCATATATATGAGTATAGTGCAAGTTTTTATGATCAGTTTTTTATGCAAAAAATAAGGGGGTTACACTATATACAGGTAATTTTTTTAAAAATCATGCAATTTTAGTGACCAGTTGTACTATACACAGGTAAATGTTTTTTCTAGAGGGGTTAAAATTCATGCATTTTCAGTGACCGTAAACTGTGGTAAGACTATATTCTCATGTTATATTTGGCTAACCTTAATGGTGCAGGTAAGCTCCTTTAACCTGCCTTTCTTAGCCTAGATTCTTTCTTTCTGTTGCTACATGAGCAGCAGAACATCATTCACTATTTGTACTGCTTAAAATCTATGAATACCTTATACAAAAGAAGAATTAACAATGTTTTATTCCTTTCTTCAATCTGTATTATTCTTCATTTGCCCATGTTTACATCACTAAGGTATTGCTTTCCCAACAGCACTCTTTTTGTCTGATACGTATCTATACTATAATATGTTTAAGTTGTGTTCTTCATGCTGTCTTTCTCTGTTTATTTATATTTATTTTATATTCCTCACATTTAATTGTATTATTTTATCTTATAATTCTTCATTACATATTCTTTTGATATTTTAACAAGATACAGTAAATTATGATTGCACAGGATGAAATACCAAATGAGTTTTAATTCTAGTAGCTTTGTTTACTATAAAATATGTCCAAGATGATGCCCAGTACTGCAAGATTTGACTAGTATTGCTGAGAAGCTGGGATTATACTATACACAAGCTATATGAAAAAATCATTTTTTTCATAAAAAAGTTCAGGGGTCACACTATACATGAAGTATATATGGTAATCTTTTCTTAGTCTATACTTTGTGTATTAATAAACACAGATATGAAGAAATGAGCCTATGCTGTATAAGAGTAAAGTGTCGCTGCCAATACTGTAGTTTGAACATAGATTGCCAGAGAGCAAACACAGGTGATTGAATAAAGAGGAAACACATATATGGGAATATGGCATCTAATCGATCACTCTTTCTATTCTATCCTCTATTACTATACAGCTCGCTATTCTCTATACTATTCACTATTTCTACACTATTTCTCTATATTGATCAATATATGGATTACTATTTGGTGTTTACTATTAGTGCAAGTGATATTTGAAGGTGTCTGACACCTGCATTGTTCAACGGTATTACTATAGTTGTATCTGCAATTACAAAGTCTCTACTACAACAAGCATTATGAAAGTGACAACAAGTATTCATTGACATCACAAAAGTGTCAACAAGTGTTGATTGACATCACAAAAGCCTAGAACTATATCTCTTACTACATACCAAGTGAATATTCTGATTGAAAGTAACAAGATGGTCTTTCATCAGACCCTATAGACTGGAATAATAAAATCAGCAACAAAGAACTTTACCAAATAACAAATACCACATCTCTCAAACAATTTTAACAACAAATATTGGTAGTGGATGTAACTAAAACAGAAAATAATCGAGCTGTTAGCTTTCCACTCTGCCAAAAACAAAAATTTGAAGAAACTCCCAACAATTTTTGAAATATATATAACATTTAGTAGACATGAGAATTCTAATTTCCTGAAAAGATTTTATGAATTTAAACTGCACAGATTTGCCTATCCCCCATTTCACACGCCTCCATGGTCTTTTGAACAGGAGTAGAGGTCTATCCCTTGTTTCCCTTCTAGGATTTGTTTGGTTGTTTTTGTTTACCGGAACATCAACCTTTATGGGTTACTTAATGCTGAAATCAAAATATTTTGTACACATTTTTATTTATTTATTTTTTTGGATATTATAATAGTTTTAGCAATGCAAGTCTTACTAATTAACCAATAGCTTGGAGTAGTAGTGGATTCACATCTTTTCCAAGAGTATTTGTGCATAATTGAATATAATGAACCCAACTGGAATTGGAACTCAGCTCTCCAATTAACAATTTCAAGCCATTAGACATTACACCACCCAACATCCAAGCATACAATTTCAATATAATTTTTGGTATTCCCAAGCAGTCACCAAAATCGATACTGACCAGGCTTGACATTGCTTAACTTTGGTGATCATATGGGTATGGGAATTTCAATATTATGTAGCTATAAGCTGTTTAGGATTGGATTTCTGGTTCCTTCTGAAGTCTTTTCATTCATTTTCACTCCAGTGAGCCCCTTGTGTCTTAGTGGCATTATCAACTTGCTTGTCATAAACTGATTAAAAAAATTCAAGTAAACACGAACAAACTGTTCAGTCAATGAAGACCAAATATTTCTTGTATGAAAACAGCTAATTTTATCATTGCCATTGATGAATAGGGTGGAACCAAGTTAGAGAAAAAAAAAAAAACACCATATTTTACAGCATATGCAACACATTTCTGAAGAAAAAAATATTTATATACCTGAAGACCATTTTTCAAGTTCCAAAGGTTCCCAGAGTATGCATCACATCACCTGGGGGAGCCACAGACATCCTCCCCATCAGCATTGTGATATTCTTGGAAATTTAATAGTCATTTATAACTGACTTACTTTTATAGGCTGGGCGTATGCATTGTGCCTAAATTGGTGGAGGCTGATCTACAAACCATGTATAATGTAAAATTGAACCATTATTTTTTTTCTCTTTTTGTGAAGTTTTACAATCTGTAATAGACTACCTCAACAGACAGGTGTGCTCAGAAAAATTAATAGTTGCTGAGCATTTAAATATATATATATATATATATATATATATATATATATATACATATATATATATATATATATATATATATATATATATTACAGCAAAAAAACAAAAATTACCTCAACATAGAGATAGTTTATTTCAAAGCATTCTGTGCATGGCTATCATCAGGGGCTGATAATAGCCATGCACAGAACGGCTTGAAATAGACTATCTCTATGTTGAGGTAATTTTTGCTTTTTGCTGTAAAAAATACATATGCTCTATTAAAATAAAAACATTGAGCTCTTTGTGGATCAGTTTTAATAATTCATATTACTAGGATCCACCTGGATTATATACGAACAGATCGATTACCTGTACTATATATATATATATATATATATGTATGTATGTATGTATGTATGTATGTATGTATGTATAAATAGAAATAGAAAAATGGGCATTGAAGTCAATACCCTGTGGTAGCAATCTGTTTCATGCTTAAATGCAGTCTTCAGACTTTCACTGCTGGGTGATGATCTCAATGTCCACTTTTATATTTACATACACTCTACTTCTGATATTGATCCCTTTAACCAATAAATACAGCATACCTTAAAAGTATATACATATATATATTCAAGGAGATAATTGATGATGGTTGATGCTACATTTAAATTTTTAAGGATTATAGTTGGCAGGAAAGTAGAACACTGAAAGAGAGTTCCACAAGCAAAAAGTGTGGGAGAAGTAATTATTAGCATAGAACTTATGGTTACCTTTAGTGTAAAATGAATGCCAATATAGTCAGTCAGTTAAGTGCCATACATGAAACATGCTTGGATGATCATGTATTTCTTGATACATGACTGACAAGACAGATTTTTTCCTGCAGTAGTTTGCCATTTCTTTCTATGATAGACTGGTTGCCAACCAAGGCTAAAGAACCCAGTCTGTCCTGCTACATACCCATAGCTGGTGGGGAGAGAAGAGATGGATACATACCTTTCCCAAGGATATTTGTGTATAAGTAAATCTAACAAACTCGACTGGAATTCGAACTCAGCTCTCTGAGTTCTCACTCTGAGCTGATATCCATTAAAGCACACCACCAATATTGTAGTGAACTTAAATTTGTGAAATTGAAGTATGAAAGAGGAAAGTTCATCGGGACAATTACCATGAATATATTTATAGAAAAGGTACAGAGAAGCTATGCTACAGTGGAGAAAATGTGACTGAAGCCAAAATGCCAAGTCAGGATAGATAACATTTCTGATTCTTCCCTGAATTTTGTCAAGAATCTCTAGATTCTCTAGAAGCACCAGACCAAATGTGGTGCAATACACAAACAATGTGTGGATTCATTAATTATAAATGTGCAAGATAGATTCTGTTGAGCAAATTTGCACAACACAGTGCACCAAATTTCCTTACAGCAGACCTATCAACTGATTCAATATAATTATTCCACTTGGAGTCAGTTTAAAATGATAAACTGAAAAGGTGCAATGAGTATACTCTTCTGGAGGTTTACTATCAGCCATGTTCTTGGAAGGTATAAACGTTCTCTAAGATGGTTAAGAAAGAGAATTTCATTTCTAGAAACATTAAACTTACCAAGCCATTTCTTGCTCTAGTTAACAACTGATTGAAATTCATTTTTGAAATCATCTGCTAATTTGACATTATTAAATTTTATCAAACATACCATTAAAACAGGTGTAAATACTTGTGTCATCAGCATAGATACCAAATAACTTATGGTAGCAGGAAGGTTGTTGATGAAAATTAGGAACAAAGTAGGTCTGTTGATAGAACCTGCATTAATATAAAAAGATCTAGAAGAGTGGTCATTCAAGATAACTTTCATTTTGTGATTTGATAAGAAAGATTGAATCAAATCAAAAATTTGGCCAGCAACACCATAACCTTTCAACTTGGGAAGAAGACCAGGATGCCAAACCCTGTTAAATGCTTTCAAGGTATCTAGATCAATAGTTTGAATTTCACTCTTCTTATCTAAAGCTTGACAAATTCTTTCAGCAAATGCCATTGACACATCAACAGTTGACCTAGAGAAGAAAAAGCCATACTGTTTGTCTGTAAGAAAACTCTGTGAGCTAAGATGTTGATTAGAATTCTTAAAAATAGAAACTAAAGAAGAGAAATTCCAACATACTGGAAAACAAGAAAATACAATGTATTTATTGTAGAGTTTAGAGAGAACAGGAGCCAGTTCAGGGGCACATTTCTTGAGTATAATTGCAAGGATACCATTGAGTACCATTGAGTTCACATGCTTTGTAGTTTTGAGATATAAGTTACTTATATTTATTATTCAACTGGTGCTTGAAGGAGAAATAAGAAAGTCATTGAGCACCTAGAAAAGAAAAACCTATTTAGGGATACTGCTTATTGGATGCTTCTCCAATAAATATCTGACTCCTCTTGCTATCCTCTACTTTTACAAGAGCCAGATCAGACCTGAAATGGAGTATGGTTGTCATATTTGGGTGGGAGCTTCCCAGATTTCACTCTCTAACCATGATAGAGTTTAAAAGAGTCTCAGAGCCCTTGTGAGTGACAAATTATTCTTCACCCTTCAACCTCTCTCCCACAGGTGGGATGTGGCAAACCTCTTGCTGCTCTACCATTACTTCCACGGCAATTCCTTGGACCCACCAAGGCAAACCTTCACAGCAAGAACACACCATGCCACTTACACTGAAAGGAAACCACCCACATTCACTCAGTATTCCATCAGTGAGAAATAAGTTCCTCTTGAGCAACTTCTTCCAGCAAACCACTGGCCTGTGGAACTGACTCCCAACAGGACGATTACCTGATCACTACAATCTTTACCTGTTCATGGCTAGGGTCAACCATTATCTTCTACTCCTATAAATGGCTTTCAAATGTAACACTCTACCTTGAGTGGCCCCTGGGCCTTGTAAAAGTTGAACCACACTGTAAAAAAAAAATAAACAAAAAAAGACTATCCAGAAAACAGGAACATAGTCTAAATCAGAGGTTCCCAACATTTTTTGGTTATACCCACCTAAAGATTTATAAAATCCTGATGCTCTACCTGTGACATATAATTCTTATTATTCTAAAAGTGAACACCTATTCATGTGGAGGAAACCTAAAAGGCCATTAACTTGGTCAAAACAAGCTTCTAAAGAACAGAAAGATTTCATATATGCAATAGTATTATTATTTAATTTTAGAATCTTACAATATTTATAAAAATATTGTGTTACTAATATATATATATATATATATATATATATATATATATAAAGTACTTACATCATTGCACATGTACATACATACACACAGATATTTTTATGCATGCATATTGTATATGCACCATATGTATTAAATCACACACACACTCATACTCACAAAGACTCACTAGAAAAATATTCACTGTTAATAACTCATACTTGAATTACCCCACTTAAAAATCAAATTGCTCCCCTGTGGGGCATGCACCCCACACTGAGAACCACAAATCTAAATGGAAAGGAAAAATATTTTGTTGGATTACTAAACATGCATGTAAAGAGCACACAGGAATCCGACAGTTACCATGTAGTGTTGATTTATATGTCCAAACCAATTATATATATATATATATATATATATATATATATATATATATAATAAAAACACTAATATTCCATGGTCATAATTTATTCCATTGGAATCGTAAATACGATCCCATTCATCAGACCTACAAAATCAAAAAATATATTTATATATTTTGCATATGTATGAGTATATTTACCACTAATATTAGCTATATATATATATATATATATATATATATATATATATATATATATATATATATAATAAAAACACTAATATTCCATGGTCATAATTTATTCCATTGGAATCGTAAATACGATCCCATTCATCAGACCTACAAAATCAAAAAATATATTTATATATTTTGCATATGTATGAGTATATTTACCACTAATATTAGCTATATATATATATATATATATATATATATATATAATAAAAACACTAATATTCCATGGTCATAATTTATTCCATTGGAATCGTAAATACGATCCCATTCATCAGATCTACAAAATCAAAAAATATATTTATATATTTTGCATATGTATGAGTATATTTACCACTAATATTAGCTATATATATATATATATATATATATATATATATACATTCTAGATTAGTACCAACTTAATTGTGAATATAAGGTATATTTAAGCATTAAATTCTTATTTGAAATTTGAAAAAATTCAGTAAATATAAGAGTTGAATTAAACAAAACTTGTTTGAATATAACACACAAAGACACACATATATGCATATATATTACTATAAATGTTATTTTTAGAAGGTACACATATTTGAGTTGCTATCCCTTTTTTTATTTTCTTAAATAGTGAAATTAATAACCATCCTAGACTGAGAATTCTTAATAAATAAGTATTATTTTCACTTTTTAAGAAAATAAAAAACAGGGACAGATAGATATGTGTACCTACTAAAAATTACATTTATAGTAATAAGAAATAATGTCAGATAAAAAATCCATTAAAAATATATATATATATATATGTGTGTGTGTATGTAGAAAGGTTTATATGTGTACTTACTTGCATATGCATAAAACCACAGACGCAGTTATTTGTAAATGTTCAGTCAGTAAAGAATAGGTTATGTTTCTGCTCTACAAGGGTACACACATACACACACATAAGCACAACTTAAGAGAGAAAGAGAATGCCAGCTGTTTTTCAATCCTGGGGGCAGTTTCCTTGGATATTACTTAAGTCATCTTAGATAAACAGGCTCTCTGAGCAGAGATGGATCAGCCTAACTAAAGCATTCCACAGAAAATGGCTATCTACTCCATCTTGCAGACATGTTGTTTGTAATTTCCAGGCAAAATGCCTTTGTCTTTCCTATTTGATTGATGGTACAGCCATGTCGGACTTTTCCATTTCCATTCATGTGATTGCATTGTGTGCAAGCAGTGCACATATATCTGTCATGCTTTTGGCCAAAGACATTTGCATAAGCCTTGTTTTGGAACTTTACAGTCAAGACGACTTTAACAAATGGTAGATTAAAATCTAATGGTCTAATGTCAGAACTTTTCAAAGGCAAACATTGCCGATAATTAATACGTATTAATGAAAAGCTTCTTGAGTGAAGCCAAAGTCTTTTTGGTCCCTACGTGTAATGTAAGTGTTAACATGTTTTGTTTTTAAAGAAATTTCCCTTCATAGATCTTTCTTTCTTTTATTATCTGTGAATTGTCATGGTTCCCTTGGAAAGATAGCTGGATGGTTTTCGGTTACCCTCTCTAGAGCTTTGAATTCTGAGGTTCCTTCTCCAAGACTAGCTGAGGGTAGTAGTGACAAGATACAGATAAACAAGGAGAGGAAAGACATTTTTCTTTTTTAAATGCCATGTCCCTTCAGGATTTAGGCAATCATGGCTCTCTACAGATTCCTTTTCTTTATTATCTATAAACTGCCAAGGGAAAGATGAATATCTATACTTTTGGATTAAGTTTGTCTTTTCCTAAAGTAGTTACCGCCCAAGGTGAGACAGCTTAGTTTACTCTACTATTTAACTAATAAGTGGAGAAATGATGGATTCGTGCCTTTCTCAAGGGTATTAATGGAAAAGTGAATGCAACAGACTAGCCTGAAATTTGAACATGACACACCAACTCCATTTTCCTCAGTGATATCCATTACAACACCTGCATATCAAAAAGGTTACCATACTGGTCTTATAAACTATTGGCATAAGATTAATTCTTCAGTGGATAAAACATGATGATGGTTTCTGACCATTTATACATTATTTATATAAGATAAAAATATGTAAGAAAAGTAAACTATGATAATTACATAGAAATAATTGTTAATATAAAAAAGCATTGTGGAAGGTTTATGCTGAAGAGATTTCATCTGAACATACTTCATAAAATCTCAGAACTTTTAAAATCCTTTCTCAGTCAGGATGAGAACTTTTCCCTATCCATTCATACTAAGTTAATATATTTCAGAAGATTTATGATGAAAATGCATTGCAAATGATTTTATCATGAAAATGCATTGCAAATGATTTCACTATGAAACTGCACTGAAAATGATTTACTATGAAAATGTATTACAAATGATTTTGCTATAAATGCATCACAAATGATTTCACTATGAAACTGCACTGAAAATGATTTACTATGAAAATGTATTGCAAATGATTTTGCTATAAATGCATCACAAATGATTTCACTATGAAACTGCACTGAAAATGATTTTCTATGAAAATAAATTGCAGAGGATTTACAAATCAGCTGTATATGGATAGAAAATGAAATGAGCAAGTAGACAAAAGTAGAAATGGTCATAAGACAAAGATGCATCTTCTCATCATTTATTCAACTTATATGATAAGGTGATAATAAGAGAACTTGAAGTTCTACCAGGTTTTATGACTGCTAGATACAATCTTAACAGCAAAAGTTACATGGATATAACTATATTGATGACAGACATAGAAAGAAAACTACAGGAACTTGTAAACAAGGTAACAAAGAAAAATCAGAAAGAAAGGCCAAACCATGATTTGTAAGAAGATAAAATGTTTGGCTGTTAGCAAGAATGATAGCCCAAGACACAAACTACAAACTAGAAATATCATATATTTACAGCCATACAAGAGGATATATATCACATAGCAGTTCAGCACACTTTTCTTTGTTTCTAACAAAATCTTCCATGTCTTGATATGATGCTTATTTTCTAGAAATTATTGTTAACTATTCTAATAAACCTTTCAACTTTTGTGTCACATTTCATGTTTAATGTTATTGCACTATGCAGTTAATTAAATTTCTTAACCTTCTTGATTCTCCAGTGTGTAACACGTTAGGGTGTCTCTCCTGCTGATGACCATACATTTCTTTCTTTTAACCAATAGTCCATTCTTCTTGCTTTTCATTACTTCATGTCTAAGAGTTCTTTCAGTTTTCCTTATGAGTCTGCCATCAACACAGTGTCTTTTGCATATTTTCTGGTGTAAAGATTATGGTAGGTCATCTAGTTTTCTCGGGATCACCTTGTTGTATTAGTTAAATAAATCCAGTGAGAAAACATGATTTTCTTATTCCTATTTCTGCTTTTGTGTACTTACTAAACTCATTTTCTAAGTGCATGTAAGTGGTTTGTTCCTAGTAAATATGATTGATTATTCTAATATTTTACAATGTAAATCTATTTTCCCTAGCAGTTCAAAGTCTTTTTGTCATACCTTATGTAGCAAGGGTGTCAAATTCAAGGGTGAAAGGGACGCAACTCTTTCCGTCGGAAAATGTCTTACATGCTGCAACGCAAAGCCATGTACACCGAACACTGGTGTAATGCTGTTCTGTTCATTTTTCCAAGCGGCCTACTTTTATGGAGTCCAGAAACACCTCATTACCATGCGTGTAACGCGACTTTGCGTGACTGCACGAGACTGTAAATATTAAAAGTCACGGACGCCATCTTGGACCCTTTCTTTTCTTAACTCACAGACCAGACAGATGCGAGGGCGTTTGGGAGGTAAGCCATTCCTTTTTTCCCCACACCTTATTAAGTACTTTTCTGTATTATAGGCCTTGCTTAATTAAGTGTTATGCTTATCTAGTGGTCACAAGTTCAGTCCCTGAATCAGGTTGCCATATAACATATACATTGCTTCAGCAGGAATGAACAAGTAATGCTATTCCAGAGACAAAATAACACAATAATCAGCACACATAAGATATTCCAGATCAGTCAAAATAATGACCACCTGAAGGGTATTTCTTTTTCTATTTTAAACTATTGTTCAACTAATACAAGGTACAAGAGCCACTCAAGGTAGAGGATTACTGAATGAGGTTGTTGAAGGTTATAAAAGAAATTCATATTATAAGGATATGTAGGATAGACAATGGTTGACTCTACATTTGAAGAGGTTAAGATGATAGTGATTAGAGAGGCATCGTCTTTGTAACAGTCATTATCACAAAGTTACAGTTTTTGGGAAGAAGCTGTGGGACATCCTACTAACCAATGGAATACAAAGGGAACTGGAATAAGTTGACCCTGTGTATGAGGTATAGCGGGTCATCGCTATGAAGATTTTGACTGGTGGAACTCAGGACTGTAGCTTGTCTGAACATCTGTCAAGAAAATAGCAAGAGAGTAATGAGAGGTGAGCAAAGTGCCACCTGTCGTAGAGGAGTTGGAGGGTGGAAAATAATTCATCATTCATATGTCTGTATACACACTTTCCAACTCTTTTAAACTTGGAAAGTGAGGATTAGGCAGCTCAAGCATATATATGGCAGCAATACACCATTTTTAGTCTGATCCGATTTTTGTAAGGAGGAATCAGGTACTTTCCAGGTCAGTACAAATAATCAACCATTTTCCCAACATGTTTAGTGTGTTTACAATAACATCTATAATAATCAAAATAAGAAAATAGTTTGAATAAAATAAGTCAAAATATAAAGTCATTTTAACTTTTATTTGTCTCTCAGCTTAATGCAAAGAAAGTATTTATTACTCTCTTATGGTTAAAACTTGGAAACAAAAACAAACTAAAACAGAATAAAAAGAGAAAGTATGAAAACTTTGTGAGAAACAAAGAAAAGAGTGCAGCACTGTTATACAATATCAATACTCCTATATATTAGGGGAACTATTTACTCTTGTCCCAATAGTAAGTCTAATCAATTTAGTAATGTCAGTTTACAATTAATAAGTTCTATGCTAACAATTTCTTCTCTTGCTATTCTCACTTGTGGAACACTGTTCCAGCTCCATGCTTTCCAGCCAACTTTGATCTTCAAAAATTTAAATGCAATATCAATCGGTGTCTACTGTCTTCCTGAATCATCTTCTTTTATTGTTCTCGATCCTTAATAATGTTTCTATTTTTTTTTCATATTCTCTAACACTCAGTTACCTTTTGTGTCCTGATGGCTTTACTACTTTGCTTGTGGTGAAATGATTTAAAAAAAGAATTCTGAACAATTTTCTCATCGATGAAGAGAAACAAAGATGCAGTTCTACAGATAGATGCTGAGAAAATTCATGAAGAGAACATGTAACAAGAAAGATTTAAGAAAAATGAGCATATATACTTAGAATCTGAAATTCTACGATATATAATTAGGAAATAAAGCTTTCACAGGCAATACTGAAGTGGGCAGAGGGAAACAGTAAATAACCTACTTAACAACCTTACACAAATGGATAGCAGAACAGGGAGGGGTAATAAAAGACAAACATTGCTAAGAGCTACAATGTATGGAAAGTTATGGTAAGCCATCATCATTCAAGTCCTGAAGAATCAAAAAAATGAATCCCAAAACACAACCCACTGCTGTCCTTTAGGAAGATGCCATTTAAAGAGAAAAATGCCTCCTTGGATATGCCATGTCCCTTCAGAAGGTCCGTAGTCATGGCTCTTCACAGCTTTCTGTACTTGCATCTCGAAGAAATGTCTGACTTTTTACCATACCTCTTTATCTTCACTCTGTTATCCTATCCATTCAGTGCACTTTCTATACATTTTCATCTTAGAAAATTATTTTGATTAAAACTACCTCACTGAAGTCGTTGAGAATAAAAAAACATACCACACAGTGAATTTTTACATTTTGTCATTCAATGTTCATGATTATTAGAATATATAGAATTTATTTATCATATTCTTCCACATATATATGAGACAGATATATATTCGATACATAAGATATATATATATATATATATATATATATATATATAGAGAGAGAGAGAGAGAGAGATTAGGAAAATTAATGACAAAGTGGAAAAAATTTTGTGTGATACATTTCGCCCTTTAGAACTTGATTGGACTAATGTGATGTTTATGTTGATGAAGGAGGGAGAGGGGATGTTGAAATTTTAAATTTAAATATATTTTTTAAAAAATTTTTTTTTAATTTTTTTGGCTATACTGTCTGGACAATTAAATTTGGTTTCTTTTTTTGTTTATGTTTTTATCATTTTTATCACTTTTGTTATTAAAATTGTTCTGATATATAAAAATTTATATATATATATATATATATATATATATATATAGAGAGAGAGAGAGAGAGAGATACACAAATAAAATATAAGACAAAAGGAAGATTTTTCTATACCAACAGGTTTTGTTCCTTGAACTTTATCAATGTAAATATGGAGATTTTATTTCATAACTTGTATTTATAAACAAAAATAACATGGAGGAGAAACATCTCTAAGTTTTCAAATTTTGAATATGAGAAAAACTCTAAAATATTCTTAATGCCTGCTTTGTAAGTAAAGGTAAACTATGGAGGATGCTAAGTGATATAATTTATTGTAAAAGTGAGTGAATGTTGATGTTATTTGATTTTGATTTTATTCTATTTTTTAATGAAATTATAACTTATTTCCATGTATTCTATTCTATCTTAATTATTTATGCATTAATTTATTTATTATAAACATTTAAAGGACTTGAATTAACTGCTTTCTGTTATTTAAAAACAAATTATATTAATGTATGCTGGATTGGGAAAAGAACATTCATTTTAAGAAAGGAAATATTTGAAAAACTCTAGGGTGAAAGTTAACAGTTTGGCAAAAATCATCACCTTTTCATCTATTTTAATAAGTACAGTTTTTTGAGATCGAATTTGTAATAGAACATATTTTTGTGCATACACGGTGCGATGAATAAATTGTCATCTAAATTATGTAAAAATGAAATTTACACTGACATCTCATTTTAACAGATATATTTACCAAAATTACACAAACATATCTTGAAGTAAATGTATTCAATAAAATCACCATTATCTTCAACCATGGCCTCCAGACAACTTTGGAATCTCTTGCAACTCTTCTAGATGGTCTTCTTGTTTAAGTTGGTGAATGCTGCTATAATCTTTGCCTTCAGTTCATCTTTGGCATTAAAAGGTGTTTTGTTGGTCTCTTGCTCATCTGTGCCCAGCACATAGGGGAGATAGGCGGCCAGATGTAAAGGGTGATGTGGTTGCAGAAATTGTCTGACAGCCATGACTGGGTTCTCCTTTTTGTGTGGCATGGTGCAGAGTCCTGTTGCAAGATATAGTGTCTTCCGGCAGTCACCCTCTTGACTCACAGCAGCACTACCTCCTCAAGTGCCTTGAGGAGGTAGTGCTGCTCTGATGTAGGCCTCCATGTTGAGTATGAGGTCCTCACCAACAAATTCAGGAGTTTATTTTCTTATCAGTATGATCATAGTGAGTTTTCTGAGCTGCTGCATCTTTGTAATCACTGTTAGACTCATCCAACTCTTTCCTAATCCTCTGCACTGTCCTCATATTGACACACAATCACTCAGAAATGTTCATATTGGAGCTTCTTGTACAAAGGCCAAGCTGTTTCCAAATTTCTGGTAGAGTGAATTGTGTCATAGTCAGTCAACAAAATAACACACATACGTGAAATTAAAAATATAAAATGGTGACAATTTACCCATACCTAGAAGAAATAGACCAGAAATAGGATAAGAACAGTGAGGGTTTATTAAATACACAGGAAAATATGGAATATGATATTTGTGCTCAGAATGATATTAGAAAGAGCAATACAAATGCAAAAGTATGTATACGGATGTTTTATAGATTATGCAAAAGCATTTGATAAAGTCCATCACAGAGAACTATTGGAACTGATAGGTAAACTTGATATATTTGGGAAGGGTATTAGAATAATCCTGAACTTAAACTGGGAACAATCACCTGCATACAGAAAGAAAATGAATTCAGTAAATATACAAAGATAGAAAGGTGGGGTGTAAAACAAGGATGTGTCTTCTCACTGGACCTATTCAATCTATATAGTATGGCAATTCTGAGAGAAATCAAAACTCTACCAGGATTTATTATTGGTGGCCACAATTTTAACAATGTAAGATATGCAAATGATACAGTGTTGATAGCAAACACAGAAAAGAAACTACAAGAACTTTTACAGAGGGCAGTAAAGGAATGAGAGAAGAAAGGACACTGCACCTATCAAATGCAAGAAAACATAATGCAGGGTTGTCAGCAAAAGAGACAGTCTAACATGCAAATTACAAATTGGAGATGCTAAAATGAAGCAAATACAACAATTTAAATATCTTGGAAGTGTTTTAACAGACGATGGAAAATGTGACACTGAAATCTGAAGGTGCATTGGCATATCAAAATATGTCTTTCAAAAGCTAAGAAAAGTATTAGAAACAGAAAAATTTCATTGTAAACAAAGAAAAGAGTACTGAACTGTTATATAATATCAGTCCTCCTATATGGCAATGATTGCTGGACCATCTCTGCACAGATATACAAAGAAAATTGAGGCAATAAAAATATAGTTCTACAGAAGGATGCTGAGAATACCATGGATTGAACATGTGATTAATTATGAAGTTTTAGAGAAAATAGAAACAAAAAGTACACTTATATTTAACATCAAAAATAGAGGGTTAAAATTTCTAGGGTACATAATGAGTAAAGAGGGGTTGTAAAAATTTAATTCATCGGACATATTGAAATCAAAAGGGACAGAGGAAAGCAGCACATAATTTAGCTAAGGAGATTGAGTAAACAGATAGCAGTACAGGGTATCAGAGATAGCAAAAAAAGACAAAATTTGCTGAGAGCTACAAGGGACCGGAAATTGTGGAGAGACATAATCGACAACGACCTGAAGACATATGACATATAGAAGAAGAATCATATGTTTATGTGTAAAAGGTTTATATGCGTTCATACTTGCATGCACATAAAATCACATACAGAAACATGTGTAAATGTTCAGTCAGTGAAGAAACAGCAATGTTTCTGTCCTACAAGTACACACAATGATACTATTAACAAGACTTACTTGATAAATAACGTCAGTTGCTGTCTGTAACTTCATCACCAGAGTTGAAGTCTTTGGTCCGCCGTACGGTTCTCCACCACTCCGGACACTTCTCCTCGATCCTAGCCTGCGTGTATTTTCGCTAAATTCTTTGTCTGGCATTATGGTCACCGAACCGTCCATCCATGTAGTTCCGGGACACGAGTGACACACAAAATGGCCTAGTTCGGTGACTCCGGTGTCAACCGCATTCAACTCTTCCTCCATACGCGGCACGGTATTTCTTCTTCGATTATTGAATCTGATGATGCACACAGACACGGATGACGTTATGATCATAGACACAGCAACAGCTATCAAGACAAAAAGCACCAGAAAGTAAATATGAATCTTATCGTCCAGTTTAACTACGTCGCGAGCCTTGTCCAGCGTTTCAAAGGTTTTGTTGCTGACCTTTAAGATTAGCGACAGTGCCGTGTTTGTCGAAAGAGACGGGCTACCGCTGTCTCGGACGAGTAATTGTAAATCATAGAAGCCCGCATCTTGTTGTGTCACTGCGCGATTGAAGTACAAAAGGCCGGTATACTGATTGATGGCCAACAACTGCTTCTCGTTGCCTGCGATGATTTCAAATTTTAAAAACGCATTTTCACGACTGTCATTGTCAGAAGCCCTGAGTTGAGTAATGTTGTGCGAGCTCAGTTGTGGATAGTGGACTTCCATTGTATAAGGGTTAATCTTTGGGAAGGTAAAATGTGGGGCGTTGTCATTCTCATCCAAGACTTCAACGACCACACAAACGGAATTATTCAGCGATGGCATGCCGTTGTCTTTCGCGACAACCCTGAACTCAAAGCGACTTTGCATTTCATGGTCAAGCGACGCGATCGTCGTAACTATCCCTGTCTTTGAGATATGGAACGGCAACAGTTCTTTGTTGGGTGACTGCAAAAAATAGGTCACCGTGCCACCAACTCCAAGGTCTGGATCTGTAACATTGATTACTCCGAGAAAAGTTTTAGGCTCCTGGTTTTCTTTGATATGGAATGAGTAGTCATTTTTAGAAAATTGGGGTTTGACGTCATTAACATCCATCACATGAATGAGTAATTTGCTTTTAGCATAAAGAGGTGGGCTTCCTCGATCCTGGCACTTGATTTCCACTTCATCATTGCTTTGTGTCTCCCTGTCTACATGTTCCTTGATAACGACCTGATATGTCTTCGGTCTCAGACCCAGCAATTGAAAATTTTCATGATTCAAATCACACGTTACTTCCCCATTAGGTCCTGCATCATTGTCAATGACCTTCACATAAGCAATGAAGCTCCCAACTTCAATATCTTCTGAAATGACCACTATGTTGTTTCCCAAAGTAGAGACAATGTTCATTTCAATTGTTGGTTTGCTATTTCGTTCACTGACCACATTAACCAGAACTACGGCTACAGAACTTAATGATGGTTCACCCCCATCCCTGGCTTCAATATACAGTTTATAGGTCAATGTTTGACCCTGGGGAAATTCGTTTCGCAAGAAGATCTCTCCGGTTACTTCATTAAGCTCGAAGTGCGATCTGGCCGTTTCTGTCGTCTGCGGACTGAAATGAAACGATATTTTTTCTGTTTGGCCAGAATCTAAATCTTTGGCAGACAGCGTGACAATAGGATTGACACTGTATTGATCCTTTTCCCTGTTTATTGAAATATTGTAAACTTCATGCGTAAAAACAGGGGCATTATCATTTACATCTTTGACTGATACTTTTACTTCCAAAATGCTCTGTCTGGGTGGCGTTCCTCCATCCTTGGCAAATAATTCCAGGACGTACCAGTCTTTTGACTCCCGGTCAAGTTTCCCTTCAACACAAACAGCAAGATCAGCCGTTCCGTCGACACGTTTCGATACAGACAGCGCAAACGGTTCATCTCGCTTCTTTTTCATCTGATATGTAATATGCGAATTTAATAAGCTCACATCTTTGTCGACAGCATTTGGGATTGCTATCTTTGTTCCGCTCGCGACGTCCTCCGAAAACTCAATGTGTATTTGCTTCTTGGGAAACACCGGCCGATGGTCATTAACATCTTCAACTATGATCTTAACTTCTAATATCTCAATAAAGGACTCTGCCCAGTGAACAGCCACGTCCATTACTATAAGGCAGACAGAGTTCCGGGTACACAGAGTTTCGGCGTCTAGGGTCTTCGCCGTGTATAATTTACCTGTTTTCTCAGATATGCGAAAAAGTCGCGGCAGGTCAGTTATACTTTGCTTTAACTGGTTGAATCTGACTAAGCTTTTGTTTCGATTGGCTATCTTTTCCATCAGGTGAAAATCGGCTGAAATATCTCCCAGGTAGGTGCCAGGACTTTTACCCTCTTCCACGTAATAGGTGAGGCTTGTACACAAAATCAAACTGGAGTGGAAGAAGAACAGAAGAAAAAATGAAAGCCGAAGGTACAGTGTCGTTTGTGGAGCATGTTCCAGCATTTTGTAGGAACAGTTATCGACTGCCAACATCATGTAAACGTTATCTGAAATTCAACGGAATGCAGATTGTTAAACAGGGTACATTAAACTGAGTACATTAAATAGGGTACATTAAATAAAAGAAAGAAAAATGTTTAAAGGACAAAGAAAATAATAAATAAACTAAAAAATTTTTTTTTTTAAATGGAAAAATAAAAACATTAAGTTATTGACCCATGTTTTTAAAGAGTGAATAAAAAATGGCATTGGCTTTGGTCAAAATTTTAATATAGATGCCATGTCTCTCCAGGACTTCAACAATCATAACTCACCACAGATTTCTTTACAATCTAATACTAATGCCATGCATTTTTGTGACATATCGATGAGTGGTTCCCTGTTGCCTTCTCTAGTGCTTGAATTCAGAACTGCCCTTCTGCCAGACTGACTTCAAGACATAGCTGTTCATCGCTCTCCACTAATTCCTTATTATGTATTATCTGTGAATTGCCATGGCCTCTTATGAAAGGTTGTGGAATGAGTTTCCACTATGTTCTCTGCAGTTTTGAATGCAGAGTTTTCCTTGTATTATACTGATTTCCACCCAATGTTAGAGATCACAGTTTACTTTGCTATTTAATCTGTAGCTGGTGGGAGAGAAAGAGAGACAGATACAGATTCATGCCTTTCCCAATGGTATCAGTGTGAAAGGCATGTGATTAGTCCAGAATTTGAATTCGGCTTGTTATGATGTCAATTACACTTCTGCGCATCCACTTTGATCACAACACAATCAATGAAGAGGGATATGAACGGCACAGAATGAAATATTTTCTTGAAATACTGAATGTCACGTGACTTAGAAGAGAACAAAATATAAGAAGGAAGAGAGGACACTGAACAAAAGGACAAAAATTAGATACAAAAAATAATAATACAAATATAAGAGATTCAAAAATGGTTAAGAAAAATACATTTGGATTTTCTCCTTCCTTCCGCAACTCGCACCTCTCGCCTGTGGAACTCCCTTCCCTATTCCTGTTTCTCTGAGAGCTATAATCTCCAGCTATTCAAGTGAAATGTCAATCAACATCCCCAGTTGCCTTGATCTATTCACTACCCTCCTCCTTATCCTTTCTTCTATCACTCCTATCTGATCTTGCTCTAAATTTTCTGTAACCCCCTTGCGTCCTAGTGGCTTCCCACCTTGCTTGGGGTGAAATGCTTAAAAAAACAAAAAAAAAAAAACAACTTATAACCTGTAAATAACTCTGGCATGATGTAACAAACAGTATTCAAGCAAAAACTGTCAGAAGACACACCTCAGAAATGAAAGGTGCCTCAAAGTGAGTAATGACAAAATCAACCAATCAAGAAACAGCATTAGGAATTACTAACTCGTTTTTTGTAATCATGCCACTAGGATGAAGGGGGTTATGAAGAGTGAAAGAGAATGAGAAGCGTTTTAAACAGTATTTATTTCATCTACCAGCCTGCATGCCTAAGAAAATTTAATAAGAGAATGTGCCCTCCAGTAAGATTTGAGCCTGTGTTCCCCTTTGCAGAAGGAATCGCTGTCTAATCCAGGGTGCTTTTACTGCTTGACTATGAAAAGCTTCACAATAAAGCAGGGTTCTATTTTGCCTTTAAAGTAAGCACACTGAAATATATCTGTGCAGTTTCATATCCAAAATATAAACAAAGCAATTTCTAAAGAATTAATAAATTTTATTTTTGAATCTTGAGATTTTATTATTTCATATATATATGAGGTGCTATTGTTGGCATTTGTACAAACATTATTTTAAATATCATGCACCTGATTCTTCCTGAACTGTTGGCCTTGCATCATACTAAGTTTAGTAAACATTAAAAATGGTTTGAGTTTTTGTCTTGTAAGGTTAATGCTTAGTAGAGTTTGAAGTTTATGGTTAAATGTTTTGTGACACATTTTAGAAGATTCGAGGAGGAAATAAAAATATAGGGAAAAGTAAGAAAAGAAACTGAAAAATGCATCGAGAACTGAAAAAAATCAGTAAAAAGATAAAAAAGATGGAAAAAATTATGTGTATGAATTTGAAAATTGTCTAAAAAGGATAAAAAATGAACACACATGTGTAAGCTAATATCTATAAAAATATCAAATAATATTTAAGTAAGGATAAGTTAGTAAAAAATAAACTGTAAAATATTCATGAGTAATCTTTTGGAAAATAAAGAAAGTATAATGAACACATAAAATAAATAATAAATTATATATATATATATATATATATATATATATATATATATATATTTATATATATATATATATATATATATATATATAGATATATATGTGTACATACAAACCTATTTGTGCATATCTATCTATCTATCTATCTATCTATCTATATATATATATATATATGTATATATATATAGATAGATAGATATGCACAAATAGGTTTGTATATATATATATATATATATATATATACACTAATGGGGAAACCTGGCATTGATCAGAAGATCTCTGAATAATAGTTTATTATTGACAATTCATTGTCATTTTTCAGCCATATTATGGAAAATAATTTTTTATTCAGTCTTTAAAAAATAAACTTCATTGCTTTTTTGGTTTGTTGCAAAATAACTAAATTTAAGAAAATACCACTCTACCAATACCCCACACTAGTGGGGGGAGTGCTTAGAGGAATGAACATCCCCGTAATTTTATTCAAAGCAACACTTTATTTTTCAATTTAAATACTAACATAAATACTCTGTTAATGTTGTTTTCAAATAAATCAAATTTAGATAAAAGTTCATTAACCTTTCTTGAAATTATTATTAATGAAAAAGTAAATAAACTTAAATTAAGATATATTATACATATTCAGTCAAGCAAAAAGTATTGTGAGATTTACTTCTTTGAAAATTAATCATTTACAATTTATTTTGTAGAGGAATTTAGATTTTTTTAAGTAAATAAAGTTTTACTTTTAAAAATTACATTAAAGAAGCAAACATTTCCCTGTAAATGAATTTAATTACTATTTTGAAAGACAGTAGAAGCAACGTACATTGAGAATTTAGTTTTGAAAAGCAGTTATGTTTAAATTTCACATTATATTTGTATTTGAAAAGAAAAAAACTTTTTAGTTAAATAAAAATTATCAGAGACATACATCACGTATGGTCAACATTAATTATGTTGAATATTTGTTTTATGAATTTAAAAATTTTCTATAAAATAAGGCTTGCTATAGCTTTTTGTTTTAATAAAACTTAATTTAAAATTATTTACTTTTTTATGTTAGTTACAAACCAAAAAAACAATGAAGTTTATTTTTTAATGATTGAATAAAAAAATATTTTCCATAAGATGGCTGAAAAAAAAAAAGTCAATAATATACCCACACACACATACAAACAGACAACTGCCCTTTAGGGTGGTACAAATTTTAGTTAAATAAAAATTATCAGAGACATACATCACGTATGGTCAACATTAATTGTGTTGAATATTTGTTTTATGAATTTAAAAATTTTCTATAAAATAAGGCTTGCTATAGCTTTTTGTTTTAATAAAACTTAATTTAAAATTATTTACTTTTTTATGTTAGTTACAAACCAAAAAAACAATGAAGTTTATTTTTTAATGATTGAATAAAAAAATATTTTCCATAAGATGGCTGAAAAAAAAAAGTCAATAATATACCCACACACACATACAAACAGACAACTGCCCTTTAGGGTGGTACAAATTTTAGTTAAATAAAAATTATCAGAGACATACATCACGTATGGTCAACATTAATTGTGTTGAATATTTGTTTTATGAATTTAAAAATTTTCTATAAAATAAGGCTTGCTATAGCTTTTTGTTTTAATAAAACTTAATTTAAAATTATTTACTTTTTTATGTTAGTTACAAACCAAAAAAACAATGAAGTTTATTTTTTAATGATTGAATAAAAAAATATTTTCCATAAGATGGCTGAAAAAAAAAAGTCAATAATATACCCACACACACATACAAACAGACAACTGCCCTTTAGGGTGGTACTGAATTGTTCTTAATTTTCATTGGTTCCAGATTTATTTTTTCATTAATTATTGTTGCTTTTTAGTTTTAGCCAGACAGACACACACTCAAATATTTGAATAAAAAAAATATTAAAATTTTTTGAAATAACTGTATTTAATATTCTTCTTTTAAATTTACTTAATTGCATTAATATTAATGTTTTTTTAAATTACACTTTTAATTACTATAGATGTGAAAATAAATTCAAGAGAATATAAATTTTAAAAATATAAGTTTAAATACGTCTCAATTTAATCGTTTTTACTTTTTTATTAAAAATAATCCCTGTGAAATAAATAGTAAATTACTATTTTGTGAAAAAGTAAGGCTAGCTATAGTTTTTGCTTTGAAAAATGATTAAATTAAATATGATTAAATACATCTTAATTTAGGTTTATTAACTTTATTTAGATGTTTTAGCCGGGGACACACACACACATACTCAAATATTTGAATAAATAAATATTAAACTTTTTGTCATATAATTGTATTTAATATTCTTTTTTTAAATTTACTTTGTTGCTTTAATATTCATTTTTAGGCTTTTATTTACTACAGATGTGAAAAAAAATTCAAGTGAATAGAAATTTTAAAAATACATACATGTATAGCATTTTGAAAGTATCACCATAATTAAAAAGTAAAAACAAACAGTAATCCTAATCAGGAGTAAGAATTATTACCATTCGTTTTTACGTTTTAATTCTGAAAATTTTGAATGCATTCTAATGTATATATATATATATATATATATATATATATATGGATATATAAATATATATATATATATGAAAGACACATACAAAGACATAGTATGTAAATTGACATTCATATACATGCATACACAAACATATGCAAACATTGATATAATCTAAAAGTAAATTAGCATAAAATTAAGAAGAATTAAAAATCCATTAATAAAATTAAAATATTTCTCTCTATAGCTATCCCTGTTCCTATATATATGTATAAACAGATGGTGATAGATAAATACATATATATATATATATATATATATATATATATATATATATTTCACAGTCTGTTTATACCTATTTTTCTATATCTATCCTAGTCTGTTCCTATCATTATATGCATAGACACACACCTATATACATTTTATAAATATCATGTTTTTAAGCATTTGATGGATTTATTAAGACTATTTTTTTATTTTTTCTTATATTATTTCTTAATATTACAAATGTTGCATTTAGTTTGTACTCATTTTGAGGGGATATTCATGATTTTTTAAACAATGAGATTAAAATGGGAATATAGAGAGGGACATTTTCTTTAGTAAGACTTTCAATATGTAGTTCGATAGACATTAATTTCTTTAAAAAAAGCAAATAACAACTAAATGAAAATGAAGCTTGTGGGTTTACCCTGATTAACTAATTGGGCCCTTTTTTAAAAATTAAATGCTAAAGACAGTGGAATTATACTCCATTTGTTCTTATCTCATATATATATATATATATACATATATATATATATGCGTATATATATATATATATATATATATATATATATATACATATATGTATATATTTGAATTGACGTACAAATTATACACTGCGTGCCAAATTATTATCGAGATAACTTTTTTCTAATATTTCAAAAACCCTCCAATCAATTCACACAAAATTTTCACACAACATTGGCAATACTGACCAATCACTGAATTTTTCGTACTGATCTGCGCAATGTAAACAAACTGGCGCCATATTTCTTATCAGCACAGTGATTTGAGGTAGCTAGACTTTATGAATTTAAGTGCAATACTAGAGTGCTGATAAGGTCTCATCATTTTACAGTTGGAATAATTAGATGAAACCATAAATTCTATGCTAACCATTTCTTCTATCACATTTCTCACTTGCGTAACTCTCTTCAGCTTCTTGCTTCCCAGTCAACATTGATCTTCAAAAATTTAAAAGCAATATCAATCTTTACCTTCTGTCTTCTGAATTCTTGTTCTTTTATTGTCCTATCTCCTTAATCGTAGTTTTTTCTCATATTCTCTAAAACTCAGTAACTCCTTGCATCCTAGTGGTTTTATTGCCTTCCTTGGAGTGAGGAATATTAATGACAATGTGGAAAATTTTTTTATTTGGTGCATTTTTTCTTCAGGATTTTATCAGGCTAAAGTGATATTTATGTTAATGTAGTCACATGTGCACAAAGGGGAAGGGATGTTGAAACTTGCTCCTAAGATTGTTATGGTCTATAATAATTAATTTTTTTTTTAAAAAGTAGGAAAATCTAAATAAATTGTTAGACAGACTGACCTTGTCAGTATATATATTTGAAAGGATATTTTTGATCCAATATTATTTATTATTACTATAAACATTATTTTTAGTGGGTACACATGTTTGAACTGCTATCCTTTTTTTATATTATTAAACACTGAAATTAATAACAATCAGTCTAAATTAAGCAGTCCTACCAAAGACAAATTGTGCCTCTGGCAGAAATCAAAACTGCATCCCTTCAACTTTAGCACATTCACTCCTTATGCATTCAATCAAGTGTGTTGCATCTGTGATTTTCATTGAGTACACCTTCTCCTTTAGCATACCCCAGAAAAATAAGTCAATTTTTTTCTCCTTTTGGCAAAACTCTTATGGTCCGGTTCCTTGTACCACAGTGATAGTCCAAGGTAGAACCAATAAAGAAGAACGCGAACACAGGTATGGAATAAAACAGATATATTACAAACAGGAATATATACAGAGAAGTAGAAGTGTTAGTATGAACAATCAGGTTTAGTAGAGAGAACAATGTAGTCTCGACCAGTATCACTATTCCAATGTCTAGCAGTAATTGTCTGAATGCGACCCAATGTCTTGCAGTAATTGTCTGAATGCGACTCTGTTTCGGACTGCCTCTGACTCGACTCTTGACTCGACTTGAACTACTGACTTAACTTGGCCGGTTTAACGTGGGATCTCCGAGCCCATGGGCTCGGCCAAAAATATGCCCATTGAACCCATATAAACGGGTTCAGGGTCGGTTTACCTCACCGAAAGAGAATCCGCCCTTCAGTGTATCCTCCTTCAGGTTCCTCCCCGCCCAAAGACAGAGAGTTCAACTGATCAGCCGGTCGACTGATATCGACTTGAACAACTGACTCGCTGCCTATTCGTGAGTTGCAGTATTTATTAAGTATGGAATAGTCCATTATTATGGATATATATTATAGATCCCATAACAAAAACTATGTTTAATCTGTAAAGGTAAAAAAAAATATATTTAATGAGATTTCTTATGTGTCCAGACTTTAAGGGCACCTTATATATATATATATATATATATGGTTTGACAGATAAATTGTCATCTAAATTATGTAAAAATGAAAATAACACTGACATCTCATTTTAACAGATATATTTACCAAAATTACACAAACATATCTAGAAGTACTAAAGAGTAAATTTATTCAATAAAATCACCATTAGCTTCAACTACGGTCTCCTGATGACTTTGGAATCTCCTGCAACCACTTTAGGATGATCTCCTTGTTTAAGTTGGCGAATGCTGCCATAATCTTTGCCTTCAGTTCATCTTCAACAAAGAGTTTTGTTAGTCTCTCACTTATCTGTGCCCTGCACATAATAAAGGGAGTTGCTGTCTTGGAAGTTAGGTGGCTAGATGTAAGGGAGGGTGTGGTTGCAGAAATTGTCTGATAGCCATGACTGGGTTCTCCTGAAGTGTGCCATGGTGCAGTGTCCTGTTGTCAGATATAGGTTCTTTCAGCAGCCCCACTCTTGACCCAGGGCAGCACTACCTCCTCAACACACTTGATGTAGGCCTCTTTGTTGAGTCTGGGGACCTGTGGGAAGATGAATAGAAGCATACCATCACCAACGCTAGTGATCATTCCAAGCAACATGATGTTGACTCATCTAACTCTTTCTGAATCCTCTGCGCTGTCCTCAGTTTGACATACAAACACTCTGAAATGTTTGTACTGGAGCTTCTAGTGTGAAATGCCAAGCAGCACAGCATGGCATTTCCAAATTTCTGGCAGAGTAAATTACATAATAGTGTTCTTTTTGTCACAGACAGTGCCCAACTGACCCTATTAGACTGTGCAGTTGAAAAAAAAAAAAAAAAAAATACACATATGTGCAAAATTTAAAAAAATAGCGACAATTTATCCATCGTATTCTGTATAAAAATACACACACACGTGAGTGTGTGTGTGTGTGTGTGTGTGTGTAATTAATAACAATAAAATAAAATCACTCACTTATTTTTATTTAATTTTATACTCAGTTTCATATATGTCCACACACTGACACATATTGTTCAGAATTTGCAATATTTCTAGCGGAAACATCTTAAATATCACAAATAGAGCATTAATAGATGTAGACAATGTCAACAAATAAATCAGCACTCACTCAATGCACTTCTCTGACCAAGAAGACCACATGCAGACATGTAAGTGGTTGTTACCATGCATTGTTGATTCTTATCCATAGACTCTCTCACTCTCTCTTCATATATATATATATTGGCTGGCCAATTGTATTTGAAGATACTCGTCTATTATGGCGGCTAGCCAATACCTATTGCAGACGCTCGCTCAGGCACATTTTGTGTTTGTTCAACACCCACAGAGCCAAAGTATGGTTTATACTGCATCTATGCTGAGGAGACCTTAGTTACAGTTCTGAGAGAGAGCGTGTTATCTAGCATTACCAACAATCTGAACAACGCCAGTACACTCCAACCTTCAGTCACAATGACTTGCTACTTCATGCTAGCACTGATGTTGGCGGCCCCAAGGATTCCATCTACCCAATTTCACTCACAAGGCTCGAGTCAATCCATGGTATGGTTTTCTGTGGCAGACGTGATGAGACAGGACCTAGGACCAGCACAACTGGTTGCCACTTGCCTTGTCCCCGCCAAAAAAGAGCCCGTATTTGCTTAGCATGTAAAGCTACTGCAGTTGAAATGAGGGAGAAAAAAGCACTTACCGCTCTGCTGTAATCCGTCCTTGGCCAGATATCGTAAAAGAATGAGGGGGGACTTGCATTGCATTTTTATACAATAAAGATACAATGCATTATGGGACAGGGAAGCAATGAATTATGGGATCGCATGAAGACGCAAGGGATTATGGGTATATGGACAAATATAAAAGTAACCAATTTTTCCCAGTGCATAGTGTTTGGAGTGACGTTCACGGTTGGCGGCTAGAAAAGTCTGTTAGTGTGATTTCGAGACAGAACTCAAGGAACGACTCGAAGTTGGAATACCAGCCGGGAGAGCTTGAATTTACTCACTGGTTGCTGTTTTCTTTTTTTCAATGTACTGGTGCTGGATCGATCGATTGGCAGGCTTTGCAGGTTCTAACAACAGATTTTATCAGTTACTCAGACACCGTTGGATCTACGGTCCTAGCAAAGTACATTGTTCTTTTAACACCTGGGTTCCCACTCTGCTGGTGGATGTGATTCACCTGACTTTGTTCAACTGGCTCGTTGCAGTGGCACAACTCACTTGCACCGGTTCTCTCCCCTTCTTGTGCATCTCTAACCAGCGTTGCGGCACTCTGGTGAGGCTGTCAGCGCAGTTCTGACAAGATTTTACCAGCGTCACAGTCATAGTCAGTGCGTACTCCTCCACCAAAGCTCGCAGTGTCTCTAAGCACCGCCTCATCAACATTTCACCTGCTGCCTTCGTGTTTACGCGCATCTTTCCTCTCAGGGTGTCAGACACCCACCGATGCACACATGCTGAATCGGTGACCACATGCATAACTGGTGCCTGCCACTGCAGAGCAAGATTCACGCCCTTGATCACCGCATCAAGTTCAGCAAGATTAATGTGCCTGGCATCATTAGTTGGACGTAACCAGCAAGCATCTTCCACGACACTCTCATTCACCTCTAGTGCCACTCCCGTAGCTACAGAACTTGCATCCACCCAAACTGTCATTTCATTGCCGTTCACACACCAGTCTCCACCGACAGGATCTGATTCCCGCACTCTGGCCACTGTTTCATCCAGCATACGTTCAAGAGGGGCATCCTTTATCTTGTCGTCCCATCCTTTGGTTAGTGTACTTGCATAACGCTTAATAAATGCAGTTGCCACCCTAAGCCAACTGCACACAGGGAAATGACCGACAAGTTTCCCGCACAAGGAAAACACGCTTCGGCGGGTCACCATTTGAGCAATTTCTGGAACCTGACCTCCCCGCTTCCATCGAAGGGAGTTGCTTTCTTCCCAGACTTGCAGACCCAGGACCTTAGTTCCATCTCTCAATCGCTCTGGATCTTTACAGACTAGCCCATAATCTGCAAAGTGCTGTCTTAAGCGTGCTGCAGAAATTAAGCCTTCATTTATGAAGATATTAATAGGCCGAAATAGCTTGTGGATAATAATAAAAAAAAAAAGCAAACAGCAACCAGTGAGTAAATTCAAGCTCTCCCAGCTGGTATTCCAACTTTGAGTCGTTCCTTGAGTTCTGTCTCGAAATCACACTAACAGACTTTTCTAGCCGCCAACCGTGAACGTCACTCCAAGCACTGCACACTGGGAAAAATTGGTTACTTTTATATTTGTCCATATACCCATAATCCCTTGCGTCTTCATGCGATCACATAATTCATTGCTTCCCTGTCCCATAATGCATTGTGTCTTTATTGTATAAAAATTCAATGCAAGTCCCCCATCATTCTTTTATGTTATCTTGCCGAGGACGGATTACAGCAGAGCGGAAAGAGCTTTTTTCTCCCTCATTTCAACTGCAGTTGCTTTACATGCTAAACAAATACGGGCTCTTTTTTGGCGGGGACAAGGCAAGTGGCAACCAGTTGTGCTCATCCCAGGTCCTGTCTCATCACGTCTGCCAGATTTTCAGACACTTTCCAAAGGCGCTGCATGCTGTGATCGCCCCCCCTCCAGACCGATAACATCAGGAAGTTTACTTCCTGACAAATCTATCATGGTGAGATTTTTATCCGGGTTTCATGGTCAGAAAGCAAACGTTGTAACCACTTGGCCACGTGCCCAAATATATATATATATATATATATATATATATTCGTTCTATCACTTTAAACATTATTTTTAATTGTTACTGGCATTTGAGTAGAAGCTCTGTTTATTTATTAAACAGTATATTTATTTATTTTCATCTACTGGCCTGAATATTCCAGAAATCTTATTAAAGATAAATATGTGATATACACTATTCAGCAGTCAGGCTTTAATAAGATTTCTACCTGGTAGACAAAAATAAATAAATACACTGTTTAAAAAATTAATGGAGCATCTACTCAAATATGGGTATACACTAAAAATAATATTTAAAGTGATGAAATATGTCAGATTAATGAATAAAAATCCATTACTTCTCCCCCCTCTCTCTCTCTCTCTATATATATATATATATATATATATATATATGAAGAGAGAGAGTGTGTATATAAGACAGAGTGAAAAAGGAAGCGAGAGTGATATATTTGTATGTCCATCTGTACAAATGTCTGTTTTCTTTCATGAAATAAATACAGGAAATAGATATTTCAAGATAAATTTTAGAAAATATGCAAGTGTGATCATTTTTTTCTAAATTGAGGAGAGAAAGATTATCGAGTTTTTTTTTTTATGTTCTTTAAAAAAAATCATTCCTCAACCAATTTTCAGAATTTTCCGTTGTTTTTTTTTTTTTTAGGGGTGGGTAGGTGGAGTTTGCAGGGAATATCATTCTCTTTGGAAAAATTTCTCAAGAAAACGTTATTTTTCATTTTCTTCTTTTTTTTGTTTTTCAGTGTTCCATGAAGATAAGCTTCAAGTTTTACCTTTTTTTTTTATTCATCTTTCTAGGATGCATTTACATTTCAGTGATATTTTTACGCATTTAAAATGCATTATTTTTTAACTGTTGTTTTTTAACCAGTCTGATTCCAAGAGAGAAAATGCAAGCTTCTTAATTAAGAAAAAGAAAATCTATCCCTGTCTATCTCTGTCTCTGTCTCTCTCTCTCTCTATATATATATATATGCCTACACTGGGAAAGGAGAACAGATCTATTGTTTATGACTTTATTGGTGTCCACTGGACTATAAATAGCTCTCACACAAGGATGAGTAACACATGGCCTAATGATGGCTTAAGATGCCACTTACAACAGTTTTAATTTCTGTGTTACTCTCTCACTCTTTCTCTCTCTTTCTCTGTATATATGAATAAAAAGACAAGAAAAAACTAATCTTAGACAATGCGTTTCGTCCTCTGAGAGACTTTACTAAGGCAATGTAAGATTTATTTTGTTGCATGTGTTTATATACAAAAGCAAAGATGTTATTGATTTATCAAGGCTTTTAAATTTGAGAGCATTCATGAATATTCGAATCTAATCAAAATATAAATCTACGACCCATTTCTTTTTAATCTCACCTTTCCTGAAAGAATTACTACTTCCCCAAGTCAAGATACGCAACCAAAAATATGTTGAAAAATCAAAAGAAAATGATTAAATCCATTACTTCTTGTTTTTGAAGATGTACAACACTTGTGTCCATCCTTTACCATAACAATCCAATCACAATTTAAACAATATTCTTTAAAAAAATATATATTTCTTGAACATTTCTTGCTTACTTTTTACCAGACTTTGAATTATAACACTTTGTGTCCTCCACATATTTTGACTGACCTTTCAACCATCTGATAAATATTAATGAACTTCTCAAATTTAAAAGCCTTGATGAACCAATGACATCCTTGCTTTAGTTAATAAACACGTGCAACAAAATAAATCTTACATTAGCTTGATAAAGTCTCCCAGAGGACAAAAAGCACAACAACTAAGAATAGTTTTTCCTCTTGTCTTTTTATTAATTTTGTTCCTTTATAGATACAGTCTATCTGAAATTAATTTACACACACACACACATATATATATATATATGTATATATATATATAGTAAAATTATGGAAAACAAAGCATAATATTTTTTTCTAAATAAATCTACATTACAACCAAAAACGTTTACGGCACCTCTCTTCTCTTCTTTTTAATATACATACTTTTCTCTCGTTGGAACCACTACAACCTCTTTCTTTTATATATATATATATATATATACATATATATATATATATATATATATATATATATATACACACACACAACTCCAAGGTATGAATAAGCAGTTCTAAATAGAGTCTGCCCAAAATTAGCCATCTGGCAAAAAGTGCTCCATGCCATAAAAATGACAGACCATTTGAATATTAATTCAGTAAACAGGTAGGCTATATATATATATATATATATATATATAATTCTTGCTCCTTAGATTTTAGCAAAGGAATACAGAGAGATTATAAAGAGACAAGAAAACTATAAAAAGGTCAATAACCATGACATTCTACACATGTGTGTATGCTTACATGCATACTCTCACACAAAGAAGAAAAAAATCATCCTAACACAAATAAATAGAGCCTAAATTATTTTAAATTCATATAAAAATAACGAAAAAAAATAATGAAAATGAGAAAATTGCCAGTCAATTACTGATCTCTCTTGACGAGTGGACTGAACACTTACGAAAAAGGTTCATCTACAAAACTCTGGATTCAATGTGCTGAGTATAACATCAATCAGCTAAGTGATAAATTTTGTATTTTGTATTAATGAAATATATATATATATATATATATATATATATATAACAGATTGAAGAATCTGTTGATTTGTCAAGTTCACAAGTGTTTCCTGTGTCATGCTGGACACAGCAGATCTCACTCCATCAGAAAATAAAGAACCTTATTATTATCACTTTGTTCATTTCTTTTCACTTTCTTCATTACTAGTTCTCTTCTTTTCACTTACTCCAATATACATATATAATTAATCAATCTGTTCTTGAGTTGAGCTGGCCGTTTCCCATGTCTCACAGGACATTTCTTTCATGCTATACTTGAAATCACTCCACCAGAAAATGAAGAAT
>OZ010575.1:49369962-49384962 GCA_963932145.1 Acanthosepion lycidas
CTGGCGTCTCGTCTACAGTCACTTTCTCACAGATGCGGCGTCGCCTCCCTCTGTCTGTTCTACAAATATTTTCATGGTAATTGCTCCGAGGAGCTGCATTCGCTGGTTCCCAGACATCATGAGTTCCAGCGCCTTACGAGGCTGGCATCCTGCTCTCATCTCTTCACTGTCAAAACTCCTAAATGTAGCCGTCTCTTCTAGTCTAATAGCTTCATGTCTCACACCTCTCGCCTGTGGAACTCCCTTCCCTTTTCCTGTTTCCCTGTGATCTATAATCTCCAACTATTCAAGTGTAATGTCAATCGACATCTCCAGTTGCCTTGATCTATCCACTACCCTCATCCTTTCTTCTATCACTCCTATCTGATCTTGCTCTAAAATTTCTGTAACCCCTTGTGTCCTAGTGGCTTCCCACCTTGCTTGGGGTGAAATGCTTGAAAAAAAAAAAATTCTACACTTCTAACGTCTCCGCCTACACTTTGAAATATTATTTACCAATTATTTTTAATTTTTTTTAAGCTTTGTTTCTTAAAATTTTTTTTCATATCAGCTGGTTCTAATTCATTCTACATCTTTTGAACAGGAGTAGAGGTTTATCCCTTGTTTTCTGTTTAGGATTGTATTAAGAATCACTGTCATAACTTCTTGTCAATATGTCTGTCTGGTGGCTATAATTCTTCATTTTGAGGGTACCAGGTCGGCAGTTTTCTAGTTACTGCATCCAGACTGATATCAAGGAGCCCAAACTCTTTGGTAGTGTGCTTTGGTCAACAGTCGCATAATATCAAAGTTCTTGCAGTGACATGTTACTGTAAGTAATTCAGTAGACAACCCTAAGGCCACATTATACTCTAATCATCATCATCTCCCGGACAGTTTGTATTGCCTTAGATGATCAACACTGACTATTATTTTTGGCTTCTTCCACCTTAAAAGCTTATTTTATCACTACAATGAATAAAGAAAATAAAACTAAACCAAAAACCACCTAAGGCCTTCAACCTCTCTTTCTTGGTATCCATACCAATTTCTGTCATTCAGAATCATTTCTTGTGAAACGTTTTTCTGACTTACTAGTTCTCTGTGAACTAACCTAAACTCTTCAATCTCTACCACTGAATTCTCTGTTCTTGCCTATCTTCCTCTCTGTTGAAAGGATTCAAGTGTCCCCATGCATGACCATGGTGATTATGTTCATGAAAATCTCCTAGTGTTAAAGAAATTGTCTCTTGAGTCTCCAGAGTGTTCTTATATGTGTTCCTGATTTTCACTATTAAGCTCAGTTATTGCTTCTTTCTTTTTGGTTGATCCAGGCTTCCAACCATTGACCTGTTCTACCTACATAGTATCACACTGAAATCTGAATTTATAAATTACAGAACTAATATGATTGGCCAGCAAAACATCCTTGCAGATCAGGCTCAACACAAAATGATTTAAACCAGCAGTGTTTGTTGCTAGTGAAATGTTACTCCTATTAAAATGACTTCTGATGAACATGCTATGAAGAAATTGAGTGTTTTCAGTGGTGCACACAGTTCAAGAAAGGTTTATGAGAATCTGTTTGGGGTAAAAGACTTAAATTCTAACCCGACAAGTGGATTCTCCACCATGACAATGCTCTTGTGCATAGTATGCTAGGAGTTTATACATTCCTGGCTAAGAAATCCATTATGAAAATGGGTGGCCATCAAACTTATTTACCAGGTTTAGACCACCTGTGATTTTTTTGGCTATTTCCAAAATTGAAAATTCCTTGAAAGGAAAACAATTTGATCATATTTCTGAAACCTAGGAATATGTGACTACATTACTGAAAAGTTTTTTAAAACAAAGTACAGGTATGTAAACAACTTTGACAAGATTCAAACTGTCATACACTGCATATATATATATATATATATATATATATATATATATATATATATATATATATATATATATATTGTGTATTTAGGCAGCAATCCTTCATTTATGCATGTTTCATTAAAAATGACAGACAAGGTACGATGGTTCAGCTTTTTATTTAATTTTCCTTGTGTTCAGACAAGAGCTTTCTTTTTTGGACAGAAATTGTAGAAACTGTCCAAATGTTATATAGTTCCAAGTGCTTTCAGCTATACTTTTAGCCATCATCAAAGATGATTTTATTTTTTCAGTTTAATTGAGTGTGTGCATTATGTGTATGCTTTTAGTGTGTTATAGAGATGTTTTATTTTCTGAACATGGTTAGCACATTGTGGCTTAGTTCGTAGTTGATATTGTTAAGAGTTGGCTTTTTGTTTTTTATTATTAGAGCTTACATTATTTTTTAAAAACAAATAAAACAAAATATAAAATAAAACATCTCTGTAACAAACTAAAAGCCTACACATAATGCACACAATTAAACTGAAAAAAATAAAATCATCCTTGATAATGGCCAAAATTATAGCCAAAAGCACTCAGAACTATAGAACATTTGGACAGTTTCTACACACTCTGTGCCCAAAAAAGAAAGCTCTTGTGTGAACACAAGAAAAATTAAATAAAAAGCTTAACTGTAGTACCTTGTCTGTCATTTTTAATGAAACATGCATATATATATATATATATATATATATATATACAGATATATATATATATATACAGATATATATATATATATATATATATATATATATATATATATATATAAAGAAATATAGTCTTAAGATGTGCTATATTTATGGAATAAAGTGCTCAATATCAGAGATAGAGCGTGTGTAAATATAAAAGCGAACATAGAAGTCAACACTTAGAGGCGACAGTCAGTTTCATGCTATATGCAATCATCAGGCCTGACGATTGCATATAGCATGAAACAGACTGTCGCCTCTAAGTGTTGACTTCTATGTTCACTTTTATATTTATATATATATATATATATATAAATATATATATATATATATATATATATATACATACAGACAGATAGATAGATAGATAGTGAGAGAATAGATAAACAGACAAAGAAATCAATAACATAGGAAGGATAGTGAGGAGGCATGTTGCTTAGAAATACAAAGGATAGAAAGCTATGGAGAATCATTATTGCTTATGACTGAAGGGACACAAAAAATGACTAATCAAACATATTAACAGTGTAATAAATAGTCAACTAAATGTAGTGGATGAGTGTGAAGTTTATACGGGTTATATATCCTTTTAACCTGGTTTTATTTCTAACTTTCTTTTCTCTCTAGCTTTCTTACGTCTTACTTTCATTCATCACACCCTATTTTCAACCTCCTCCTCTTCACTACTTTTTCTGATTCACTCTTTTTCATATTCTTATGTAGTTTTCTCGACCAGAAAGCATGATACTAGCTCAGAAGAGCTGTAGAGCAAGCAGATATTACAAAAATCAGATTCTAGGTAGAAAAGTGTAATGGTTTTACATACTACAAGATTACCCAACTTCGTCTACCTGTGGGCTTCTAGGTAGCATTGTATAAACAAACTATAAATATTGTATAAACAAAATATTCCACTTTTATACAAAATATTTTACTTATATATATATATATATATATATATATATATATATATATATATATATATATAAGCATACATTTTTCCTTACCAGTAACATGAAACAATCTTCAGGTGCTGAGGTAAGTCTGACCATTATATAATTAAAATTGTTATATATATATATATATATATATATATATATATATATATATATATATATATATATATATATATACACATACATACATATATATCAGATTATTGTAATGGTGGAGCAGTCTATATTATTTACAGGGATTATTAAAAAAAATTGTATTTAAAATAAACATAATTATAAAAAAATGTAAAAACACACATCCACACAACTTACATACTTCAAGTTACAAAGCTAGAATTATAAGTTAATATAAATATACACATCTAAGTAATTATAAAAATAATGCAAAGATACTCATAAACACTATGGCACATATCCATCTGCAAATTAGATAAATTATATGGATATATATATATATACACACACAGAAATGGTTACATATGAATAACTATATTTACAAAAATATTAAATTATGTTTGTATCTATTTACATATCACCATGTTTGACAAAATTAACACTAGCACTCAATATGCAATAAAGAAAAACAAAAAACGGTGGACAGCTTGCCAAAATCTAAACTCTTATCTAGATACAGTCTCAAATAAAGATGACAATACTGAAAAAGAAAGAGAAAAAAAGCCAGTAAGCAAGTAAAGTGCTTGAAGCCTATATTGACTAGACTGAGCAAAAAAAAAAAAAAAATGTTTACCAACGTTAAAACTTATGAAAGAACAGACACAGTTATGACTCGAGTTTTGTGCAACACAATCTTCAGGCAACTTGAATGGGCCAAGAAAAACTCTTTTGTTTAAGGCTAAACACCTAAAATGCAGATTAGCTTATGCAAGAAGCCATCTTGAACATGGGTGTAAATACTGGAACTCTGTTTTATGGTCATACAAAACCAAACTAGAATTATTTGATCACATGAACTCCTGTTATGTCTGGAGGAAAGTGAATGCAGCACACAAACCAAAAATTATTCTCTTTACATTTAAGCATGGTGGTGGGAGTATTTTGCTCTGGTGATGTTTTGCTCCTTCCTGGATGAGTAGAACTAGTGAGAGTACAGGGTATTAAGGATAAAGAGCAGTATTTGGCTATTCTTAAAAATGATATAAAATAAAGTGCATGAAAGCCGATTTGGGGCATCATTCGACATTCCAGTATGACAATGACCAGAAAAACATGGCACAAATTGTTACCAAATCCTTAGATGACAGCAAAATTAAGGAATTGGTGTACCCCACATAAACTCCTGACCATTTAAAATTTATTGGCATATTTGAAAAAAAAAAAAAGTATGAAAAAGAAGTCCTTCAAATCTGGATGAACTGGAAGCTATTGCAAAGGAAGAATGGAGCAAAAAAATTATCAGTGAGTGTAGTGATCTTGTAAGGAACTATCAAAAATGATTAAAAGCAATAATTAAGAATAAAGGTAACACAGTAAAAATAATGGAAGCTTTAATGATAAAAAAGAAAAAGCCAACTCTTAACAATATTAACTACAAACAAAGACACAATGTGCTAACCGTATTCAGAAATTAAAAACATACCTACCACACACTAAGACATACACAGAACGCACACACTCAATGAAGCTGAAAAATTGAATCATCCTTGATAATGGCTAAAGGCATAGCTGGAGGCGCTCAGAAATATAAAACTTTTGGACAGTTCTTACACACCCTTTGGCCAGAAAAGAAAGCTCCTCTTCGAACACAAGAAAAATTAAACAAAAAGCTTAACCGTAGTACCTTGTCTGTCAATTAGAATGAAACATGCATAAATGAAGGATTGCTGCCTAAATATACAACATACATATATACATACATATATACATATATATACATACATATATATACATATATATATGTATATGCACATATATATACAGATATAGACACATATACACATATATATACACACACACATATATATATATAAACATATACATACACACATATATATACACTTACATATATACATGCATATACAAACATATATATATAAATATATATATACACATACATGTATGCATACGTATAAATATATATACACATACATATATGCATATGTATAAATATATATACACATACATACATATGTATAAATATATATATACACATACATATATGCATACATATAAATATATATATATGTACACATACATATATGCATACATATAAATATATATATACACATATGTATAAATACATATATGCATACATATAAATATATATATATATACACATACATATATGCATACATATAAATATATATATACACATATGTATAAATATATATATACATATACATATATACATATGTATAAATATATATATACACATACATATATATATATACATATAAATGTATATATATATACACATACATTTATACATATCTATAAATATATATACACATACATAAGATACATACATATAAATATATATATATATAAACATACACATATAAATAAATATATATACATTAAGAAATGGACAAAGTCCAAAAATTTATTTATTAAAACATTTTTATGTTTAACGTTCTTTTTTCGGACATTCAGGCCAGTAAATGTTATTTAATACTGTTTATTATAAACAGAGCATTTACTTAAATACTTGTATCTATAAAAAGAACATTAAACATAAAAATGTCTTTAATAAATATATATATATATATATATATATATATGTATATATATATATACATAGATATACACATACATATATATAGTTGTATATACACACATACATATATATACATATATACACTTACATATATATACATATATACACTTACATATATACATGCATATATATATATATATATATATATATATATATACACATACATATATGCATATGTATAAATATATATATATACACATACATATATAAATACGTATAAATATATATATATATATACACATACATATATGCATATGTATAAATATATATATATACACATACATATATAAATACGTATAAATATATATATATATACACATACATATATACATATGTATAAATATATATATACACACATAAATATATATATACATACATATACACATAAATGCATATACTTATATATATTCATATACTTATATATTACATATACATATATATATATATATATATATATATATATATATATATATATATTTACATATCTGTATGTGTGTGTATGTGTCTGTAAAACTGACATAATAATAATGCTTGCACTCATTTCTATCAAAACATGATTTAACCACACTTGGTTTATAGAGGACAGTCAGTGGGAAGATCATTCAATTGAAATCTTTCCACTTGTCCTTCCTTGTCATCTCTCCCTTGAGCACAAAACGAACATATTTATTTGTCGATCACACTGAAAGTGTTGATAAGAAATTAACACACAATAATCCGAAGACAAAATCAATACATGGCTGAGTTAGCACAGCCGTAAGTGGCAAGAGGTAGGACCTTGAGCCGAATTAGTAAGTCCAACCTTACCCTTACCTAACTCGTTACTTGACTGTCTGATGTTGAAAATTCTTTTTGGTTTCTATTCTTTCTTGTTCTCTTTACTGAGGTTTCATTTCCTCTTTCTTGCTTTTTTCTTCTGTTTTCTTTTGCCTTGATTCTATTTTTCTTTTCCTCTCTTTCTTATCTTCTCTATTTCTCTCTTTCCTTATTGTTCTTGTTTATTCATTTTATTATTATCCTCAGTTCTTTCCTTCATTCTTTTCCTTTCTCTTTTTTCTTTCTTTCTTTCACGATTATTCTAATTGATTTATTCAATGATTGTTCTTTGTTCTTTCTTTCTTTTTTGATAATTGTTCTCTATCTTTTCCTTCTTTATTGTTTTTAATTATTTTCACTTACTTTTCTTAAATTGATGATTGTTCCCTCTCTTTCTTTTAATATTGTTCTCTATTCCTTTTTCTCTTTCTTTTATGATTGTTTTTCTTTCTTTCTTTTTATGTCCCCTTTTCTGTACCTTTATTATTTTAATAATGTCCCTATCAAGATTTTCTTTCACTTGAACTAATTTTCTCTTTTTTCATAAATTTTTATTTCCTTGATATTTTCTTTGTTTTTTTCATTTTTCTTTTTCTCCAATTTTCTCCTCCATTTAAATCTATTTTCATTTTCCCTTTCTATGGCATAGTCCAATGGGCATCATCCTGTACCTCTACATCAGCCTGTATTTATGGCTGACACCAGCCAATCACATTACTGTGAGGGGGAACACGGGTGTATGCATATTCATTACATCATCTCCCCACTGAGCTAAATTTTCCCATAAAATCTAGCTTCAATACATTCTCTTTTTAGGGTGTGGACTTAATCGATTGACTTTTTTCCTCAGTCTTTTTTGCCTCAATCCTCCTTGCAGTAGTGGCGTTTGACACACTGGTACCTCTGGCCTTGAAGTCAGGGATACCTCCATTGGCGAATGTTGACTTACTGGAACGGGAATTCGAAATGCATCATACAAGACATCCATTGGAATCTCTTCGGTATTTTCCGTGACCTCTGTTGTGTGTCTGGATCTGAATTAATTACAATGTCTTTTGCTCAAAAATTTTTCCCCTTTTATGTCATATATGACCTGATCAATTCTTTTGGTTATCACTCCTTCCAAAAATTTTTTCCAGCCCTAAAGTTCTTGAAAAAAACTTTATCACCTGGCTTATACGCTTTAGTCATCTGGTTTTCTTTTCTAGCAGTTTTCTTCACCGGACTAGACAACAGCCTGTCAAACACAGAGTGTATTTTTCTCACAAACATTAACTCTGCTGGCGATAACTCTGACATCGTATTCAGGTTTGGCGTAATTCTATATACTTCCAAAAATTTCTGAATACTTCTTTCATTCGTGTCCACACCTTAATGTTTCTTCAACGATCGCTTAAAGGTGTTCATGAATTTTTCCGCCTGTCCATTTGATCTTGGATGATATACTAGCATTGTCATGTGATCAATGGACAATGATGTACAGAATTCCTTGAATTCTCTTCCCGTAAACTGCTTTCCGTTGTCACTGACTAAAGTTTTAGGGAGTCCAAAGCGACTAAAAATTTCATTAAGTGCATTTAATATATTTGTTACAGCAGGATGTCTGCACTTAACAATTTCTGGCCACTTAGTGAAACTGTCTACAATAATCAGGTAATAAGATTTATTTATAGGCCCTACATAGTCGATATGCAATTGAGTCCATGGGACATCTATCTTTGGCCATGGTTGAATCTTTACCGGTGGATCCCTTGCTACCTACCAGTTGACATCCTCTGCACTGTTTCACCAAATTTTCTATGCCTTGGTCCATCCTCGGCCAATAAGTATAGTCTCTCATTAGAGATTTAATTCTTGAAATCCCTGGATGGCTAGTGTGAAATTCTTTCAGAATTTTCTTTTGCAGTGTAACCGGCATTACAACTCTATCTGCATATAGTAATACCTGTTCGCAAATTGAAAAAGGTGACACACTCATTCCTTTTTTAGTTCTCTTGTTCAACCAGACTTGCTTTTTCATTTTTTTTAATGAAATCATCGTTCACCACTGCTTTTTTCCTATCTTCTAGCGTAACCGGTAGTTCTCTAATAGTGTTGCATAACAGACCTGACAATTCATTTTCGTCTCTTAGCGCCGCTATTACAGTTTCTTCCAGTGGTTCCGTATATTTCGGTATCAATCTTGATAACCCATTGGCATGACCTAGCTTCTTTGAAGGCACATATTTCATTTTGAAATTATAATTCAATAGAATTACACCCCAACACTGTAGTCGATTTGCCGTGTGAGTTGGTATTCCTTTTTTGAACCAAATATTGTTAACAGCAGTTTGTGGTTTGTTTGCAGAATAAATTCTCTTCCATATAGAAACCTGTGAAATTTTTACAGCATAGATTATTGCTAAACTCTCTTTTTCAATTTGACTGTAACTTTGTTCTGTGGGCAGTAATGTTCTCAAGGCATGTGCTATTGGCTTCGTAGATTTGTCCTCGAATTTATGAAGCAATAGCGCACCTAGTCCCTCATTACTGGCATCTGCTGCTTCAATGATTTTCCTCTTCAGGTCAAAATGCGCCAACGATAGATCTGCTAATAGCTTTTTATTTTTTTAAAAGTATCTTCGCATTCTTTCGACCATATCCACTTTGTGCCCTTTTTCAGCAAATTATTTAAAGGAGCTCTCATATCATACATTTTTGGGATATAAATGCTGTAGTAGCTTGGTAATCCCAAGAACGCCTGGAGTTTAGCCATATCATCATGTGCTGGCATATTCTTTATAGCCTCAGCCCTTTCTGGATCCAAAGAATCCCAAGAACGCCTGGAGTTTAGCCACATTATCATGTGCTGGCATATTCTTTATAGCCTCGGTCCTTTCTGGATCCGGTTTTCTTCCTTTATTGTCAATGATCTACCTTAAATATTTTATCTTCTTTAAGACAGATTGAGTTTCCAGTACCCAACTATTCTAGGCATACAATCTAACGCCATACGGGCACAAACAAGTTTGTGGTCCATATAGCCTACCCAGTGGAACGTGGGACAATCTATCAAGTCTATGTCAGCTCCTCTAACTAACATTCTGTCACCTTGTCAGAAGGCCAACTAAGAGCCCATGTCCACATTACCCGCCTGGGGTGATCGACCCGATATCTATCGATGAGACCAAACTCTTCGATCAGATCAACCAGGCTACAATCGCTCCTTCTCCTGCTAGCTCCCCGCCCCCTGTCTAACTTGGGGTCCAGGATGGCAATCCAGTCTCCCATTAAGACTAAGCGTGTTGAATCCACCAGGAACAGCCCCCAACTGCCGAAAAAATGAGACCCGCTCCTCCTGGTCATTGGACGCATGTACTGCAATGACTCAGAACAAACCACTTTTCACGGCAATATCGGCCGCGATCAACCGGCCCTTGGCATCAGTATGCACAAGGTCCACCTTCACATCAAGAGTCCACTTCACTAGCAAAGAAACTCCTCTGGCATATCGGTCCCCATATGCCAGATAAATAAACGACAAAGTCATTCTTCAGCACACACGCATCGAAGAAACAAACTGGGTCTCTTTGATTGCGGCGACATCCATGCCGTATGACAAGAGATCACAGAATAGGCAGGCTGCCTTACCCTGATCCCTCAAGCCCTTCACATTCAAAGTGGCTATCTTAATAGACATTTTCTAGGCCTAAAAAAAAAATAGAAAGGTGAAGAAGAAAACCTACTCACACACGGACCAGAAATCTGTGTCAGTCAGGACCCCGACAGATTGTCCTAGGCTCCCTGTATCTACTTCCGACGTCATCCGTCCTTCCAGGATAATTCTGCTGACGTCTGTGGGGTATGTTAGTTTAACACACCTATATAGGGAGGGATGGAGCATAACAGTGACCCTCCCAGCACAAAAATGTCTTAACTTCTTTACATAGGGGTCATCCATAGAAAACATTCTAATTTTTTGAAAAAGCCTCCTTGGCTTCAAAAAGGTGGTCCCAAACTTTTAGGTAGCCACCTGTGATTATTCCAGGAGCCTTGGGAAAGTTTCTTTGATCTTCAATGGATTTCCCATCTACCATGTCCAGCTTTAATAACAAAGTAAGACTTTTTTTTGATGAGAAAGACTTTTCTTTACTTGTTCAATGTCTACTATACAGATATTTTCTGTTTCAGGGAAAAACCTCTTCTTTTTCTTTTCCCTGGCACAGTGGGGTGGGGAAGAAGTAGAAGAGTGAGGGGGAATGGATATTGAACTAGCAGGGGAAGTGGAGAGAGAGGGTGATGGAGCTCGAGTTGGTGAGTCGGGGAGGCTCATATCTTTTGGTAATTGTTCTTTCTCTTCCTTTGGTGATGCCAGTATAGATAGGGATATGCTTCTGGGTACACTCATCTCCATCCTACTTCGCCCAGCACATTTCTCTACGGGTTTAATTGTATCTTCCTACTCCTCTCTGGATCTCTTCAAAGATGAAGAGCGAGGAGGAGGCATTGCCTCTACCTCCATTTCCTGGTTGCTGTTGCTGCATTTTTCCCTTCCTTTTTGTTTGGTTGTTTGGTTGCAGCCTTTAGTGATTTCTGGGGTTTCTGTTCTTGTTGCTGCTGCCACTCTTGCCATGCTGGTTGTTTGGGTGACTGTGTGACTTGCTGTCAAGGAGGGTGGGTTTGTCACTTTTCCTCCCCTTTTCACTTCAGTCCAGGCACTCTGGGGACCTTTTCTTTTCTACAACTGTCACTGTTGCTGTTGGAGGTGCATTTTTTGTCAGTTGCTTTGCCTTCTTTCTGGGGCACTCCTTAGCCATGGGCCCCACTGAACCACACGCCCAACAACATGGCCTCCTGTCCTCAATGACGACAAACATTCTTTGCTCTCGACATGTCAGAATGTTTGGAATGTTCTGGAAGCTTTGTTGCATGAGGACAACCTGTAAAACAATATCACCAGTTGCAATGCCAGCTTTACTTCGTTCAGCACTCACTTCCTGAACTTGGCCATATTTGGCAAAGAACACTCCCATATGGTCTTCCGAGATATCAACTGGTACACCATGTACAGTTATCTGCATCTTTCTCATGCACATATACTCCGTTTGGAGTCTCAAAGTTGATGCTGTGAGGATATTTCTGGCAAGCTGTTTGGCTTCTTGTTCTGATCCAAGAAGAAGATCCCACATTGCATTGCTTCTTCTCGCCAACACTTTGGGTATGATTTTAAGGTTTTTCCGTGCCTCCTCCATACTTTCTCTTCTGACCCTGATAAGTCTCCGACTTTTAACATCCGTGGTCAGCATTGAGATAACCTTAGTGTTAACAGCTTCCAAAACCTCAGGGATAGTAAGGAAATCATTCCCCGGCAGGTACTTTTCGTACTTCTGCCGTTGCTCTTTATAGAAAGCTGCATCTTTCTTCTTAGGCCCGCTTTCCGACCAGGCCTGTTTTTTAGCTGGTGCCAAATTTTTGGTTTGCACCGGCGGCAGTGTTTCTGAACAAATTCGCTTTTTGCCTGTTTCTATGAATTATCATTTTTTTTTTTTAATGCAGGCAGAATGTACAAAACAAAATACTGAACAACAAAATAAAACTGTAGAAAAATAAACCCCAAAACATTTAAAAACTGAAACCGAATACTAAAAAGTAATTAAAAAGAGGGGAAGAGTAAAAATATGAACAAAAGGAAATAAACAGGAAGGAAATAAAAAGGTTTGTAGAAATAAATATGCACAAAATAAAAAAAAAAAAAACTGAAAAATACACAAAATAAGAAAACTGAAAAATTAAAAAGTTTTAGCAAATAAAAACCTTAAAAGTTGAAATAAGTTCTCCAAAAAGGCAACAGGCAATAGCATGTATTATTCCTCTGTAACTGAAAAGTCTTACTCAAAGCAAGTTGACGAAGACAATGGGCGTCATCCTGTACCTCTACATCAGCCTGTATTTATGGCTGACACCAGCCAATCATATTCCTGTGAGGGGGGAAAATTTTCTCTTCTTTCCTCAATCTTTCTTTTTCTTTTTTTCTTTCTTTTTGTTATCTCATTTTGTTTCTTAAATTTCTTGCTTTTCTCTTTACGTTTCTTTCTCTCATTTTTTCTTCTTTCTTTCTTCATTGTTTTTATTTTTTATTTTTCTTCTCTTTCAGTTTCTTTTCTTTTCTTTCTATTATTTTTTCACTTTTCCTTTCCTCTTTTAGTTCTTGTTTTTTTTTTTTTAATTTGTCCTGTTTTTATTTCTTTCTTTCATTGAAGGAGTGATTCATTAAGTCATTCATTTCTCTTCTAGTTTTTCTTCTGCTGCTTCTGCTGCTTTTCTCTTTGAGTTTCTTTACTTTCTTTTTCAATCATTTTTCTTTCTTTCTTTTTTTTTTTTTAATATCACCCTTTCCATCTCATTTTTCTCTTAGAGTTTTTCTTTTTCACTTATTTTCACTTTCAATCTCCTTTCTTTCTTTCCCCTACTACTTTTATTCTTCATTTTGTTTTTCTCTTTGTTTCTTTTCCTTCACTAGTTTTTCAATCACTTTTTCTTTCTTTTTTTCTTTTTTCTTTCTTTCTTCACTCCATGTTCTCTCTTCTCAGCATTCTTTTACCTTTTTCTCACTTCCATTTCTCTCTTTCTCACTCAAAAATTCACAAGAGCAGAATATTCTATACAAGAGAAAACCATCCTCTCCAACTCCTCCTCCCCTCTTCTTTCTTTCATTTTCCTTCCAGTCTAAATTTACTCCTAAGAACCAAAAGATGCAAACGAGAGTCCTAAACCAACTAAATCTACTGCCACTAACACATCCTTTTGTTATTCACCTAATTTAAAGCTCTTGATTTGGCATGTTAGCCAACAGTATTCATCAGAACCCAGTTACCCCATGTCTACCACACAACTTGTGCCATAAACACCACCTATACCCTTGCCATTTATTTCAAAGTGAATTTTTCATTGAATTCATTTAAATGAGCAATTTATATTAGCACTCTTTAGCAGATAAGAAGAGAGCCAATTTAACTATTTCTACACAAAAGCTCTAAGTCCACACCACCTAGCTCTTTGCCATTCCGAGACAATCTTGGCCAACTGTTAACTCCTACCATCTATTCTTAGTGGAGACACCTGCTCACAGTCTTCTTTAAGGTAATTTTACTAATTTCCCCAACTTTGATAAGTCTTCCTTTCTTATTTCCTGACATCTAATCATCTTTTGAACAGAGTCACATTTCTCTATCTTGACTCTTGTAACTTCTCTAAAACCCCCACAGTGTCTCCTTACTCTGAATTAACACTATATATAAAGAGAATAGTTTAAACACAGTCATAGAGGAACTTTTTTTTTTAATCATTTCACCCCAAGCAAGGCATTAATGCCACTACCATCTAAGGGGTTGTCAGGAGTGACAGATATTGAGAAGACTTTAGTGAAAAGAAAGGACAATAAAAAAAAGGCAGAGGCAAGCCATGCCACTATGGTGGGAAAGTGACTGAAGTAAAGATGCCAGGTCAAGTTTGATAACATTAGAGACCTTTCTTTGGATTTTGTCATGAATCTCGAGATATATAGCCAGACTACCAGACCAGATATGGCAACAATATTCAATGCATGGATGAATGGTAGATTTATAAATGTGCAAGATGGATTCTGGCAAGAAAAATTATCTGGAACAACACAATGAATTGACTTTCCTAGCAATTGATTCAATACGATCACTCCACTTCATGTCAGTGAAAAATGTGAGGCCAAGAATGCATAAAACATTGCTCTCCTAGAGTTTAGCATAGGCTATGCTAATGGAAGGTAGAAATGGTTCTCAATGGTGATTAAATGATAGTAGTTTTGTTTTGGAGGTGTTGAAATTAACAAGCCATTCTTTGTCCCAGTTAACAACTGATTGGAGGTAATTTTTGAAAGCAGGTG
>OZ010575.1:49389962-49414962 GCA_963932145.1 Acanthosepion lycidas
GGCTACAAGTTATCAGTGCTCTTAGTAGAATCTAATGATTACTCCAGATTTTATTTTGTTGCTATGATGAAAATAGAAATTTATGAGGTCAATTTTATTAGTTACACTAAATTTTAAGCTACTGTTAACATGGCATAGCATGATATCTAAGAAAGGTAAAGTATAGTTTTTTTTTTCCATTGCATATGTAATTTCTATTGTATATTCGACTTTGTTTAGTTTATCTACAAGATCGGATAAACCAGTGTCACAGAGATATATTAATAGAACTTCATCAATATATTGGAAATATGCTGATTGTTTAGGTACAGTTTTTGTAAAGGACCAACTCTGACAAATTCTTAGAAAATACATGTCATCGCTACACTTAGAAGAAATCCCAATGGTAAACCAAATTCTTGTTATAAAAATTATTATTGGATATGAAATAGTAGTGATTGAAGAGATGGCAGATTTTTTATTACTTTATCTATTGATAGAGAGAGGTTTATCTTTGATTGTGATAGATGCTTTTTTAAAAGATTTAAGCATTTTTATGCTTAAATCTTTTTATGATTCCTTTTTTAAAATTGTTTCATGAATCTTTCTTGAACAGAATGATGCCAGCCACTGCAATCATCTGCTCGCTATTTGCAGCTACCTGAATTGATACCTATGAAGTTGGGGTCCCTCTTACGGACATCCATGAAACTTAGTGCAGTGCAGTCTACTGAACAGTGTCTTGTGGCAAGCTTGTTTTATATAAAGTCTTTTAGTATACAGCCATTATTCATTCAATCTATATGACTTAGCTATCAAAAACAACATTGACAGAATATGTGTGTGTGTGAGCGAAATAGTAATAACAGATAATAACATAAGAGTGTTATCAATGATACCAACAAACTAGTAATTATGTAGCACTGGTTTTAAAAAATAGTGCTGAGTCATACAGATAGAGCTACTAATATAATGAAAAGTGAATTAAACTGAAATGTGAGCATGATTGCCAGTTTTACATTCAGGTGATTTTCAAGCTTGGAGATCATTTAAGCATAAAACTGGCAGTCATACTTATATTTCTTCTTAATTTATTTTTTACTATACTTTTGTAGTCCTAGGTATAATGATAAACTACATCCGGCAGCAAGACTTCTGATTGAGAGATTGAAGATTTTGATGAGCTTGGAAACATCTCTTAATTGCTGTTGTTCCCTGGTTCATCAGAAGCTGGAATGGTAGCACCTGTTAGAGTCCCAGCTATGGGCAAGTAGTGAACTCCCCAAACAAAAACAAAACACTATGAAAGTATAAAAATACATATTTATACTAAAATGACCAGCAATGCATATTTATAGTAAAATGATCAGCAATACATTTTTAAAGCAAAATAACCAGCAATGTAGTATAGTAGAATTACCAACAATACATTTTATAGCAAAATAGTTTAAGGTATGCAATTGTAACCAAAATATTATGTTTTCAGCATTAAATAACTGATTGATATGCTGCTAAAGAAAATCAACCAATCAACCTACATAGAAGAACTGTTCCAATAACATTAATCTATGTAATATCCAACAATTTCTTAAAGAAATCAAATGGTAACTTCAACAAAACAACATAAAACACACATATCACTGCCTCTAGTTATTATGTCCACACAAACATGTATGTGCACAAAAGCTGAGTATCATCTACCATGTACTCAATTGTGAAAGTAGAATAACACATATATTTTTATAACTTCAAAGCTCCCAAGAAAATTAAATTTTGGTGTTAAATGTCACATAAGTAGTTGCCATTAAACAAACAAAGCAAATAAACAAATTATTAAATTTGCTCTGTTTGCTTGACACTGTGTTGTTGTTGTAACCTAAGATGAGCAGGGACAGCGGTACACCTTGATGTCTGCAGCAGTAGCGAAGGGAATAGGTGATTTCTGAATGAACAATAAGATGATCCTGAACATACCATACTAAAACATATTTTGTATTTCTCCTGTTAAGGTGAAAAAGAAATCTTTCATGATTCAGAAAAAAGATTTTATATAATAGCATTTAAATAATATATTTGGGTTTTTCTTCTTTTTTTTTCTCTATCATATTCAAGTTCTTTGGTCAGTTAAATTTCCAATTAAATATGGATCAAATAGAATAAAATTAATGAATCAAAATTATATTTATGTTCCTTGATCAGTTAAATTTATATTTACTTCATATACTTAAGTATAGTGTGAGTTTTTATGGTCATTTTTTTTATATATAAAAAATAGAGGCTTCCACTCAGTCAGTTATGTGCCATGCATGATACATATTTAGGCGATCATGTATCTTTCAATACATGACTGACAAGGCAGATTTTTTTTCCTGCAGTAGGTTGCCATTTCTTTCTGCAATTGACCAGTTGCCATCCAAGGCTATAGAACCTGGTCTGTCCTGCTATTTACCCATAGCTGGAGGGAGTAGAAGAGGATTCATACCTTTCCCAAAGGTATTAGCATGTAAGTGAATTTAATGGATTTGAATGGAATTTGAACTTGGATCTCCGATTCCTCAATCTGAATTGAAGAGTTGAGTTCAAATTCCAGTCAAATCCATTACATTCACTTATGTGTTCCACTGCACACAGGTAATTTATTGGAAGGTGTTAAAAATCATGCATTTTCAGTGACTAGTTGCACAGGTAAATTTTTTCTGGAGTGGTTAAAATTTATCAAAAAAAATTTAGGGATTGCTCTCTACATGAAGTTGACATATACACATACATATGGTAAATGTGAATCAAATAAAATAAAGTTAACAAATGAAAGTTTATTCATGTTCCTTGATCAGTTAAATATCCAATTAAATACAATCAAGTTACTCAATAAAAATAAAAGATGATTTCTAATTAATTTTATATAAATCCAGGCATCAGTAGATAACCATCTGGTATTACATGAAATTCTAGTAAGAACTCTGCTGTTGGAATGGCATTTCTTTACAATACTTCCTCTTTGATTCTTCAGATAGAAAAAAAAAGAAAAAGGTCAATACTCTTCTGATTGCTTTATTAAAGAGCCCTGAACTCCACCCCCTCTAGTTTCTTTTTTTTTTTTCTGTCTTGTCCCATTATAAAATCAGGAACCCCAGGACTGGCATTTGAGTAAGTGGACACAATCAACAAACTCATTTTGGCAAAAGCCTTTGATGCAAAACCACCAGCCTTGAGACACAGCCATCGTCAATGTCCACTTTCAATGAGTGTATTAAGCAATTCTGTTAACAAGCCACAACTCATTCCTCTATCTCTGTCTCTCTTTCTATCATGCCCCCCAACCAACTTGGTATTAATTTCAATTTTCTTTTTCTTTTTTTTTTTTTTTTTGTTGTAGCTTCTCCCTGTGTGATTTCTCTGTCCATTACTTCTTTGCTTTTTCTTACCTCTTCAGTTTGCACAAGAATACATTCGAGTTGAAAGGCTTATAAGAAGTGGAAAAAGGATACAATGGTTCTCAAAATATTCGACATTTACTTACATTCACTATGTTGTCATTCTTCTTATCAACTACTATAGAAATTGAACACTTAGGTTATTTTTTTTGCTGAAGTTCACCCAATAAAAGGCTCAAGAGCCACTCAAGGTAAAGGGTTACTGAAGAAGTTTTGTGATATGAATGTAAGAGTCAGAAGTAGGAATGAAGATTATGAAGATAAGAAAAAGAGATAATGATTGATTCTTGACTTGAAGAGTGTAGTGTTCAGGAAAGCAACTGTTCCACAAAGTAGTAGTTCTTGAGAAAAGGTATCCGAGTAGAACTTTCTCCTTACAAATGGAATACATAGGAAATGAGGGTGATCTAACTGTGAACATAGCATGGTATGTCCTAGCTGTAAATATCTTAACTGGTAGAACTAAAGAATAACAGTCATCTGAATATTTGCCATGAGCATAGCGATAGAGTAGTAATAGGCTTGTGACATTGCATCTGCATGGAGTTATCCTCCTCAAGACCATGTAAACAATTCAAAGCTGGGGAGTAAGAATTGATAAGCTTTTACCCAGATATGGCAGAAATACTCCACTTCAAATCTAATCTGACTCTTGTTAAAATAAAATACGGCAGAAGAAGTCAAATTCTTTCTGGAGTGGTAGAATGAGGGATCTTTAGCAATAGATCATATATATGAGTTCCACTTGAGGTGTGGAGTCAGTTTGAGACCCAATAGACTTTCAAAACATAGAGCCTCATCGAGAGTGCAACCATTCATAGTAACTGGAGAAAACTAGGTGTCTGATTGGTGATGGTGATACATTACTAGCTTGGTTTTGGAGATATTGTTACAAGTCAGTTTATTTCACATTTGAAGAATGAGATCCAGGTCAGAGTAGAGGTCAGCCGCATAGCTTCAAACATCTTGATTTTTGGAAGTACTTCCATAAACTATGTTATCATCTGCATAGATGCTTACTAACGATCTGAAAAGATTGTTAATAAAAAGAAGACAGAGGGTAGAACTGAGGAGAGGGCCTTACAAGCAAACTTGCACTGATCAAATGAACTACAATAATTTACTCATATGGTAAATATAACCTTGTTTAGATTATAATCCTTGGCTATTCCTTTCTGAGTATGCCCCTCTGCTAGGATGGTTAATTAATTCCTGTTGCAGACGCCTGCTCAGGCACATCTGTTTCTACAATGCCAACATATTCAACTATGCTGGAAAGAACTTAATTACAGCTTCTGGGACAGAGCTCTATCATGATCAGTAGATGAACAAGGTCAGTATGCTTAAATCCTTGAGCATGATCAGTTTTGTCTACCCATTTCATTCACAACCTGTGCTATGTTTTTCAGGCACTCCCAAACAGGGTTACATGTTGGGATCATCTCCCTAGGCCAACATTATCAAGAAGTCACCTATTTCACAGATTGGCCATGGTGAGATTCAAACCAAAGATCTCATGGTTGGAATGCTAATGCTCTAAAATGCTTTACATAAAATAATATATAAAATAATAATGATAATTTCACATCCTCAGGAATTCAAACAGAAGTTACAAGTTAAAATATAAAATTGTTTCCCTGATCATTACAATCTTAAGTTTTTCAAAACTAGGGTTAACCATTATCTTCCACTCTTATCTGCACAAATTTCCTCCTAATGTAACCCCTACTTTGTAAATAAATAAATAAATAAATAAATATATAAACAAAAAATAAAATAGTCATCTGGTGGAATTGTTTACCAAATAATTCCAGTTTTCTAAGCATAGCTACAAAAGTACCAAGAGGGATCAGTTGATCAAATTTACTATTTGTAGGATGATTGGTAACTTTCTCAGTTCTTAATCAAGGATGAATGTAGAAAAATACATGAGAGATTAATTAATCAGGTGAGCATTTGTTTTGATTGTTTAGATCACTACATTTCATCTCGTGTATTCCTTAGGCTTTTGTAAAGATATGCCACTATTTCTTATATTCAAGGGGGGTTAAAATAAATGTCTATCTTATTAATCTTTGATCAGTTCTTTCAGTTTTTACTTTAGGTTATGTTAGTTTGATTATTTTAATGACATAGAAACACATGTTAGGTTATTTAATGTCAAATATAAATCTTATAGGTCAAAACTCCCGATGATTAATAGATGCATAGACAGATACACTAGAATCACAAAAGATAGACATAGGTCTGGTCTAAAGTTGTTGAAAAGGTAGAAATAGGTCTGGTTTACACTACAGTCAAAAAGATAGATATAGGTCAAATCTACACTAAAATCAAAATGTAGATACAGGTTTGGTTGACAATAAAATCAGAAAGATAGACATTGCTTTTGAATATAGTCAAAGAGGTAAACATGGTTATATGTTTACACTAGAGTCAAAAAAAGGTAGACATGGGTCTGGTTTACACTAGTGAAAAGGCAGACATTGTTTACACTAGCCAAAAAGGTACATATAGCTCAGGTTTCACTTGAGTCAAACCATTAGACATAGGCCTGATTTACATTAGAGTCAAAAAGGTAGTCATAGATTAGGTTTATACTCAAGTCAAAAAGATAGATAGAAGTCAGGTTTAAACAAGTGTAAAAAAGGTAGACATAGTTCTGGTTTATACTAGAGTCAAAAAATGTATGCATATGATTTAGAAACCTAAGACTATTATGTCTATTACTACTAGAAGCAAGAAAAATAAGATGAAAAGAAAAAATAGTCAAAAGTTAATAATAATTGACAATGTTTCATGTAATGAATTCAAATAGGCCTACTGCTAATACCAGTTTTCTTTTAGATAAACAAATATGGCTCTTGCTTCTTTAGGTAAACTGCTGAAGTGTTCATGGTAATTACTGAATTTTTCTATCAAGCTTTAGATAATAACATCAAGGTTTGGGCTGTGGCTTTAGATATCTCAAAAGTGTTTGACAGGATTTGGCTTGCTGGCCTTCTTCAAAAGCTGAATGGTTATGTTGTTTCTGGCTGAATATTTGACTTGATTCAATCTTTCTTAAAAATTGTGAAATGAAAGCTATATTGAATGATCACACTTCTAGATCCTTTGACATTAATACAGGGGTTCCCCAGGGCTCTATCCTTAGACATACATTGTTTCTTATCTTCATCCCAATGTAAGCAGTTCCCAACTCAGTTTTTATGCTGATGATACAACTATTTACTTCTGTCTTCTTTTTATCTAATTTTTCTGGCTTCTAGTAGTAATAGACATAATAGTCTTAGGTTTCCCTCTTCATAGTAAGTCCAATAGGTCTGATAAAGTAAAACTGACAGCTGATGTCAAAGATGACTTCCAATCAGTTATTAACTGGTGCAAGAAATGGCCTCTAAATTTTAACTCCTCCAAAATGAAACTGCTATCTTTCAGTCATAAGAGAAGTATATTTTTACCTTCCATTCGTATGGCTTTCTAACCTCCAGGAGAGCAACTTACTGTGCCTTCTTGGTCTAATGTTTTCTACAGATATGTTGGTTCACTGTGTCATGCCAGAAAATGTTTCTCACAAGAATCCTGTATGTTTATAAACCTACCATTCAGCCATAAACTGAATATTGCTGCTAAATCTGGTTTGGTGCTCCTGCTATATATCTCAAGATCCTCAACAAAATCTATGTATCTTGACATTCTTGATAAAACCCAAAGAAAGGTCTGTCACATTATAACTCCTGACCTGGCATCTCAACTTCCATCAATTTCCCATAAATATTTTTATGGCAGTTGTTCTAATGAGCTTTTCTCCTTGGTACCTAGACCCCAGTGGTGTAATGGTGACCTTAATTTTAACAAGAAAAATCAAGTAGAAGTGGAAGTGACAAAATAACAGATGGAGATATGATGAGGTTGTGATAAGTAAAAGAGATTTTATTTACTGTGATTTAAAAGATTCAATTGTTTGCTCATTCCAGGGTACCATATATCAGTTGTAGAAGACTGAGAGTTTGTTCAGCGTATAACACAAGGGAGTAGTCAAGATATACATAGAAAAAATCAACACGCCTATGTAGTACAGGGAAATGAATTCAGAGGGAGAAAATCAACACGCCTATGTAGTACAGGGAAATGAATTCAGAGGGAGAAAATCAACACGCATATGTAGTCAAGTGCGATAGACTTGTGGGAGGAAATCATCATATATATGTAGTCAAGTGAGATAGATTCATGGGGAAAATATTCCATAAATTATCACTTTTTGGTAGTTGAGAGTTAGTCTGTTGCTGATGCTGGTTTCATGGCTGGCCAAATGATGGCAGAGCCTTGTTGTTGCTGCTGATGGCCTAGGCCATTGTGTAGTCCACTGTGCTTGGTTAAGCTTACCTGACATGGGTGTCTGTTACTAATGTTAGTTAAGTCAGATGTGTCCCAAGGGTGGAATCAGCGTTGGCTTTATAGTTAGTGAGTGACTCAAAAATGGTTGCTGCAAAAATCGTGTGTACCTTTTTCTGATTGGCCAGTAAAGATGTTTTATGAGCTTTGTATTTTAGGGCGACATAACAGATGTGGGTGTATGGAGTGGAACTAAATTAAAGTCTGTTTTTCTCATACGAGCTGTGGATGTCGAAGTGAGCACTTTTGTTTGAGTTAAAGAACTGGTGTTTCAACAGGGTATGAAAGTGGCATTATTGCCTTGCTTGGGGTGAAATGATTAAAAGCAAATGTTGTAAACAAGCAACAAAACTAAAATGTAAGAAAGACAAATGAAAAATTAATAATAACGACACCGTGCTGTCTCAGAAATTTGTACAAACTTCTTTATTGTTTACAGCTTTTATCTTTATTTTTGCCTAATGTCTGTCATGTCAACAATTTGGGCAAATGAGGAATTCTAATTTAGAAAGGTTAAATCTATACTGAATGCACACACTTTAAACATGCACAGAGAAAATGACTGATTTGTGAAATTAGAGTTTCACACACACAAGTGAGATTAGCATAGTATCTGTGCACTACATCTAGCTTAATTTAATTTTCCCATGCTGTCCAAGCAGCAAAACATTGAAATAACTAACATGCCAGTTGGTTGCATAACTCAGGACAGTATTCACTTGTTAGTTATATTTATATATTTGTTTCATTTAGCATTACAGAAATCCAGATGAAGAAACAAAGAGACAGAAAAATCCTTATAATTTTTTTTATTTCATGTTAAAAAGTGGATATGCTATCCCCTGCCCCCACAAAGAGACAAAAACAAAAAATGAAGACAAACCACTTAACAGGTATAACTGCAAAAAACAAAATTTTGTCCAACCAAACAAGGTTGCCTTGCTTAGCAGTCTTTAATAAAAATCACTGAAGCGTTTTGTGTCCAACCTTGTCCAGATGCAATGTGTTTGGTGGAAAATGGCCCTTAGCATAAACATCAACTGAGGAATGGCCAACAAAATGGCAGATATTTGTCAGTGACCTTTGAAAGGTTTGCTGGCCCCCTGAAGGCAGCAGCTTGAAAAATTCATAATCATTTTTGGGTAGTTGAGGCTGTATGTAATGGAGAGGGTGTCTGCAATAGATTCTGTTGTTGTTAGTTGGTGGCGGTAGATGAATTGACAAATAGTCTACCTCGAGGGTGTGATGTCTCTCCTCTGCGTATTCCTATCACCTCTAGTGTACTAACACACAACCTATAAAGAGGAATAGCACTCAAAACTATTTCTGTACTGTCCAATTCATATCACATACCTTTGTGATGGTGAGATAGAGAGAGAGAGAGAGAGACAAACAAAGAGTTAGAGAGCAAGAAAGGATATGGTACCATGATCCCTGCTGCAAACAATATTTTTGTCTCCATCTCTTGTTTATCCAATGCTTCCAAATCATAAAATTCAAGAGCTATATATATATATATATATATATATATATATATATATAAATGACAAATTTCTGTGCTGTAATTCCCCCGAAACAGGTAAAACTTATTACAAAAATTGGAAAACTGCAAAACTTGTTGTCACTAAGCAAAATAACCCCATCAAATCTAAACTAGTGATGATCAATACAATGTATCAATTTCACTGCCCAGTACAAGTCCGTGTTTCTTAACACAAATCAATTATCTATATTGGGCATACAATTCCTTGAGTAGATGCCTCACTTATCAGATCAAAATGCTATAAAAAGCATTTATCAACTCACAATTTACAAGAACCTTTAACAAAAATTCTGGTTGAAAACACTAAAATTCTGTATAAATCCCATTACCAGAAACATCTTACTATTAGAGAGGCCCTGTTAAAACATCTTTCTCCTACTATCAACCTCACCTTACTTAACAACAGAAATGGAGCATTAAAAATTTTTTAAAAATAGAAAGATGCTCAAGTGAATTCTCGCCATGCTCAACATGTGAAGGCATGAAATAAACACTCCTATTCAAAACAGCACAAAAATAAAATACAACTTAAACAGTCAAAACATGAGGATAAACTAACAACACCAAAAGCAAAATTTCCTTAAAAATGGCTAAAGAAGTGGCCAAAAGAACTTGGTACAATGAAAATTATGGAAAATCTCTGTACTTCCATACTCCTACAAAACAAAAATGTAAGGATGCTGGAAAAACTAAATAAAAAATTAATAAAATCTTCCTTGTCTGACATATTTAATGAAAGATGTTTAAATATACATTAATACATATATATATCACATAAAAATTACAAAATATAAAAACCTTAGCAACTTAAGTTTCCCCCTTCTCAAATGTGACCAAAAGGGTGAAATTTAACTTACTAAGATTTTTATATTTTATAATTTTTATGTTGATTTAGTTTCTATACAGTATTTAAATTTTTTTTTTACAGTAAGGTTCACCCTGCACCAGATCCAGGGGCCACTTCAGGTATAAGGTTATATTAAGAGGCAGTTTATGCAAACAGTGGCATAAGATAATAGTTCATCCTTGACTTAAACAGGTTAAGATTGTAGTCAGTATCCTCTTGGGAGTCAGTTCCACAGAGCAGTTGTTTGGGGAAAGAAGTGTAACTTACTTTATAATTGTTATGGTGACCTACCTACATGGGAATGAACTCTTCCTCCTAAATAAATACCAACCTGTGAGACTTGCTGGAGGCAGTCGAGACGACGGTAGTGAAACCTGGCCGTTTACTTCTATCAGCTGACTAATCACAGTCTTACTTTGTATATGTCTGTTATTTCAACACACTTGTTTAACCTACCTTTTTCTACCCTTTTGTCTTTCTTTCTGGTCCCTAACAGGCCACAACAATAATAAACAAGAAATTTGCCATAGAAACAAAGAAAATAGTTCTGAACTGCTATGTAATTTCAATCCTCCTAAATAGTGAATGTTAAATGATTTTCTCACAGGTGAAGAAGAGACTTGAAGCAATAGAGATGTGGTTCTACAGAAGGATACTTAAAATACTATAAATGGAACATATAAGAAATGAGGACATTTTTTAGAAAGGTCACTTATATTTAGAATCATAACAGTTGAACAGTTGAAATTTCTTGGGCACATTATGAGGAAAGAGGGCTCAGAAAATTTGACACATATAGGAAATAATGACAGCAGAGAAAAATATCAAGTATCTCACCTAACAAACTTGTGTAAAGCAATGGTAGAACATCAAGTAGGAAGGATAGTAATGAGACAAACATTACTTTGAGCTACAAAGGATAGGAAAGTGTGGAAAGCTATAACCAGGTGTCTCCTTAAAGGATATGTCACACTAACAAATATCAATGAAAATATAACAACTAATAAATTTCTGTGGATTCAGAAAGGTGTTTTTATTTATCTAAGTTAAATTCAAATTTCCTTTAGTTTTTATACGGGATACCTTTGTGATTTTCTTATGCTGTTGCTTTCCAATTCATTGAAGGATTGTTTTAAAACATTGCAAAAGACACTTTTCTTTTATGATTAAATGAAATGGCAGCAACACATATATCACCACAATATATGCTTGCGAAAGGTTTGGCTAGGAGGAGTGTTATTGTTTTCACACTGACTCCTCTATATCTTCTTTGTCCATGACTACAAGATGTGATAGGGAAATAATTTGATTAAAGATATTGGCTTGAGATAAAGGCTTCTCAATTTCCTGGACACCTTTCCTGATAATGAGATGGCATCGATACCAGCTCAAATATAAAATCTATTAGCTTTTGTTTTTAGATACGACAAAACAAATTCGTAATTTCTCTGGCTAACACAAAAACTTTTCACGTATTATTTACAGAGTCCTAACAAGCACAGTGAACCCGTAGATATTCTAAAATGATGGAATAGTGAAATACACTACTGATATTTTTTTTTTAGTTTAGATTAATCTGACACTCATCCTTAATCGGTGAGCTTCCAGTAAGGCTTGCAAAACTAGTTTGCTACCTCGTTGGATTCCTGGAAATTCCTCAGTTGTCGAGAACATTTTCTTTTTATTTTAGTGGCCCAAGAGCCACTTAAAGCAGAGTATTAATGATTGAGATTGTTGTAAGGGTGTAAGAGACGGGGAAGGAGGAAGTAAGAAGTGCATATTATGAGGATATGTAGCATATATATTGGTTGAGCTTAAACTTGAAGAGGTTGAAATTGTAGTGGTTGAGGAAACATTCTCTCAGGAGTTTATTCCACAAAGTAACAGTTCTAAGGAATGAATGGAACTTACTCCTTACAAAAGGAATACAAATGGAATGGTGATATTTGATGCCATGAACATCGCATGGCAGGTCATAGCTGTGAAGATCTGAAATGGTAGAACTAAGGAATGTAGCTTGTTTTAACATTTACCATAGCAATTTGAACTCTGTCAAAGCTGAACTGAGTGAACTGGGTAGTACCAGTCTGATATGGTTGCAATAGTTTATTTTTGGTCTAATCTAACTCTTGTAAAGATAGAGTATGCTAACAGGAGTTAGGCAATTTCTGGTGTGATAAAAGGAACCAACCATTCTTCTATTATCTTTAGTGATGTTACGAATATTATGAGTTCCATTTACACTATTTACATTGTTTTCATTTTTATTACTATATTCATGTTTTGGCCATTGATAGTTACCAGGTGATATCTGGAATTTTGGACTTTGGGTAATTTTTTTCTAATTCCACATGCCATGCCTTTGCATATCTCAGTTAATAGCCCTTGATAACTCAACTCTCCAAGTTTTTTGTTCTCTCTGCTGTGGCTAGGGATTGAACTTACAAATCTTTGGGTCAAGTCATTTTTGGATCAATCAACTGATGCTTTTATCCACTGGGCCATTTGTGAGTGAATTTTTGGGTGTTATAAACCTAATGTCACAGTAACCATTTTTTAACAGAGTTCATATTACAATTATTTTGTTATTGTTGTTTTTCTATAGTTCTCTTTATTACTGGTTCCCATGTTGTATTCATTTCTATGCTTTACCAGCTTATGAGATTTTTGTAGCCTAGGGTATGCATTGATTCCTTAAGTCAGAGGTGGCCAACCTTTTGATTCCATGCACCAATATTTTGTATGATTAATTTAAATGTGCCACACAAACATTCACTTCCTTTCAGTACGTGTTGTAATATGGACATATTTTAAAGTTATAATAAAATCTATTTATTTGAAAAATATATGCTTATGACCAGGGGCATATCCAGGAGTTTTGAAAGGGGGTGCCATCAATCAAAGCTTTGACTTTTTTTTCTCTTCAGAATGAGTAGAAGTGGCTTCTTTTCATCAAAAGGATGCAATGCGCCACTTATGGCCCATATGCCACAGGTTGGCCATCCTTGCCTTAAGTTTTTGAAATTAATTAAAACTGAGATATCCAAAAGTATAGCATGTGGAATTAGAACAATCTACCCACATGGACTAGATAAAGGGTTTGATTTGAAATTCCAAATATTACCTGATGAAGGCTGGAGTGTACAATGGCTGAAACATTATGAATATGGCAATAAAAATGAGGACAGCAGTCCGAACAATGTAAATAGTTACTATACCTCATCTCAGTAATATAAACATATTGTGAGTTCCATCTTATGTCTGGATAGAGCTTTAAACCTGATAGACATTCGAAGCAAAGAGCCTCATTGAGTGTATGACTACTCGTCAAGACTGAAGAAAATTTAAGGTCTGCTTGTTGGTGATAAAACCTTACTAGCTTTGTTTATTATAGTTATTTAAAGAATATTATTTTTTATCTCATATGTTCACATGTCTCTCATGCTTTACCTGTATCTTCTCATTTTCTGCCTTATCCTTTCCAATCTTTGAATAGCTATTGTATCTTTTTGTCAAAATGCTATGCAATCACGGGTTAGCTTCATATGCAAAAAAGGAATCAGAAATATGTAAATGTTTTTTCTCCTGTATCCTCTCTCTTATCCATTTACTGCTCTATCCCTCAATACAAAATTTTAATGTATCGCAATGGTTATACTTTTCATTTTTCACTTATTATCTCTAGATATACAGCCAGCAAGTCTGTCTCTTTGTCTTTCAGCTCAATCACTTCCCATCTACACTGCAATCAAGTCTGCTTTTCGTTATTTTTAAAGACATGTTCCAATTGCTTAATATTTTTCTCACTTCCAAAAGACATCTATTGCTATTCCTCAGTGACTTCAGATTTCTGTGTCACACTTTCTGTTTAATAATAACTGTACCTCTAGAAATTTCTGTTTTTTTTTGTTTTTTTCTTACAATAAAGTTCACCCTGTACAAGGCCTGGGTGCCACTCGAGGTAGAAAGTTACATTAAGCAGCACTTTATGCATATAGGAGGGGAAGATAACAGTTAATCCTAGCAAGACTGTAGTGATTGGGAAAACATCCTCTTGGGAGTGAGTTCCATAGAGTAGTAGAAGAAGCTGCTCGAGTAGAACTTACTTGTCACCAGTGGAATATGGAGAGAATGTGGGTGGTTTGCTATGATTTGAGAGGCATGGCAAGTCCTAGCTGTGAAGGTTAGTACCTGTGGAACTAATGAATGTTTGTCCAAGCACTTTCCATGGGAATAGTGATAAAACAGTGAGGGGCATATATATATGAGAGAGAGAGAGAGAGAGAGAGAGAGAGAGAGAGAAAAAAAATCCATGGGAAATAGATACTACTGGAATTATGAGGAGAATGTCTGATGCTCCTGAGGATCAGTATCTTCTCATTCGCTCCCTTATCCTTTCTAATCTTCTTTTCTGCATGTTTTTATTGAAATGCTATACAAATATGGATTAGTTTTATATGTGTAAAAGGAATAAATAATGTATATGTTTACTGCATCATCTCGTTTATCTTTATTTCTATTTCCCTCATATCGTTTACTGTCTATTTCTTCCATAGATTAATGAGTTCAGTAAATGTTGCCATTAAAAGCAATTAAAAATTAAGGTGGATGTTAAATTTAATTTATGACATTTAACAATGATTCAGCTCATAAAAACATGATTCTGATGACATTAATATTCTTTTATGTGCTGTGTTATTTCCAGATGTGAAAGATAATGGTCCTTCACAACATCCTATCCTTTTAGCTCTTACTACTTGTTCCTTTACTATTCTTCCCAGTCTCTGTTCTCCCATTCATTTGCACAATGCTCATCAGGTAGGTTACTAGGTTAATATTCTTTATAGCGGAGTCTCTTCTATGGATTCAGTTGCTATGAATGAGGGAAAGTTCAATTGTGTTTGCTCTGTTTTGCTATCAAGATGTATTTATTTGGTAGGTTTGTTTTGAACCATAATTTTACTTTTCTTTACCATTCTTACATCCCACCCACCCCTTGAGCCCAATTTGTTGGGAAGTGCAAGCGGGGAAAAGCCATCAACCCTAGCACAACAGGGTACAAGAATGGTATACTGATATTTAAGTGGGCACAGGCACATATGCCTCCTACTTTCTGCTGACCAAGTTCAGAGGTACTTCAAGCAAAGCATGGCCATATTGTGCCTCTTATCCCCTCAAACACACTGAAACCTTAGCAACCACATTTTAACACTCATGAGGTGTATGCTTCTGTGTTATGTTATTTTAACTTCAGTTTTAAGTTTGCATTCATATATTTATGTAAACTTATGTATATATATGTACCCATGAATGGAGGTGGTTAAATTTTGTTGTGACCAGTTGATTGATCAGATCAGGCCTCTCAAACCACCTGTCGAGCTCAAGTAGCAGCCAAAGTGGAGTGTTGTAGTATGCATTATCTCGCAGGGTAATGGACTACTCAGCCAACAGGATTCTGTCCTCAGGCATTATAGCTCACCACCCATGGCCAACATGTGGCTCTTTTGATGGGACCTTACCCAACTTCATGGGGATGCAGTCAGCATATTCTTAACCCTGGCTAACAGGGCATTCAAAACAATAGAAAAGAGTGATGAAGACTACAGAATATCAAGGAACACATATTAACATGTAAAAATAAAATAATGATTTATTTGTATTCATCAAATATATGTTTGTATGTTTTAGATTTAATTATAAATATAGATTTTTGGTTTTCTTTCCTTAATAAAAGCTAACACCTCCTAAAAAAGGTATTATCAATATTTTTTCAAAATGATAAAGAAGCTGAAACTCACACAATGTAGTGTTCTTAGAAAGACATGACAGAAACTAAACTATACAACTTACAGTAAACAAATCAGAATATCTAAATAAATATAATAATATAAATAAGGAAATATTGAAATAAATATAATAATATAAATAAGGAAATATCTAAATATAATATAAATAAGGAAATATCTAAATAAATATAATAATATAAATAAGGAAATATATAAAAACCAAATTCTCAACAGTAATTTTTAGCAATGGATCATAATCTCCATTACATGGACACAATAGGAAAGTTGATTTTGGGTCCTTTATGAAAAGAGTCAAGCAACATAACTTAGAAGAGGGCTCAGGGGGAAATGCTTAGGTCTAGTATTGTAAGTATTAAAATTATATATCCCATCAAAGGATAAAGATGATAGTATCTAGCAACATGACTTAGACAGAGGAGCAGGTGGAATGCTTTGGCAACTATCATTGACATTAAAATTATAGGTTCCTTTAAAATGTATGATGGTATGTCAAAAACCATGACTTAGACAAGGGAGTTGAAGGAATGCTTTGACAACTATCATTAGCAGTAAAATTATCAATCCCTTCAAAATGGATGATGACAGTGTGAAAAAACATGGCTTAGATGGGGAGCTGGAGGAATACTTTGGCAACTACTGCTAGCAATAACATTATCAATACCTTCAAAATGGATAATGACAGTGTCAAGAAACATGACTTAGACAGGGGAGCTGGAGGAATGCTAGGTGACTATTGTTAGTAGTAAAATTATCAGTCTCTTCAAAGTGGATGATGAAAGCGTCAAGAAACATAACTTAAATGATGGAGGTGGATGAATGCTATGGCAAGTATTGTGAGCAGTATAATTATTGATCCCTTTAAAATGGATGATAGTAGTTTCAAGAAACAATGAATGATGGAGATGGAGGAATGCTTAGGTAAATATCATTAGCAATAAAATTATTTATCAATCCAAAATGGATGATGGTAGTGTCAAGAAACATAACTTAAATGGGGGAGCTGGAGGTAGATGTTGGCAGTTATTATGAGCAATAAAATTGTCAATCTGTTCAAAATGGATTATGGTTGTGTCAAGAAACATGACAGATGAAGGAGATCAAGGAATACTTTGGCAGCTATCATGAGCAATAACATTGTCAAACCCTTCAAAATGGATTATGGTTGTATCAAGAAACATGAGAGATGAAGGAGATCAAGGAAATCTTTGGCAGCTATCATGTGCAATAACATTGTCAATCCCTTCAAAATGGATTATGGTTGTGTCAAGAAACATGACAGATGAAGGAGATCAAGGAAATCTTTGGCAGCTATCATGTGCAATAACATTGTCAATCCCTTCAAAATGGATTATGGTTGTGTCAAGAAACATGACAGATGAAGGAGATCAAGGAATACTTTGGCAGCTATCATGAGCAATAACATTGTCAATCCCTTCAAAATGGATTATGGTTGTGTCAAGAAACATGACAGATGAAGGAGATCAAGGAAATCTTTGGCAGCTATCATGTGCAATAACATTGTCAATCCCTTCAAAATGGATTATGGTTGTGTCAAGAAACATGACAGATGAAGGAGATCAAGGAAATCTTTGGCAGCTATCATGTGCAATAACATTGTCAATCCCTTCAAAATGGATTATGGTTGTGTCAAGAAACATGACAGATGAAGGAGATCAAGGAATACTTTGGCAGCTATCATGAGCAATAACATTGTCAATCCGTTCAAAATGGATTATGGTTGTATCAAGAAACATGACAGATGAAGGAGATCAAGGAAATCTTTGGCAGCTATCATGTGCAATAACATTGTCAATCCCTTCAAAATGGATTATGGTTGTGTCAAGAAACATGACAGATGAAGGAGATCAAGGAAATCTTTGGCAGCTATCATGTGCAATAACATTGTCAATCCCTTCAAAATGGATTATGGTTGTATCAAGAAACATGACAGATGAAGGAGATCAAGGAATACTTTGGCAGCTATCATGAGCAATAACATTATCAATCCCTTCAAAATGGATAATCTTAGCATAAAAATAAATACCATTAATTCTTGAACATTCAAAACAGAACATTTCTCTGCTGAATAAGATTCAAGCTAAAGAGTATATTCATACAAGAAAATGTTCCTTCACACCAAATTAATGAAATTGTCTCCAGCCTTTTCATATATTAATCCAATACAAATCTTGTAATCATATCATTAGCTCATTAATACTGACTTTAAAATTCAGTATTATGAAAATCAAAAATCGAGTATTAATTATGTTTCCAAAAATCCGTATTATAGATCCATAAAAATCCGGTATTAACTGTAAGCTCTTACATGTAACACATCAGTGCCCACTATTCTCAAAATGCTCATTAATGGGTTAAAACTTAAATGACATATATGAAAATGGAAAATCATATTCAAGCAAAGATCTTTGAAAAGCAATAGAAACTGATGTAAATAATGTTAAAAGAGAAAAATTAACAAAATCAGTGAGTGAAAGACTAATGAAGGTTAATGAATGTCAACAGTCCATATTAACATACATAAATAAAAAATAATTTATTCACATATGCTAATGAAATATTTCTCTAGACTATATCTTTTAGATTTAATTATAAATAAAAATTCATGTTGAACTTTGCTTAATAAAAACGGACATGCACACAAACAATTCATAATCAATATTTTTAAAAGGGTTTAGATATTATAAACTGAAAATCGAGTAATTTATTACTCATATAAATATCAATATATCCTGAAATTTTCACTAACATCGTTTGGTTAATACAAATTTTATTAGGGAGACATTGACTTGCATAATCAAATCTAGCATAATGTAAGACGTGACTGAAAAGACTTAAGTTCTATGGGGCCGTTTTATAGCAGAAATGATATAAAATCACTATGGTGCCATAGATTTTGCAAGTATGTGCAATTAAATTTCCTGGTTTGTAAAAATAACATAAAACGAAATAGCAACTGTGGTCTTATTCTCAGAACGGTAGCTTTTGTCTTGAGAAAATCAAAATGAAATTGGTAGCAGTAAAATAAACATAGAAAGTTAGCAATAGAAATGTTATTTAAGACCTGTTTGCTATCTTACACATAAGTTTGTTCTTCTAGGGATTAAGCCTAAACCTTTCTGCAGTTTACACAATTTTAAAAGTAAGTAGTGATATCTACACGGAAAAAGAATGGTGAAAGAGGGGAGAAGAGAAATGAGACTTGAAAGGCGGTAACGGGGATCAAAAGATAATAAGAATGGAGATTTAATCACCTGAAAACACTGATAAGGGGGAAAGAAAAAAGAGCAAAGAAATAGAAAGAGAAAAGAGAAAACGACAAGATAGTAAGATTGTGAACGTAAAGGATGAAACGTGGTATGAATGGAAAGAACAAAACAAAGAGAGGGAGGAGGAAAAGATCAAAGGAAGAAAGGTGGTAAGACTGAAAAAGAAAGAAAGAAAAGTGAATCAAAGAAAAAGAAAGGAAAGTGAATCAATAAAGAAAATAATGTGTAGAAGAAAGAAAGAAAGAAAGAAAGAAAGAAAGAAAGAAAGAAAGAAAGGACTAAGAATAGAAGAATTGTAGGGGAAACGATCAAAGAACGAAAAAACGATGAAAAGAGTGGAAAAGATAAAGAAAGAAAGAAAGAAAGACAGGCAGAAATTTACAAAGTGGAAGTAAAAAAGAAAGAATAAAGGATGAGAAAGACAGAGAACTTGACAGACATAATGAAAGAAAAAAAAAAGAAAAAAGAAAAGAAAAGAAAGAAATGGGGGACAAAAGAAAAGCAAAAAGGGTTTGAAAAATCCTAGCGAGAAATCGGGTAAGATGAAAGTTGGGTGAATATAAAAAAAAAAAAAAGAAAAAAAAAGAACGAGACGGAAAGATTGCAACTAAGTACATTTCCAGAAAAGGACAGATCTGAAACAGGAAGTAAAACAAATGATAAATGATGACAAGTCCTTAACCGCCACTCTCTTCATCTTCCAAGATTCCCGCCTCTGGGTGCCTCTTCCGGCTCTATAAACTCCATAAGCACCAACAACTGCAACAACACTCTAAATACTTCAGTTTGAAGTCCAGGTGAGAAAAAATGGTGAAGCGAACAGAATGAGGCGGAAGATTTCAGAAGCAACTTCACAGGGAAGGCGGAAAGAAAGGTGTTGGGCGTTTGGAAGAGAAGGAAAGTTACGTGATTATTGTTCACTCATCCGCTGTCTTCCAAGACGAAGCGTTGTCGTCTGCAATAGGCCAACTTCAGTCGCGAGTTTGTGAAAAGAAGAAAGAACGTCGAGTAATTAACTTAGTAGAATATATACTATCGATACATTCGTACATCTTTTTCCTCCCACTTCTCACAAAGTTGGCAAGGGGTCTGCGGCAGCGGTGGGCGAAAATGGTGGTGATGACGGTAGTAGGTCTCGTTAGCGAAACGAAGGTTTTACACGCCACGTGCCGGCTTTATTAGCAGGCGTGAGCGCAGAAGATGGAGTGCGTAAAAGAGGCAGGAGAAAAAGGACTTGTTTGCAGGGTTGTGTTTCACTTGAGATTAGTGGTCTGGGGTTAAAGGATTGTCGATTATGTCGATGTCAGGAGAGCGAGAGTGTGAAGAAAAAGAGAGAAATCCCTAGCCTGCTTCTTTTTTTTCTTTCTTTGATCTATTTTATTCTTCCTTCTATTCTCCCGACGTTCTTTGCTCCCTTCTTTGATCTTTTCCTCTTTCCATTTTTTATCTCTTTCATTCTTCGCACTTTCGTTCTTTCTTTCCTTTTGATCTTTTCCTCTTTCCATTTTTTATCTCTTTCATTCTTCGCACTTTCGTTCTTTCTTTCCTTTTGATCTTTTTTTTCTTCTTCTTGCTTCCATTCTTTCCACTGTTCTTTTTCTTCTTTGATCTTTTCCTCTTTTCATTCTTTTAACTCTTCCTTTGTTCCTTTCTTTCTTTTCATTTTTTTTTTCTCTCTCCCATTCTCCCCATTATTCTTTCATCCTTTATTTCTTTATTTCCCCCCCCCTGCTTCCAATATTCTTCTCTTTCTTATACTCCTTACTATTATTCCTTTCTGTCGTCTTTCTTTCCTTACCCTTGCTTCCAATTTTCTCCTCTTTCCTATTATGCCCCACTATTTTTTTCTTTCTTTTTCTTTCTTCTATTTCTTCCTTTCTTTCCACTGATCTTTCTTTTTTTTATTTCTTTGATGTGGCTAGATTAGGTGAGATGAGAGTATGTCAGATAGCCTGAAATGATTTATTGAAGTTGTTTTTAAATGACGAGTGTGTGCTACTGATGATTCTCTGTATATATGCGTGTGTTAAAACAATTTTGTGTTAAAATGAGTTTGTGTCCGCTTTCTGTATGTGCATTGTAATACAAGAGCCAGAGAAAGTTAAAAGTTCGTTTTTAATCTTGGATGTCGAAGATAATTCGTGTCTAACAAAGCAGGCTAAGTTATTTACGAGATCTACTCAATTTGATTATTGTTGCTTTTTTGTGACAACATTCTAGTTCAATATCCCCTTCGTACGTTAGAGCAAACGGCGTGAAATCAGTTAAAGGAGTTGAAAAATGTCCTTAGAAACGAAGAAAAAGAGTACTGGACTAATGTGTAATGTCTAATCTCTTATATGTCAGTGAATACAGGACAGTTTCCTCACAGATGAAAACTTAAAGCAACCGAGGTGTAATTCTGCCGACGAATATTGGCAACACAATGGGCAGATAATGTGAGAAACGAGGAAGTTCTAAGGAGAATAGAAAGGACAAAGAAGTTATTCTAAACAATCAGAAAGAAACAGCTGAACATTTTGGGGACAAATAATCAGGTAAGAAAGTTTGGAAACTTTAACACTCACAAGACACACACGAGGCAAGAGAAGCAGGTAAAAGCATTGGGAAAACCTAAGTCTGAGCAAATGGCTGTCGAAAAGAGTGCTGTCAAGAAAAGAGAGATCGTAAGGGAACAAGTTTTGTTAAAAACAACAAAGGACATAAAACTGTGAAAAGACATGATCACCCACAGCCAGGTTCTGAAAGAACATACTGCACACACATATATAATAAAATAAGGTGTAATGTATCAGAGAACAGAGGGTGACAGAATGACAAGAGAACTGTGTTTCGTCTAATCATTAATGCTTCTTTATGTTCTTTATATCTACACTTTGTCTGCTGATCGGGTTATTTCAACAGCCAAAGAAAGAAGGAGAGTACAGAGACAGAAATTTTTTTAATAAAAAACAAAGGCGAGAAAAGTGGTTCGAATGAACCAATGTGCAGGCCTTATGGTGCGTTTACCTAATATCTTTCGTCAGTACAGATATTTATCTAAATATTTTAAATAAAGGTGGTTAGAGCGAAGTCGAAAGAACGTAAATGAAAGAAAACATGGAACCAAGTGGAGAAATGTGTTATATACCAACTCTCCAGTCCTGAAAGAAAGGCTAGATGATACAAAAATAGTCTCTTCTCATAAGTCCAGAACGTCATGTTACAAGAAGCTGTGTTTTGTCCACGTATCAGGAAAGCATCTTCTTGCAGCGGCTATACTAAAACCTTCCACAGTATAGAGTAGGTTTCATTGACTGGCCGTTAAGTATCACCTGACCGGCCAAGCGCAATACATCCCAAGGAAAGGAAACTCAACATTTACATATATATCTTTTATTAGTAGTTTTCTGAAAAGACTGACACTTAAAATGCCAAGACAAAATAAAAGTTTGTATTAGGTTTGGATATAGCAAAGCACCTCTGGTTGCAGAGTACATAGCAAGTGGGTATGGTATATGATGTAATCCCGAGGAAACGTTACTGACCTCAGCTATTTAACATCCCAAAAACGGTGTCTGTATTATTCGATTTCTTATTGGTCAGAGTCAATTAACTTCAGTCGCAAAAGTGGAGTTGACTCCAACCCTGCCACCTCGTTGGTTATAGTTCTGAGACTATTAACAAGAAGGTAGCCATTTTTAACATTGTAACTCCGCTCCTGGCACACAGAAGTCTGAGTATCTGAAGGTGACTAAGCTATGCTGACTTTTCTTGATGATAGCTGAAGTATTCAGGGAAACGCATTTGACTCGTTTTCTCAAGACCTAGTGACAATTCATAAAAGAAAAGACAACGATTTATGATCCCCCCCATTTACATCATCTAACCTACGTCCTTTGATGCTTCTCAACTTAGTCCCCTCGAATGTTGTTGTAGTATCACTCAAATAAAAGTTAGTGGAGGTATTCAAAAGCTTTTATGATGAAAATAAAATTGCAATAAAAAAAAAAAAAAAACGAACAGGAAGATAATGAAAGCAAGAAAAACTAAGAAATGAAGAGTGGCAAAAGTTCGGGTGCGTGTATTTTCAAATAGTTTGTACTTTCAATTAGAATTCTCTACTCTTGCCAGTTAGCTTATTCGTTGTTTTCCTTCATCTCTCTTGCCTTCAGTCTGTCCTGTATCAAATTTTACAAGACCCCCTTTCATAACTATGTACCCTAGAAATTTCAACTGTTTCTTCCTGTTAAATATAAGTGCCCTTTTTTTCTTGCATTTGTCTCTAGAACTTTGTCCATGCTCAGATGTTCAGTGTCCTCAGCATGCTTCTGTAGAACATTTCTGTTGCTTCAAGTCTCTCCATCATCTGTGAGGAGATTGTCTAGCATTCTCTGCCATACAGAGGCACTGATATTATATTACAATTCAATAGTCTTGTCTTTATTTTTAACAAAATGCTTCTATTTCTTAATACTTTGCTTAGCTTTCTGAAGACATCTTTCGCTATACCAATGCGCCTTTAAATTCCAGTGCTGCACTTTACACCCTCTGTTAAAACACTGCCCAGATATTTAAATTGTTGTCCTTATTTGATTTCGGTGTCACCAATTCATAATTTACATGTTGGGCTGTTCTTTTTGCGAACAACTATGCATTCAGTCTTCTTGCAATTGATGTTTAGTCCTTTCTTCTCGCTTTCCTTCACTACCTTATGTAGGAGTTCTTGTAGTTTCCTTTCTGTGTCTGCTATCAACACTCTGTCATCTACATATCTTATATAGTTAAAATTGTGGCTGCCAATAATGAATGCTGGTAGAATTTCTAATTCTCTCAGAAACACCTCACTGTATAGGTCTGGTGAGAAGACACATCATTGTCTTGTATCCCACTTTCTATTTTTGCATATTTACTGAACTCGTTTTCTTTTAGTATGCAGGCGGTTTCCTGGCCTATGCTTGAAATTTCATGAAATGTTCACTATAAAACTGCACTGGAAATGGTTGATTACAAAAATGTATTGGAAATAGTTTACTATAAAAATACATTAGAAATTGTTTTACTATAAAAATGCATTGGCAAATGGTTTACTGTAAAAATGAATTTGAAATGGTTTACTATAAAAACAATAGAAATACATTGAAAATAGTTTACTATGACAAAACATTCCAAATAGTCTATTATAAATATGCATCACACTTAGTTTACAAAGATTATATACTATAAAATGGTTTATTGAAGATTATTTACTATAAAATGCCTTGCAAATAGGCTGATATAAAATAAAATGTAAATAATTTAAAATAAAATATATTGCGAATGGTTTAATATGAAACTATTTCCCATGAAATGGTTTGATGGAAAAAAAACTACTGATTTAATTACTACAGTGTAACCCGGATATAAGAGAGATTTTCTCTGGTCCCGACAACTCTCTTATATCCGGGTTACACTGTATAAAAAAACATTGGAAATGATTCACTATAAAAATAGTTTGGACGTGGTTTATTTTAAAAGGCATTGTAATCGATGCAGTATACAAATATATTTTTGATCATACATAGAACTGCATGTATAAATATATAAATACATAAATATTTTAAAAAATCGCCCACAATTCTTACTTCTTAAATATTGATTATTTAAAAACCTGGTTTTCGCATTTATCGTCATCGCTTATTCATTCCGACAATGGATAGATTTTGACTCACTTTACTGAAGTTAAAAAT
>OZ010575.1:49417462-49517462 GCA_963932145.1 Acanthosepion lycidas
ACAGCCCCCCCCTAAGGTTGTAATTCAGAGTTATCTTCCTCCTATGATAGTTGCCAACCAAGGCTAAACTCCCCAGTCTACCCTGCTATTAAAGGGTATTTATCATTGAATCATATATAATAAAGTTCAATACTTATTCTTTTTATTATATCGGAATTTATAATAATTGCTCTAGTCAAATATCGGGCACTTAGGCAGATATTCTGTTCACCTACCGTTAATATACGTTAAATTATATCATTTTACGTTTATTAATAGTTATGCTGATAATATCTTTTACAAAAATGTATTGCTGCTAATATATATATATATATATATATATATATATATATATATATATATATATATATATAAATATATTCATTTGTTTTCTTATTTTCCTTCCTTTTTCATTTTTTGTATATTTTCACTTTCATTTTACTTTTTTCTTACATTTTCCTTCGTTCTTTTTCTGCTTTTTTAACATCATTCTGTGTTTCTTTCGTTTTCTCATACTTTCTTTCACTTTTTCTTTCTTCATCTCTTGCTTACTTTCCCGCTTTGTTTTCCTTTCTCTTTCTTTCTCTCTCCGTTTTCCTTTCTCTTTCTTTCCCTCTTTGCTTTCCTTTCTCTTTCTTTCTCTCTCCGTTTTCCTTTCTCTTTCTTTCCCACTTAGCTTTCCTTTCTCTTTCTTTCTCTCTCCGTTTTCCTTTCTCTTTCTTTCCCTCTTTGCTTTAACTTAATCTTTTTATCAAATATCTTCTTGGATTCTTTCTCCAATTTCCTCAATTAATGACAATTATTTAACAACCCATGAAGAACAAGCGCTCTATAAAAATGTCTCCCTTTCCTCACATTTCCCATTCCAAAGCCTAATTATTCTTGGTTCCTTATTTGTTAAGTGCTAATTAAGCAAATGACAACTTCATTATTTATTTTATCTCCATTTACTTTATGCTAGAAGATGGGGCAAGGATTTATTAATTTCATTAAGAGAACACCATTTCTTTGAAACCAATATCGGCTGATTCAGCACTGGGAAGACCCAAATTTTATTAAAAACAATAATACACGTACGCTATGATTGATTTACTTGATTACATTTAATTAGGGGAAATCTGATGTGGTAACATTTTTAAATACCGACACAGAAATTGGAAGAAAATTGTTTTGTTTTTTTGTTTTTGTTGATCTTGTGGTTAGTATGTATGCCTATATGTATGTACATATGTGTGTATATGTGCATGTATATATAAAGTTGTATGCAACCTGAACAGAATTACAAAACAAGCCAGGCCCTGTATAGAACAATTTAATTTGTCACTTCAGTAATAAGCATTGAAAGTAACTTGTTGGGTTCTAGAGCTGTTGTCGTTCTCTTCTTCTTTATGTGCCCTGTTCCCTCGGAGCGTAGTCGCTGACGACACTCCCCAATTTCCTTTCTTTTGTAACTCTTAATAATTGTCTTTTTTTATTTTTACAAAAGCTTGTTCTACCATCTATTTACTGAAGCTCACTTATGTATGTTATCCTCTGTCCCTCTTGCCTTCAATCTGTCCTGTGAGTATCAGATTTTACAAGGCTTCTTTCGTCGTTATATGCCATAGAAATTTCAACTGTCTCTTAATGATGTTAAGTATAAGTTTCCATTTTGTTTCCATTTCCCCTAAAACTTCATTGTCTCTCACATATTCGGTCAATGGTATCCTCAGTATCCTTCTGTAGAACCACATTTCTGTTGCTTCATGTCACTTCTTCATCTTTGAGGAGATTGTACAGCATTCACTGCCATATAGGACTGATAATAGTAACAGTTCAGTCAGGTAAGAATTCTTTACCAAATAATTTTTAAATTTGTCGTTCTCACGAGAATTAAAACCATGGATCAAACTTATCAGTCACATTCATAGTCGTTTGATAAGTCGACAGACATAATGTAAGTCCTGCAGACTCGGTTGAAGAGCATACGGGAACAACCTCACCCGACGAGACGTTGCAATAGTGATTTCGGCAGCAAGTAATTTTTTCAAGCGTGTAGTTGCTAGCCCCATACTCAACGAAGTTTGAATTCAGAGTTGTCCTTGTTCTCAGAGAACCCAGTATGTTATTAACCCCTAGAGAGAAAGAGATTAATATCTGTCCAAATTTATTTGTGCGAGAGTGAACGCAACGACACTGGGTGGAATTTGAACTTGGCACGCCAATGCAACTTGCTGGACCAATAATCACTATGCTGTGCGCACATCCAGTGGCTTGTATAATGACCATTAAGGCAAGCAGAGGATCAGAAATACCTAACGTAGTACACAAGATTATCTTAATCGCATCGAGATTAAAGCAGACATTGTTTAATACAAGTGCTAGTAATTATTATTTAATGGCTAATTGGTTAGAATATTCGCTTTCTGACCATGAGAACTGTGTGTGAATGTCACCAGGATCGACTTGTTCGTTGAGATGTTAACTCAAGCCATGGTTGTGCAAACAGGAAATCAAAGGCCATCGTGACCGAGGATTTGCGTGTACTGACCCTGTTCATGAAAATGATTACACCAGATTGTCGAATTACACCCAAAAACTAAACTAAAATCCAATAGGGATAGTTGCAGCATAAAACCCAGAAGGTCTCTATGGATTGAGCAAACGTCTGTAATAGAATTTGGCTAGCTACTCTGGTAGATGCGTGTGCCCGGAAATGAGTAATAACTGGACATTAAATATTATTTGCTAATAATGAAGGGAAATCTGATGCCCTAACATTTTTTTTACACATGCCTGGCGGGTTAGAGGTGGGGACACATCGCTTAAAGTGATTGTTAGTAAATGCTTTGAAGATAAGTCAATTGGACTTTTAAATACCGTACATACACTTACATAGTCCACAAAATATGCTTTCCGATGCAGTGGTGGTGTTGTCAGTGATGTTTTACGACCGCAATCATTAGAGGTTACGGGTCTTTCCATATCAGACCTCTCCAGTAAAACCAATCAGGGATGATCAGATCCTGATCCGCCTTCCCACAACAGGATAACACTTTACACACACACACACACATATATATATATATATATATATATATATATATATATATATATATATATATATATATATATATATATATATACAGGTTTATTCAAAAAGAAAGAAATTTCGAAAATTTAATAGAAACAAATGCTAAGAGATGGAAACACATTCAACACATTACTAGGTAAGAAAAGGTTCAGAGTTATTAAAATAAATCAATTTTTTTTTCAAACGTGTTCAAATGCTTCTTTTGCTGTTTTTATTTCAGATTTTGTATAAATTTAAATTGTAATAATTTATGCCAACCCTTATAGTGGCCATAACATGAGAAAAGCTCCTTTAAAAGGAAATTGAAATAGACCATTTTTATATACGTAATTAAAGGAACATTATATATATATATATATATATATATATATATATATATATATATATATATATATCCACTCATTATATATAATACAACAATAAAATATAGTTTTAAGGTATGTTTTATTTAGAGCATAAAACTGCTGAATATCCATGATAGAGCATATGTAAATATTAACAATTACTACATGGCTTGTAGATTGCGTTCACGCATGCAAAAAGATTGTCCCTATTGGGTGTTGAACTCTGTGACCACACCGACTGTTGTATATATATATATATATATATATATATATATATATTCTAGTCGCCTGACGATTGCAGTAGCGTGAAAATTGAGTAGGGATTCAATTTTTTTTTCTGAGCTGTAATGCTTTGAAGCGTATTTGCTTTGTCTTGGTTATTTAGACATAGAGTAATTTATATTACTGTCTAGGCAGGTGTCTGCCTTTTTGAACAATAGCATAAATTAAAAACTTTCACACACACTTGGGTTGTATATTAATATTGTTTGTTTTATTATTTCAATTAGTTTCTACCATCATCATCAGGAGAAAAAATTCCCTGCTCGTTAGTAGCAGTGAATTATAGGAGCGAATGACTGTCTCTGAAGAATGTGAACTTTATCTGTAATTTTCATTTATTTTTTATCTTTAATTTTGGTCAGTCCTTGTATTGGTTAAACGGCCTCTTTCAGGTTTAAGATAGAGGCTGGGAGATTCTTGAGTCTCAAAATTCCCTCCTTGGTCATTTTGACAGTTTTATTGGTTGCTGAAAAGGGGATGTGTGTGTTAAGTGTATATAATCTTTTAGTTTTTTTTGGGGGAGTGTGTGTGATGATGTGTGTATGTGCATATATTTGTGTATATGTGTGAGACCTCAACACCTCTGCAAGCATGTCTGTCTTTCGTTGGTGAGAAATGTGGATAGGGTTTGATTTATAGGATTATATATTAATTCTATCTCTGTTGTTAAATTTGTTGTTAAGTCCCTCTGGATAAAGTGTTTTCATGCGCAAAATCCATTTGTTTTTATGTTCCTCTAATATTTGTCTAAGGTTATCTTTTCTGCCTATTTCTATTTTTTCAATAATAGTGAATTTTTCATGGCTTTTAAAATCATGTCTAGGTGGACATGTTCTACAGGTAGTAATCTTTCATGTGGAGTCGACTTGATCCGATTCCGACAATTATTAATTCTGTAATGAAAGAGCCATTCAGATTTTCCCACAATCTTTTCTGGCATAGTGCGCATTCTTATAAGTAAATTATGTTATGACTTCTACAGTTAGAGTTGTGGTAGATTTTGAAAATAGATTTAGCGACTGAGCTAGTGAACGAATTGGTATGTCTAATGTGGTTACAACATAGGCTCCTTTTGTTACATGTTTGGGAAAATTATGTTGTTTTTATTATTGGTGTATTACGGGTTACCTTATCATCTGAAATTTGCTTATTACCGATAATTTCCTTAAGGTTCTTAGGTCTACTATATGCTAGAAGGCCGGGTTTTTTAGGTCTGGTGTGAGATATTTTTCCTAGCGACTTTTGATTATCTGATCTTCTTAAGTGTGGAAATGGCTTTATTTATTTGTTCCCTGATTAGATGTTGTTTATAGCCACGTGTTGTGAATTGATGCTCGATATTTTTAGTGTGTTTATTTAGTTCTTCACTGTTAGAACGTATCTAAGTCTAAGTGCTTGTAAACAGGGAAGGTTCTCCTTCAGGCGTTTAGAGTGGGAATATATATATATATATATATATATATATATATATATATATATATGGAATTAATAGGGGAAAAGTTTTATTTTTTCACTTAACTCATGTTTAATTTGGAGTATTGTGGCTGTATTCGTCCAACTAATTGTCGAAACAGAGTTAATCTGCCGCTGTTTCTCGGTTCTCTTGTGCTTTTATTGGTATGAGTGTGATATCTATTTACAGTTTTTCTCCCCGTTGATTGTTGATTTCTCCTCTCCTTTTCTTCCTCTGTTTTTTTCTTTTTGTATTTTTTGTCTTTTATTTCTTTCCTCACATTCGTTGGTCTCTGGTTATCTCAAATTCTCTGGTAAGAGTTTGAAAATGCTTTTTTATAATATAAATGATTTTGATGTAATGGAATAACCAGTCACCCCCATGAATGATTACCCTATAGATAGTAAGTACTAGAGACTCAGGGAAGAGTGAGAGCGAGAAGACGCAAGCACGTCCGAACTTCCAATTAGTGGCACTCACTACTAGGCTGACCCGTGTGTATAACTGTACTGTATTTCATATTGTACTGGTTGTGTACAATAAACCTTTCTTCTATTATCCACCTGGTGTTAAGTATTTATTCCCTTAGCACGGAATAACAGATTTAATATAACAGATTTAATATAACAGATTTCTATCAGAAAATTATTTTCTTCGCCCTTTGCGATGATTTAGGTATTCAGGAATTTTGAATTATCTGAACTTATTTTACAACCGCTGTACCAAGGTGTCCGGATAATGAAGGGAGTATAGTTTGTTCAAGCACAATCAGGGATGATTATGCCTCTTCTCAAAGTTATAGGTATAGGTAATATTTTTTCATTATTTGAGTTAACGTTGAGAAAAATGATAATTATTTATAATACTTTAAGTATCAAAATGACAAGAATGTCACCGCTCCAAATGCTGAAAGGGCCGTCTTGAACACTGAGTATTTCCAGAATTACACTTCCAGAAACGTATTATCGTGGCAGGTGGCACCACAAGGTGCACCTGTTTCTTTTCAACTGCTTGTCTCCGATCGTTTCTTTCTGAGTGTTTATCCCGACTGGGAGGGAAGATGATCTCAGCTGACAGCCAACCACCCAACCAACCAGCCTGTCTCTGGACAAAAATATCGGCGTACACACATGGAAAATTAAATTTGCGTTCCTCTATGACTATGAGTGATGCACGTCAAGCTATTTGGATGATTTCCTTTTTCGTCTTATTTAAATGCCAAGGCAAGAGTAGTAGTAGCAGTAGTAGTCCTCTGCCCTTCACCACTTACTAACCACCACCGCCACTGCTACCACCACTACCACTTAGTTGTGTATCTCGAGGTATTACGCGTTGAATTTACAAAACAAACATAAACAAAAAACTTTCATTCATTCTCAAGTCAATGGGGGATGGGGCTGCTGAAAAGTTTTCGACCCAAACAAAAATCACTAACAAAAAATTCTGATGTTTGATCATTTAATCGGATTTTGAGAAGTTGTTTGATCCGATTTTTTAGCGTCCTATTGTCCAGGCGGTGGAGTAATGGATAGCAGCTAGGATTGAGAAATTGGAGAGCCGAGTTCGAATTCCAGTCAGATCCATTACATTCACTTACGTGCTAATAGCCTTGGCAAAAGTATGAATCCTCTTCTTCTCCCCCAGCTATGGGTAAATAACAGGACAGACTGAGTTCTGTAGCCTTGGATGGCAACTGGTCTACCACAAAAAGCAATGGCAACCTACTGCGGGAAAAATCTGCCTCGTCAGGCATGTATCGAAAGATACATGATTACTTAAGCGTATATAACGCATGGCACATAACTGACTGATTGTCCATATATAATAGCAAAACAAATAAAAAAAACATACAATAAAATGTGAGCATCTGTCCAAATAAATGGCAAATATACAGCAATTGAATAAAACTAAACGTCTAGATCAGTGTTTTCCAACCTATGAACACATGGCCAAAATGAGCCATGGCAAATTTCAAATGGGCTACAAAAATTTTATAATTGGATATATTATATATAAAATGGAAATAATTTTTACACTGTGATAATTTCATGGGCCACAGAAAAATTATAGCTCCAAAGTGAGCCATGAGCTAAAAAAGTTTGGGAACCACTCGTCTCGATCGCACCAATACCAATGACATTGGATTGTTTATGTGGCCAATCATATCATCGGTATCATTTATTAAACAAGTGCTGGTTAAAACATTTCTGGTTCCCATGCAGTTTTGATTTGATTTGGTTTGTTTCATGGCATAACAATTCCTTATGTGTCATCTAATGCGGAAATTTTATTTCCTTGAGAGCTTTGGTAATTTTCTTTTCTTTTTTTACTATTAAAATCTATTGCTGGAAATTTTTATACTTTCATAGTGTTTTGACCCGTTTGAGGGTTCATTATTTGTCCATATCTGGGACCCTAACAGGTGCTATCACCCCGAGTCAAGATAAACCTGGGCACAACAGCAATTAAGAGGTGGTTCCAAGCTCCTAAAAATTTCCTGATCAGAGGCCTTCCTACCAAATATAGTCTATTGTCATATCCAGGATGGGCAGATCTGAGTTCAGTCCTTTGATTTGGTAGCACTGAAAAGTGACATACTCTGATTCAGTGGAAGAAATAGACAAGTGATGCAAAGGTGAATAAAGCTATTGGGTATTAACTAGTATGGGTTATCTCCCCTAAGCATGGAAAGCAGAATGATAACAATCTATCCCTGTTGGTTGAATAAAGGGTTTAGTTCGAAAAGGTTTGCCAAGTACGAAGGTAGATATCTGAAGGAGACCGGAGGGTATAACAACTGAAATAGTGTGAGTATAACAATTAAAATGAGAATGTTGGTCCGATATACTACTGTTACGACACAACAAATACTAAAAGCACATCTGTTGATATATCATGGGTAGGATGAAACAAATATGTTGAAATCTTATATTCCTTCAACTATATAGAAACACGGTAAATAATAAGATCAAATAGAAAAAATCAGTACATGCCAAAATCTGTGCAGTTTTTTTTCCCCAGAACTGTCACTTTGTAGAACAAACTCCCAAGTGGATGCTTTCCTGATCACTACAATCTTAACCTCTTCAAGTCTAGGGTCACCCATTATTTACCCTATATGCTCTCATTATATGCACTTCTTCCTCTTCCATTTACGATCTTACAACAAGCGCAGTACGAGACTGGCATCAAGATCTCATCAATTTACAGTTCAGCTGGCTAGATGTAGCCGTAAATTCTATGCTAACAGTTTCTTTTCTCGCACTTGTGGAACTCTCTTCTGGCTCCATGCTTTCCAATCAAATTTAATCTGCAAAAATTTAGATGCAATGTCAATCCCTATCTACTGTCTCCTGATTACTCTTTTCTCTTCCCGCTCATTATTAATGTTTCTGTTCTTAATTATTCCACACCCTTTAACTCCTTGTATCTTAGTGCATTTACTGCCTTGCACGGGGTGATACCGATTAAAAAAAAAATCTCATTCAGTAACCATCTACATTGAATAGCTCTTGGGTCTTGTATTTTGTGAATAATAGTATACAACTATAATAATTCAAAAGGTTGACCGTTTAAGCTAAATATTAATTTCACTTGCATACCTAACAAGTAGAAAATGGTATATTTTAACCCGTCACATAGAAAAAATTGTAATAGCCCACTATCAGCGAGTATTTGTCCTGATGCAAGAAAGTAAAAGTCGCTCTCAAGCCGATGAATGAAATGAATCACTACATTTATATTAGCGCTTGACAGTTAAATTGAAGTCGGCGTTCTGACAAACTCCAAATCTTGTAATTTTAAAATATATTAATGTAAACAAAATTTCATATATTATGCCGCGCCAGGAATTTTTTTCCGCCGGAGTCAATCCTTCAAATCTACAAATCAACCATTCGCCCTTACATGGAGTATTGCTGCCATATATGATCTGGTGCACCTTATGTTATCTCAAGGTTCTCGATAAGATTCAGAGACGGATATGCAACGTAATTGATCCTGATCTGGCATCTCGTCTGCAATCGCTCTCTCACAGACGTGCCGTCGCCTCCCTCTGTCTTTTTTACAAATACTTTCATGGTAACTGCTCCGAGGAGCTGCTTTCGCTGGTTCCAAAACTTCATGAATTTAAGCGTTCTACTAGACTGGCATCTCGCTCACATCCTTTCACTGTCGAAACTGTTAAATGTAGCCGTCTCTTCTACTCCAACAGCTTCACGTCACACACCTCTCGCCAGTGGAACTCTCTCCCCTCTTCCTGTTTCCCTGATAGCTATAATCTCCAACTATTCAAATGTAATGCCAATCGACGTCTCCAGATGCCCTGATCTATCCCCTATCCTTCTCTTCATCTTTTCGTCTATCACTCCTATTTGCTCTAGCTCCAACTCTCTGTAACCCCTTGTGTGCTAGTGGCTTCCTGCCTTGCTTAGGGTGAAACGTCAATATATATATATATATATATATATATATATATATATATATATATATATATATATATAATTAATTTTAATTATTACATAATATGACTCTTTTGTATGACATAATTATGACAAAACAACAAAATTCGTACGTTGACATGACAAAAGTCACGGGACAACATTAGGTAGTTGGTATCATGAAAATGTTCAATTGTGCTCTGTTATCCGGTGAGATAGTATGAACATCGGATAGTTAGCTTATGGCAAAGAAACACGAATTATCAGAGTTCGAACGGGGTATGTTATTGGCTGCCAGAGGTTATGAGATATTCAATTTTTTAAATTAAGGAGATATCTAACATCAATCGGTGTACGGTATCACCAATTACTGACAATACTTGACGGAAGACATTACTGCTTACCGCGCGCAGAAGCCGACCACAGGTCCTTAATGGTCGTGACTAGAGTTGTGACCAGTGGATCGTGACTAGAAGCTACTGTTGTCTGTATTAACAGACAAGTAAAATGGCTCAAATAACGCCAACATTCATTACAGGATGTACGAGACGCATATCTGACTGATCATTTCAACGTTCTCTAGCTTCTATTTGATATAGGAACCGAAAACCCACAAGGGTGCAACTGTTAAAAGCACGATAATGAACACAGAGCTTCATTTGTGCCCGTGATGTCTCGAGTGTGAATCATTTGTCAAATGAACTAGATATTGATGGTAATTAGTACAGAGATATATTTTTTTAACATTTTTTTGTATTTTTGTTCTTAACGTACTTTTTAAAACTATGAACGCAAATTTTTTTTAACCAACAAGCGTAGATATTTCTACTTAGAATTCAGTTCATTGTTCAAATACTATTTAACAGGGCTCAAAAATATCTTTAGACAAAAGAAATTTTCCTGTACGGATTGTTATTGTAGGGAGGTCAATATTTTTTGTCGTTTTAAATAATAAACACCGTATTAATCACTTGTCACAATTGACGATTTCAAACATCCAGCTTCCAGAATGCTAGTATGTAGACAAAGGAATTCTAACTACCATACAGACCCCCACATCAGTTCTTGATAATGACTATGATAGTCAAAAGTACTAGAACAAAAATAACAAAATATGAACTTTGAAAAGTTTATCCACAACTTCAAGCACAATTCTCAATACATTTGAAAATTGGAAAAATATAATAAAAAAATTAAACAGATCTTGTTGGTTCTCTTTTTAAACAAACGTGTTTGAATGAATACTTGCTGACTAAATATACCTTATTATATATATATATATATATATATATATATATATATATATATATATATGTGTACAGGGTGCATCAAAAATATTTTTCGAACTTAGGGGCGGGTTCCTCACACCAAAACTAGGGCAAGAGTACATATAGACATATGTCTGCAAATCCTTCATTTTTGAGTTAAGTTTAAAGAAATTTTACGGCAGATAGCGCTGTGTTGCTATGTAGACGAGGTTACATTTGTCATTCGTGTACATTTGTGGTTAGTCTGTGGTCAGCGTTTAACGTGTGTAGTAGTGAGTTAACTGACAAGTATTCCGTGGAATAATGTCAGGATATTGATATCGTGTGTAGGCAGATATAACTTTTTACATACGGCTGTATGAGAGTGCGTTTCCAGACTGAAGGCAACCGAGTTACACAAACTTTGCTGCTGTTTATCGTCGCATTACTGAGACAGGATCCGTGGCACCACAAACTATGAATTGAGGAAAACCGAGATTCGCACGTATACCTGACCACGAAGAATACATTCTATAGGCTGTCAGAGACAATCCATGTATGAGCTCATGTCAAGTAGCCCTAGCATGTCGTACATCTCAAAGTACCGCATGGAGGGTACTTCAAGAGCAGATCCTGCATCCGTATTATTTGCAAAGTGTGCAGGGTCTTTCGCCCTCTGATCACTTGTTCCGTTGTTTTTCTTCAGTCTTGTTTACGCATTAGGCAACATTTGTAAGAGAAGGGATAACAAATTTACACAGCCAACATTTGTGGGCAAATCGGAATCCCCACGGTAAAGGTTAGACACCAGCATCAATTTACAATTAATATGTGGGCTGGAATTTTAGGTGACTGTCGAGTAGATCCATATGTTCTCCCAGCACTTCTTACAGATGATGTCTACAAGGACCTTATTTCGAACACACTTCCAAACCTGCTAGAGGATATATCTCTGCTAATACGAATGCTAATGTGGTCCATGCATGATGGGGCCCAGTACATTTTAGTCACATTGTTCGCGATGCACTGGTGGGCATCTACCATGAAAGATGGATAAGTATGGGGAGGACCGGTTCCACGGCCTGCACGCTCCCTCGACCTTTCGATTTTTATCCGTGTGACTACAAAAAACAATTGGTTTATGCAGCAGACATTAATCATGCAGAGACGCTTCACCAATGTGTCACGCGGGCCTGCGATAACATTCAACACCGTGTGGGATTATTTGAAAGGGTCTGCCAGTCAATGATCTGACCGGTGCATGCGTGTTTAGAAGCAATCGGAGGGCATCTTGAACATTTGTTATGAGTTGCAGTGTTGAGGTACAACGATGGCCTTTTGGATATATGTTTATATGGACAGTTTACTTTGTTTTGGTGTGATACACCATATATACAGCAGCGTCCAAAAGTAAGGGACAAAATTTTCAAACCTAATATTTGTTAGAAATAACAACTGTGAAAAGCTAAAATTTTGACAACTGGTAGTCGTTATCATCCATAATAACATACTAAAATTTGAATCATTTGCAAAGGATAGAAAAAGAATTATAACAATTATTTATTTATTTTCAAATTTGGAACGTCCAAAAATAAGGGACAAAATTGAGAAAAACAATGTAAACGGCAAAAAAAAAAAAAATACATGTACAATCAATATTTAGTAAATGAGCCCTTGCTCTCAATGACAGCTGCACATCTTCGACTACAAGAACGAATCAGTTCTTGACAATCCTCGATACTAATTTTAGACCATTCTTCTTGAAGCTTCACCCACAAATCCTCCGTGTTAGTGGGATTTCTTTCCATAACTTTCACTCTTAAGGTCTTCCAAAATTTTTCTTTTGGATTTAAGTCAGGACTTTGCGGTGGCCAATCCATAATTTCCAAATCTTGCTCGCTAAGGTAACTCATTACCACCTTTGCCTTGTGACATGGGGCATTATCTTGCATAAAGGTAGCCCTATCGAAACCTGAATTCTGTATGATTGGCACAACATGATCTTGAACAATGTTTTTATAGATCTGCGCGTTTACACGAGTTTGTAACCGGACAAGAGGCGTTGTACCTTGGTAAGAAAACATTCTAAATACCATGACGCTTCCGCCCCCAAACTTGACAGTTTTCTTAGAACACTTTGCACTTAATCTTTCACCAATACGTCTCTTTACATTGTTTTTTCCATCATTTCCAAATAAATTAAACTTGCTTTCATCACTGAAAAATACTTTTGCCCAATTTTCATATGTCCAAATTACATACCTGTTTGCAAACTCTAATCTCTTCTTCTTATTCTTCGAACTAACAAGTGGTTTCTTACCTGGGGTTCGATTAAACAGCCCTATTTCTTGCAGTCGTCTACAAACAGTCTGTCTTGACACATTAACACATGAAGTACTATTCATAGCCCTTTTAATTTCTGTGCAAGACTTAAAACGGTCCTTTAATGACATACGCTGCATTATTCGATCTTCTCTGGCCGAAGTTTTGCGGGGTCTGCCGGTTTTAAAAGCACTATTTTGCCAGTATCATTGTAGGATTTAACAACCCTGCCTACAACACTCTTGGAACGTTTCACTTTCTCTGAAATCTCTCTAATGGTGTGCTTTTCCTTGTGTAGCTTCACAATAGCTTGTCTCACAGAGTAATCAAGTTTTTGGCGTTTCGCCATGGTGCCGGCTGATGCAACGTTTACAAATGACTAAGTAAGGCTTATTCTTTAGAGGAAATAAAAAAAATTGAATATAGCATACTGTTTACATTGTTTTTCTCAATTTTGTCCCTTACTTTTGGACGATCCTATTTTGAAAATAAATAAATAATTGTTATAATTCTTTTTCTATACTTTGCAAATGATTCAAATTTTAGTATGTTATTATGGATGATAACGACTACCAGTTGTCAAAATTTCAGCTTTTCACAGTTGTTATTTCTAACAAATATTAGGTTTTAAAAGTTTATCCCTTAGTTTTGGACGCTACTGTGTATATATATATATATATATATAAACAGACCACTTTACTTCCAAACAAAAAATGAAAAGAAAATTTACACATTTTTGAGGGGCCGTATTAAACATATGTAAATTAACGAAGTGAGAAAGTGAGTGGGGAGAGAGAAGACATGAGTGAATTAGCAGACATTGGCACATTTAAACGGTTAACTTAACGGAAGTTATATATTGATATCGAAGGGTTAGAGAAGAAAAAACCCATAGAGAGAAAAAGAGAGAAGGAAGTTATGAGAGAAAGTGTCACTAATTTTCTTTGTAAAAAAAAAAAAAAAAGCTAGAAACAGACGCTGTTATTTTGTTTTACTTTGAAAGTGTTATTTTGGGGGTTCATAAAGATTATAATGTTTGATATAAATTTGAATGTCTCTAAACCGTCTACAAATAATTTAATTTGATGTTTGTTAGTGATTATTAAAATTTTGGGGATTTTCTATGAAATAGTCGATTAGAAAAATATTCATAGAAAGTACATTAAAAGAATAAAATTTTATTTTAAAATATAAGTTTACTTCTAGTAATCTATTTTTTAATCTCTTTAAAAAAATTTATTATTGATTATTAAGTTGACATCTCTATCCGTTTGAATTTTGTTCATGAATTTAACTCGTGACTGTTTCTAGATAGGTAATCTCTTCTACTTAAATTTTAGTTAGGTTAATATGGGGTAATATTTGAAGGTAAAATATTAGCTCCTTATAAGGATTTTATCCTCCTTAGGTTTACCCATACGGATTACCTAGTTTTTCATAAACTATATATATATATATATATATATATATATATATATATATATATATATATATATATATACGAGATGTATCGATATAGTTTCAGAAATAGTTCTGTGAATGCAAAGTTTGCTTAAATTGTCTGCTGTCATTTTCATTAGTGAAAGTTATTGTTTTCTGGAATACGTTTTAATAGTGTAGTTACATGTGGGATTTCAAGGAAGTTTTAAAATATTCCACCATTCAGAACACTTTTCAATTTTAGAATAGACAAATATCACAAGTAATTCTGGTGAATAAAAGTGCAAAGTTCCTTGTTGTAATGGATTTCTTAGCCAGGAACTCATAAACTCTTAATTCATTATGCACATGAACATTTGCTACGGTTGACAAACCACTTGTCTGTTAAGAGTTTGACTCTCTTTCTCTGAACAGATTCTCGTAATCATTACAACAGTTCCATAAACATTTACATTCGTTCTTTGAGTTTTGAGCCGCCATCTTCTTGTCCTATCGCGCATTTATTCTCATCTTTCCTTGATTCCCTGCGCAACTCAATAACACTCGATTTATCGGCTGTTCCAGAATGCTTTCAGTCATATTCCACAAACAGGATAATATGAACACGTACAGCTTTCTCTACTGCTCAGCAACAAATGACTCCACCAGCTTGTGTCCCAAAAATGCAAAAACTGACACATGTCCAGAAATGCTCAGTATAGACGTTTACCTGACTCATTACCTCAATGAGACGCTATTTTCTTTCAGGGAATGTTTATTTAATTATATACAATGCTTTTGGCACAAGGCCGAAGGGAGAAGGGGATAGGTAGGTCATCAGTAACTATCCTGCTCCTAGGTAGTTCGATTCTCGAATGACCCAACCATTCTAACAAGTGGCACAGACACCATAAGAAACCATCCTTCACTTTTCGGTTCGAACACCAAAACACAACACTTTCATAGGGGATCTAATAATACACCCAATATATAGGGTGCGATTAGTAAAATGTCACCGTTTTATATTTTTAATTTCGCGCATGCGCATTTTTTGATTTTGTCGACTGCACAATGTAGTCGAGTCAGTTGGTCTGTGAAAAGATGAGAACTATAACACAATTCACTTCACTAGAAATTTAGAAAGGGCATACTGTACGAACATTTCAGAGTGTTTGGATGTGGGTAGAACTTCGGAAGATTTGGATGACATATCCAGTCAATATTATGTTGTTTGGAGCGATCACTAGTGATGGCGACGTTATGCCTCTATTCTTCTTCCTACAGTACCTCAAACTCAATACTGAGACCTACATCAAATGCCTTGAGAAGGTAGTGCTGACATGGATCAAGAGTGTAGCTGCTGGAAGACACTAGGTCTGACAACAGGATTCTGTACCATGCCACACAAGCAAGAGAACCCAGTCATGGCTATCAGACAATTTACATCTAGCCACCTAACTCCCCAGATTACAACGTAATTATGTGTGGGGTACAGTTGAGCAAGAGACCAACAAAACTCCTTGTAACACCAAAGATGGACTGAATGCAAGGATTATGTCAGCATTCACCAACTTAAACAAAGAGACCGCCCAGAAGAGACGCAGAAGATTCCGAAGCCGTCTGGAGGCTGTGGTTGAAGCCAATGGCGAGTTTACTGAATAAATTTACCCTTTAACATTTGAGGATATTTTTGTGCAATTTTGGTAAATATATTTGTTAAAAATGAGAAATCAGTGTTATTTTTTTTACGTTTCCGTAATTTAGACGATAGTTTATCGATCGCACCCTGTATATACAGTTAAAAAATTTTTACAAAAATATATAAAAAGGAAGAGATAAACCCATTAAATCAAATAAAAAGTTCCACTAAATAATTTAAAAGAAATTAAAACTGTTAGTAAGGTATCGTCCTCCCCACAAAAAAACAAGAATGGCTCCTTTATTCTGCCGTCATACAGAACCAAAAAGCTCACCGGGTATGCATGGAATCTTGAAAAAAAAAAAACAAAAAAAAAAAAAAACAAACAAACATAACAAAAGAGGCGGACGTGAACGACAGTCACTCACATTAAGTAGGAGAATATGAAGACTCGCTTCCCCAGGTGTGGGTTCCGTTGTGACCTGAAGGGACTAAAACAGAAAATAAACTTGGTCCGATTCAGGCGAACCAGACTCGTAACGTATATCCAAATATCTTGATATACGTTACGATATAAGGGCACCTCGACGTGGTGTAATGGTTAGAAAGCTTGTCTTGCTGGATCAATTACGACTGAGTAGTGAGTTCGATCCACACTGGGTGCCCCATACTTTCGGCTTTGTGCCACATCTAAGCCGGGCTTAGAAAATCACTATATCCAAATATCTGGTGAAACCAATCGCATTCTATCAGTTCTGATTTTCACCTTGAGCTGATACCTAAAGAATCCAATCAGATCATAATGAGAACTCTTTGGTTCGTAGGATTCCCTCCGTTCACGTCACGGGGGTGATACATTGTAACACACGTACGCGAGATCAATGGACACATGATGTTCAGGTTCGATACGAGCAGTCAACTCACCAAACTGGCCCCAAAACGGGCGTACAAGTGGACAGTAGAAGAAGGTGTGCTCGGCCGTCTCCTTCAAACCATGCTCATACCTCTGGCAATCAGATATGTCTTCTAAGATCGCTTTGAAACCCACGTCAAGTAGCGCATTCCGAACCAGTCGACAGGAAAGCGAAAACTCCAGGTTACTGAGATAATTTGCCGCTGGTTCCCAGGACCAGAAAGAGTGCAACTCATCTGCTAACAAGCCAAAATGGTCACAAAGCGAGTTTGACGCACCCACTCTCTAGTAATGCTCGATACAATGTCAGGAAGAATCCAATGTCTTCCTAAGTCGAGAAAGGTCACTGAGCCGAGGAGTGACACGTAAGACCTGATGACACTAATCGAGGAAAGTACTTCTGGGGCTTACAAAGGCACACACCTACGGGCTGTAAAGGCTAAGGAAAGCCACACTAATACTCCTTGTCATCAAAGGAACTTCTGTCAACACGCGGTGTAGAACTAGCAATCTCGAGGCGTGTCGGTGACTCGCTCAAGCGCGGCATTTCCAGAAACCCATAACACGGACGTTGGATACAGACCTTTCAGCGAACCATCGGTTTGCCTCCACCCAACCCCAACACAACAAGAAGATCAGGCTATCGAAAAACCTTCAGACGACCGTCAGAAAGTGGAAGTACCGACAACCTGTAAAGGATAAGGGTAAAGATGTAAACCGCACACATATCTGCCTTACACTTTAAGAACAACCGCGTTCGGTGCTAAGTACACTCCAACCTTTGCCTGTATCTCCAACCAATTCTTCTTCAGCTGGAGGTCCAGCCAAACCACACTCCGAGAATAAAGACGGGGCCGTCAGTCCAACAGGAGGGGTCCGGAAGACTTGGTGTGGTTAATCTCCCCACCAACGTAATCTTCACGTACTGTTCAAGCGCCTTCTGTACCGCCTCGATGTCGCTGCGGCACTAGCCGAAAATTGATACGTCATCGGCGTATGCGAACACTTCGGCTCGAGCATTCCCAGAGAGGCCGATTCTGCATAGGCCCCGTCTGCATGCTTTGTCCTTAAGCCTACGCGGGAGGGGTTCCAACGCCAGAGCATGAAGTAGAAGCGACAGTGGATAACCCTGACGAACCAACTGGAACAGCGAAAAGGTGCTCGACCGCTTTCCGTTCACCTGTACCGCAGCACTGGGAAAACGAACAGCAGAATAATTCACTTACAGAAGTCGATCTGGAATCCGGTGGGCTACAGAACAGCTAGCTGGCAGGTATTGATGATCGGCCTTGTCAAGTGCCTTGGACTGATCCAAATTGACCAGCGCGGCCTCTTTGCCTTCTCCACCCTCTACAATGGTGCGGATCAGATGTAGCTTGCTCTGAATTGTTCGGCCCTTTACAGAAAAAGTCTGCTCCAGTCCGTCAGGATCTTGGCACAAATCTTTAGAGGTATCTCAAATGTAGAGGTATGGACTTGTAATCGTGTATACTGTGTGGTTAAAGAAAGTCCTAATGCTATCCTTAATGTTCTGGGTGCGTTGAATTTCCAGTATTCAGTTATTCTATAGGCTTAGTTTCTAACACCATCCAGGCACAAACGAGTTTATGGTCCGAATAGCCTACCAAGTAGAACGTGGGACAATTTAGTAAATCTAGATCAACTCTTCTTACTAACATTCCATCCAGATGCCAACCACTTGAGTAGATGGTCAACTGAAGGCCTACATTCACATCTTCCGCCCGGAATGATAACCAAATTCGTCGTTCAACAAAGATACGAGCATTCCACTTCCCACTAGCTCCTCACTCCCTGTCTAATTTGGGTACCAGGTCTGAAATTGTAATACCTCGCATTTCTTTTTGTACCTCCTTTTTACGTCACCAGAAGATATGGGAATTGACAGTCTGTATGCAGTGGACTCTTCTGGTGATGCATGTCGTCCATTTCTGAGCAGTGGATACTTATGATAACGTAGATGCCCATCTGTTTGTAACAGATTCTTCTGATAACACCTTGGAAAGAGACAGATCCAATCCATGGCCCAACTCTGATTTCCGGGGTTGGATCGGAGTCCAGCTGGAATTTTTTCCAGCTGTGCTGGTCAAACTCTCTACCTTCGGGCAGAGGATCCCTAGACGAGGCTATGTCGAATGGCAGAGTCTTGTCTCGGGAAACAGCTATCCGACCCCGTTTTTATACGGGAATTTTTGGCCAAGCCTTCGGGCTCGGATTTCCTGACTTTAAAACTCGGCCTTGTGCCACATCTTATCTTTTAGGAAGGTTGGTAAATATATTAAATCCAAGGTGCACAGAATGTTTAAGATTCAGAAGTTCTGAACGTAAAAAAGAAAATGCTTAGCCACAGTTTTTTTTTTAAATGTTATGAACATAATGCAATTATTTAGATTAATTACATTGTTTATTAATGGTTCCTATATGGTCAAAGAAAAATGGCAGTATTAAGGGAAGCCTCGGTTAATGAAGTCGAGAGTGACAGAGTCAGCAGAAAAAAGAATATCAGGCTTAAGTTCTCGGTTCAGAACTGTTTCATGGGACACTAGCTTAATGGATTAAAGTGTTGATTCTGGAAATTGGCAAGGTAGTAATTTTTAGTGGCGTATAGTACACACTCAGTGGAAACAGAGCGAGTAATAAGTGAGAATTACTAAATAAAAACAAGACGACAAATCTTTAGACATGGAGAGCGAAATGAGAACATCCTAATCTCGTAGATTAAATAAAGGAGTTAGTTCGAAATTCATCTGGAAGGTTACCAGATCAATAGGCACTAGAAGAAAAATGAAGATATAACAGCTGAAACGTTGTAATGATGGCAATAATACGTCCGACTGTAAATAATTATAACTCCTCGTCCCAGAAATTGCAATGCAATTGTAAAATTACTTAAATATTGCTATCATTTTTTTTTTACCGTAATAGTAAAATAAAAGTAAAATTACTAAAATAATAATGATAATTTTTTGTCCAAAAATTAAGAAAAGAAGAAATAACCGACCTCCATTTTATGATACAAAACGAACTCTTCTATATCTGTCTATATTTCTGAGATGAAGTATTGTAATTAGTTACACTATTTACGTAGTTCGGACTGTTGTCCTCAGCTTTACTATCATATTCACGAGCACGAAGGAGTCTTTACTGTTTTATAACTCGTACATCATTAGTCGTTGTTTCCAATATAAGAAGAAAATTGTCGATTGAAAGATATAAACCGTATGTCATCGTTTGATGTGCTGCTTCCAAAGAGTTGTGAGTTCAATACCTGACTACAGTAGTGATGAACAAAAACTAGGAGGGTTGAGTTAAAAGGAGATAACTGAAACATCCGGAAGAGGTATGGCATGTGAAATGTGAACAATCTACCCCGAAATAAAGAGTTAAGTTCAAAATTCCAATCACCTGAAGAAGGCTGGAGCGTACAACAGCGGTAACGTCGTGAATATGGCAACAAAGATGAGGACGATAGTCTGAACAATATAAATAGTGTAAATAACAAATTTGTTATGAAAGAATATCCTGATCCTGAATGCAATCCAGGAATTCTTTCTAAAGTCCTTCTAATCGGGAGTTCTTGAAAAAGGGATATCTCTCTTTCTCTCTCAAGAATGAAAGACAGCAAGAATAGCTTTCCAACTTTTGTCAGCCGATGTAATTAACTTAGTGCAGAAAAGCAATGCTCTTCAGACAAAAGAGTTAATTCTCTTTTATGTATAAATTGTTTTTTCCCTCTAAATGTATATTTATTTATACTGCCAATAAGAAGAAAGTCGAAATCTCTGTACTAGGGCCAAAGCACAAGATGATAACTTGAGAGAGAGAGAGAGACTTGTGAAAATGTCATAACAATCTGGTTTGCGCGATATCTTTCTCCTATTGACCTAGCAACTTATCCACAGGACTGATGTCGGTTTTGCATTGTAGTTACTTCCCCCGACTCATTTCGTCACTTCCGCTGACAACAACCCCCGTCAAAGAAGATAGGTACAAACAAAATTCAAAATAAAAAGAATCGGTAAGCGATCTGCTTATGGGACAGAAGACAGCCACACAAAAGCGATGAGTTGAAACTCAACAGCTGAATTAAAAGGCGATCGACCGTTCATCAATTGCTGTCGTACTATCTTGAGAACGAAAGCAATAAAAGAAAGATGCAGATTCCTATTGACTTTCTGTTCTCTTCCACTTTTTCATTACACACATTATATATATATATATATATATATATATATATATATATATATATATATATATAATGAAAAATCAAAAAGAATAGAAAATAGAAATATATATATATATAAAAAATGAAAAAGTCGAAAAGAAATATAGGAATATATATATATAATGAAAAAGTCGAAAAGAATAGAAAACAAGAATATATATATATATATATATATATATATATATATATATATATATATATATGATATATGTGTGTAATGAAAAAGTGGTAGAGAATAGAAAGTCAATAGGAATCTGCATCTTTCTTTTATTGCTTTCGTTCTCAAGATATATGTGTGTGTGTATGTATGTATGTTTAATATTTTTTCTTTGAACTGCAGTTTTAGTTTTAAAGAAGAGGATGTGTGAGTTGGTTTTGACTGGAATGGCGCAAAATGCAATGATTGGCTGGCTTTTAATATTCTTTGGTTTGTCCATTCATTCACTCGTCCTGAGTTTAGTACTTAACTCCTTCATCATTTTATCTTGTTGGTGACAGTCAGGTTATATATGTGTGTGTGCGTTTGTGGACACTGTCGACTGAGATATTTCTGGAGGATAACTCTTTTTAGGCAAGCACTCTTTGTATCTAAAGTACTAAGTATTAAAAAAAATGAAACATTAACACCAAACAAAATAAAAACTTCAAAAACTTATCTTCCCCATTTCAAGTTTCACAGTTGTTATCCGCTCTTCGTGGGGTTAGATAGTTTATTTGAATTTACAGTAACACTCAAACAGATATTATTTTATTCAACAGATATCACATATTTTATATTTGATAATAAATTCAAATTAATTATCTAGTCCGCGTTGATGAGCGACTTCTGTAAAAAGTTGGGAAGGTAAGTATTTGACCTTCTTTATTTTATGTTTACTAAAATTTAGGGTGACTTGCTGATGAGTAGTGGTTTTAGTTAGCAAGCTTATCAGCAAGTCACCCTAAACAAAATGTCCTATATTTTTGACTTGACACGGCGAAAAAACTAAATTGAATATATATTTGTGCGCTTGACTGCGAAGGTTCCCAAAATAATATTCTCTATTGCAATCGATTCGTGCATCACTGGATTTCCCACTGCCGTGTTTTTAAACAACGTCACACCTAGGAGCAAATGAATATATCACGACACACTTTTTTAAAAAAAATTTTAAAAGGGTATGCATTTATTTTAAAAGTTCAGGAACTTCGACAATATTAATTCATAACACAATAACTTTGTAAAAATCCTGAATTAAACAAAGAATGTACAAAAATATATATTTAGAAAAAAGGCTATAAATTCATTTATTCAAATAAAGGAAAATTTTAAGAATATAAATTAAAGAAATAAAATACTTTTCGAAATGAAATGAATATTAAAACAAAGTATTTAATTAAAATAACATAATCGAAGAATAGTGAAAAAAATTATTTGAAAAAAGTTTAATAGTTATTCATTTATTCAAATAGTAACACTGTACTATTACTACTTACACGCACACACACATATGTATGTATGTATGTATGTATGTATGCTGTGACAATATTTCGTGGAACACTATGTGCTGCGGTACAGCGGTTCAGCGGTTGAGAAGCACTGGACTAGTGACTCGTAAATAAATTTGCCCTTTGTCACCTAGGCATAAAAATCACCATTACTTTATAAGAGAATTCAATCCTCTCTGGGGACTCTACACTTATTGTACCATACGAAACTAAGTGTTGAGTAAATTCGTTTTTTTAATGTTTGTCAACTCTTTGATGGTTATTGAAATCCGAACATATTTTGGATATTGTTGTAACTTAGGGAAGGTTACTGAATAGAATAATCACACGAAGATTGATAATGAACGATAATATTTAGGACAAGAACAACACATATAAGATTCGCCAGTAGTGCATAGAAAAAATAGTCAACTGCTAGAAGTGAGTCAAGTGAATTCCACAATGAATCTCTAATTGCAGGATATTTACCAACCGCGCCATGCGGTCAGATGAGGTACAAGGCTGAATTTAATGTGAGGTATCCGAGCCCGTATAAAACGGGGTCGGATAGCTGTTTCCCGAGACGAGACTCTGCCCTTCGTATCCTTATCAGGCTAAATATAATGATGAATACATTGCGCATCGTACATTTGTACTCCAGCACCAATTTGTTGGCGTGCTGCGCTGTCTGTAGTAGTAGTAAATAGTAGTAGTAATAATAATTAACTCCCTTGAGATATAACTGGCGTTGCTATTGGAAACAGCACATCAAATGATGCAATAACAGTTTATCTTTCAATCGAGATTTTTTTCTTATATTGGAAAGAGTAACGATGTCCGAATTATAAAACAATAAAGACTGCTTCGTAACTTGAATTTAAAGCATCAGACATTTGGTTTAGCAAGTGGCTGAAGCCGCTCATATCTGCAAATTCTAAAAAAATCAACCAGGATTCATGTGGACTGAGCGAAGAAGAAAATGTAGCAAGCAAAATTCTCAGCTTATTTTTCAGCGTCTGGAGTTGGTTTAAGATTTCTGTCTTTGTTTCAAGTCTTAACTTTTCTCTTAAAAATCAACTTCTGACTTCATAAAACAATTAACTTTTATGACCATCTTTAGATACATGAAAAAGAACAACAAAACGTTTTTATTCAGAGTACTGAAGTTATCGCATAAATTTAAGACCAGTACGGATATCAAAGAAAGAAAAATCTTATGTCGCTAAAATCTACTGAACCGTATTTTGAATTTATCGTCTGCTGCATTTGAAGAAAAGACAAAATAATGAGTTTATTGGAACTGCTATTAATTGCGAGAAGAAAAATTAATTACTTATTCATCATATCGCACACTTAAGAACTCATAGATGCAAGAAGTTTAACCAGTGCGTTTTTTATTCTCATACCTGAATATGAATATATCTTCTAAATGCAACAGTTTTGGTATATATTTGGCAGTCATTAAATTAAAAACCACAAAGACATTATCTCTCACCGTCTTTCGATTGAACTATAACAGTAACACATTAATAGATTAGTTGCTCATCACAAAAACGTGTTCAATGTGTCTGTGTGTGTGTGTGCGTATAATATCATTAGATAATTGATACTATTTATTATCATTAGATAAAAAAAACTTTGGACATGATAGTATCATCATGTGTTAAGTCTGGTAGCACTCGCACAGCCGCCCCCACTGTGTAACAACATGAGGTGTCAAATTATTTCGAGAAGGGTGGGCGGCTATTAACTAATGGCTCTTATGTGTGTGTGTGTGTGTGTGTGTGTGTGTGTGTGGCGGAGGATATTGTTGAATGAAAAACGGTTACGTTTTTTTTTTATCAACTTTTCTTTGTTTTGAACCAAACGCTTCACGTTAACCGCAGACTGTTATTTAAAATTTTAGCCGATTAATTGCATTAAATTTGTTTTCAATGGACATAGACAAAAATAACTAACATTTCTTTCTAGAAACCCCTCCCCCACCTCGATGATGACCAATGGAACGGTGGAAAGTACTGGGACCTTAGTAAACTCCCAATTCAATTATGAACTGTTTATTCCTGAATTTTATCTAATGTAAATCGTTTGGTTGGAAACCAAGAAAAATTGGTTAAAAAACGTAGCCGCCTTTCATTGTCTGCTATATTCAACAATACCTGCATAAAAAAAAACTTGCTGCATAAACAGACATATATATATATATATATATATATATATATATATATATATATATATATATATATATATCGACCCCTCTGAGTGGTTGGAACGTTCGCATTCTGATAGAGACCCGGGTTCGAATCTCAACATGGTCGATTTGTCAGGAAGGAGACTTCCTGATGCTATCGAACTGGAGGGGTCGATCCCAGCGTGCGGCACCTTTGACCCAAACCTTGTGAGTGAAACTGGGTAGACGGAACCCTGGGGTGCCGTCGATAGCTGTGCTAGCACGAAGTCACAAGTTATCGTGGCCGAAGGCTTGAGCGTGCTGGCCTTGTTCAAATTGTTGATCACGCTAGATAACACGCTCTTTCCCAGAAACTGTAACTAAAGTATGCTCAGCGTAGTTGCAGTATAAACTATAGGTGGGCTCTGTGGGTGTCAAACAAACACAAATTTGCCTGAGCAAGTGTCTACAATCGGGATTGGCTAGCCGCTCTAGAGAGGTATCCTCGAATATGAGTGGCCAACTATACTCATATATATATATATATATATATATATATATATATATATGAAAATCTCTTCGATATACAACAGATTCATAAAATCAAAAGAAAATGGTTGAATACATCAACACAGATATAATGACAATATTCTCCACATGTGACAAATACTGACGTTATTTTCAGTTAAAAATATGAAAATAGCATTTCTCTACATTCCAGTTGCTAGGAACATTCTGTTTTTGTTTTTTTATTAGTTACTTTGTTCAATTAATTTCATTTTCGTATTTTGCTTTGATAAAGTCCACATTGGACGAAATGCGTCAGCAATTACTAGTTTTCCTATTGTCATTTTTATTCATATATATATATATATATATATATATATATATATATATATATATATATATATCAGACTAACAGAATAACAAAATAGAAAAACTCCCATGTTACACATTTTGTCCCTCAAAAGAACTTCTTCAGATAAATAAAAATGATGGACAAGGAAATACAATTAAATTTTTTTATTTAATTTTTCTTGTGTTCTTATAATTTTGTTCTTTTATGTACAAATTGTCTGAATGATCTGTATGTCCAAGCACTTTCGGCTGTACTTTTAGCAATTATTAAGGATGATTTTACTTATATTTTTAACTGAATGTATGCATTTTTTATGTATGTATCTAGAGTTATACGAATTTTTATTTTCCAAATGCAGCCACAATGAAGCTGATCCCTGATAATGTCTAAAATTATAGCCAAAAGCGGTCGGATAAACAGAACATTCGGCCAATTTCTATATATTTTATGTCCAGAAAAGAAAAGAAAAATTATAAGAACACAGGAAAAATTAAATAAAAAACTTAACCACAGTTCCTTATCAGTTATTTTTAACAAAAACTTGTATAATAGAGTAACTGCTGCCCAAATAACCCCAGAAAAGTGGACGTCAATGAAACTCTGGAGTTGGGATGCTGAAGGTAATATTAATCAGCTAAGTAACTCATATTAATCCTATATATATATATATATATATATATATATATATATATATATATATATATATATATATATAGAGAGAGAGAGAGAGAGAGAGATAGATAGATATTAGGTTGGTGCAAAAATAATGACGTAATAATGTCGTTTTTTGACGTTAAAAATACGTCGAAAAACGACATTATTACGTCATTATTTTTGCACCAACCTAATACATAGATATACATACTATAAAGGAGCTTGTACATATGTCCTTTATAGATAATCAAATCTACTGGATGAATTTTGATCAAACTTTCATGAGGAAATAGGTTTGGACCTAGATTAGGTTTTAGTTTATTAATATCTGGAGGAAGGGGTCTGGTGCGATAGTTCCGTACAGTCTCCAACGCTTGAAAACTTTTGATGTTCACGTCAATGTTGAGTTCTGTAACTCAGTAAAGTTAATTATATATGTCTGCAAATATGTCAACAAAGGGTCAGCTGCAGTAGTGTTTGCTTTACAAGAAAGAAACAATGCGAGTGAAAATAGACAAAAACCAAACAATAAGCCAAAGAGATAAAATTAAGCATGTGCCAGCAAACGTCAAATACATTAGCAGTGATGAAGCAGTTTGGAGGATACTTAGATTTCCCATTCACGAGTAATATCCAACAGTTGAGCCACTATATGTTCATTTAGAAAATGGACAAAGAGTTTACTTCTTTGAGGCAAATACAGCTCATCAAATCTTAACTCCAAGCGAGACTGCAGTTACAGCTTTCTTCAAGCAATGTGCAAGAGATCCCTGTGCTAAGACAATCTTTCATCATCAGCTTCCATCATATTACATTTGGTAAAATGACAACTGGAACAGATGAAAAAGGAGTGAACCAGTAGATGGATTTTCAGATGTCAAATTTGATATTGCACTTAGAAGAGTGTATACTGTAAGTCCCAACCAACAAGAACGTTTCTTTCTCAAGATGCTGTTGCATGTTGTAAAAGGTCCTACTTTATTGGAAGATATCTGTACAGTTGATGGAACAGTGTGCTCAAGATATAGAGAAGTTTGCTTCAAATGTTGTCTGTTGGAAGTTGATGCATAATGGGATGCTACTTTAACAGAAGCCTCTGCATCTGAGAGCAAGAAGTCTTAGAGCTCTTCATTAAAAGTTGTGAAATAAGTGATTCATTAGGCCTTTGGGGTAAACACAAGGACACCTTAGATGAAGATTACAAAAAACAGCTACAAGTGCAGTTACCAGATATTGAGGTTTCTTACAATGGTGAACTGTCGAATAAACCATTGATCGACATTGAGAATAGAATTATAGCCATCGGAGGAACTGATCTCTATACTTATAGTCTTTCAAAGACAGTAAGAGGAAATAAGAATGAGCCAACAAGAGAATTGGTCAGAGAAACTGCATATATCATCATTGGTGAGCTATATAGAAGAAAATGAGACAGAAAATAGCTTATAACACAATTATAGATGTTAGATACCAGAAAGGTGGAATATGGTGGAACAAGAAAAACATTTGTTACCATCTTCATACTGGCTAAGGTAACAAGTAAAAAATGTTTTGCACTTCAGCAGGGATTGCTGCTAAATTATTACCTGGTGGGTAGGACAGCTCATTCAATATTCAAACTGTGCCTCGACAAGATTGAAAATCCTATGTGCAATATATCAAAGAATTCTGGAAATGCACAAGTTATCAAAAGGTTGATTGTTTGGGATGAATGCACTATGAACTGGAAGAGAGCTTTTGAAGCTTTGGCTAGAACACTAAGGGGCATTAGGAACCCTGATTCTCTGATGGGTGGAATACCTGTGCTTCCCTCTGGTGACTTTAGACAAATCCTCCTTGTCATTCTAAAAGATACTAGAGCAGAAGAAATTTGAGTTTCATTAAAATCATCTATGTTATGGAAACATGCAAAGATCCTAAAATTGACAATTAATATGAGAGCATACGTGTATGGAGATATAATATCAAATTAATTTGCTGAAAACTTGTTAACTCTGGGAGAAGGGAGAGACCCAATTGACAGTGAAAGTTTCATTGATCCATCAAGCATATGTACTTTAGTGCCATCAACTTTGGAATTGATTGCCAAAGTCTTTCTAAATATCAGTACTCATTATCAAAATGGTAAATCATTGCTTAAGAGAGCCATTCTAGCACTAACAATACCACAGTCAAATCAATTAATTTTGAACTTTTGAAAATGATTCTTGGAAACTGTCACTCCTACAAATCTGTTGATGCTGTTATTAACCAGTTGGATGTAGTCAATTATCCACCAGAATTCCTTAATTCTCTTGAGTTATCTGGATTACCAGGACATAGACTAGATCTGAAAATTGGCTGTCCAATAATGCTACTATGGAATCTTGATCCTCCAAAACTCTGCAACGGCACAAGACTTATAGTGAAAAGAATGATGCCTCATGTTGTTGAAGTAACAATTCTTTTGGGTTGTGGGACAGGAGGTGATGTCTCTATGCCAAGAATTCCCTTGATCTCTACAGATGTCCATACAATTTTAAGAAACTGCAATTTCTAATCAAATCACAAGATCAAACACTGTCAGAGGCCGGATTACAATTAAAAGATCCCTGTTTTTCACATGGTCAACCATATGTTGGATGTTCCAGAGTTGGAAGCAAAAGAAATCTTTACATTTATGCACCCACTCGAAAAACTAAGAATATTGTATACAGAAAAATATTTTTGTAAAAGTCTGATGCTTTAAAATATGATTTGTTATTTTTATTTCTATGTTATTCTAGATGTTTGTTAAATTGTATGAGTTTCTAAATATTATATTCCAGGAATATAATTAAGTTAGAAATCATTTCAATAATTTTGTCCCAGTTAATGCCAAGTACTTCTGCTAGTGTATATATATATATATATATATATATATATATAAAAAGAAAGAACAGTAAGATATATAATCTGATGTTCTTATAGATATTTTTATTTTTACAAAATAGTGCTCAATGTAAATTTACAGAGTATTAATATTATAAATTAATTAATTTAAAATATGTTTTTTTTCGCTACACAGTTCTAACCATGTTTCAAAAATGGTAGCTAAAAGCTTCGAATTTAATTTTGTAATTAAATTAAAGACATTAGTTCTATTTCATCCTCAAGCGAATTTTGGAGTAACTTTTAAAATTACTGGGTTTTAAAGGCACAGCAAAAAATCATTATGATTTATGATTTATCATTTTAATTACAAAATTAAATTCAAAACTTGCTTCCATTTTTGAAACATGGTTGGAACTGTGTAGCAAAAAAAACATTTTAAATCAATTTATTACATATATATATATATATATATATATATATATATATATAGAGAGAGAGAGAGAGAGATGATGGAGAGAGTGCAAAATATCATAGGAATCAACACTGTATAGTGACTATTAGCTTCATGCCTCAAAAGATTTTCAGATGATAAGGCATGAAAGCAACACTCACAATGCAGTGTTGATTCCTATCACTGCACTCTCAATATCTATAAATGTGCTATCTCTGATACTGAGCATGAATCCCACATAAATTTAGTAAGTTTGTTTTGTTTGTTTTGTTTTATGGCTTATCAACCATAATCGGTTATTTAATGCTGACAAAATTTCCTTTTTTTTCAAAAATGTATAGCAGGTAATTTTTTCAGAAATGTATAGCTGCTAATATTTTTTTCAAAAATTTATATTTTGGTTTTTGTTTTGTTTTGTGGCATATTAAACCTCAATGGGTTATTTAATGCTGACAAGATTTTTATTTCTGGAAATATTTTCTTTTTTCAAATATTTATTGCTGATACTAATTTTTTAAAAGTATTTCTGGTATTAAAATCTATTTTAAACTTTCATAGTGTTTTGAGTCAGGTTGTGGGGTCAACTATTTGCCCATAGCTGGGACCCTAACAGGTGCTACCACCCCAGGTCAAGGTGGACCTGGGAACACCAGCAATTAAGAGGTGATTCCACGCTCCTCAAAACCTCCTGATCAGAGTCCTTGCTGTTGGACAGTTTATTGTCTTACCCAGGACGCAGATGCAGTTTATCGGCATACCCAAGACAGTAAATTTAGTAAGTTTAATACAATGTACATGTATGTGTGGTCCTATGAGAAAGCACAAAAACATTTATGTGTGAGTAAAATCCGTTAAATTGAGGTCCTTTAAATCAAAAGTCTAATTTAATAAATTTGTATATTTTCTTATTTACCTTTCTGTTGGACAACCAAGTTCATTACATCCTCAGATATGTGAAATGGTCCAGTATTCTTCATTGTAGAAAAAACATTTTTTTTTCACCTTCTGGGTCAATAGCCTCTTTCCTGGTTTCTTTCCAACCATCATTTTTCCCCACACAAATCTGCATTTCTCAGATTGAAAATTTTTATTTATTTTCTGTCTTTTCCTTTTATTCCATCCTCCTCCATTTTGCATTCATTCCTCCAGAAGACTTTTAATTTCCCAATACAAAAAAGACTGAGAGAATGCTGTCATCCTTTGCTTTTTTTCTGTGATTCTGTTTTAAAAGTTTTATTTTTATTTTCGAAGAGATAGTCCTTTTGACATCATAATTATTTTGTGATAAAAGCCGTTATTTGAATTATTCTTTTTTCTGTTTCTCTATCAGCTGAGGCTTACTATGAAAAGAGAAAGGCACAAAGAGAAAATTAGATTCTGATATTCGTGTTTTGACAAAGTAGTTCTTCTTCTTCTTCTATGTACCATGTCCCTACAGGATGTTGGCAATCATGACTTTCCTCAATTTCCTGTCCTTTTCAGCTCTTAATAAATTGTGTCTTTTTGTTATCTCTTCTAAACCTTGCTCCATCAACCAATTACTTAAGTTTGCTGGGTAGGCTATTTGTTGTTTTCCTCTATCCCTCTTGCATTCAATCTGTCCTGTGAGTATCAAATTTTCTAAGCCCTCTTTCCTCATTATATACACTAGAAATTTCAACTGTCTCTTCTTTATGTTAAATATAAATGTCTTTTTTGTTTCCATCTTCTCTGAAACTTCATCATTGCTCACATGTTCAGTCAATGGTATTCTCAGCATCTATCAGTAGAAACAAATTTCTGTTGCTTCAAGCCTTTTTTTCATCTGTGAGGAGATTGTCCAGCATTCCACGTAGTATGGATATTGCATAACAGTTCAGTACTCTTTTCTTTATTTTTAATGAAATTTTCCTGTTTCTTAATACTTTGTTTAGCTTTTAGAAGGCATATTTTGCTATTTCAATGCACTTTTGACTTTATGTCTTCTAAAACACCTCCCAGATACCCTCCTTAAAACATGGCAACACACTCGGATATAATAAAAGAAATTTTGAATCGGAATTCAGTCAAGTTCTAGGCATCATACATGAGTGTTAAATTTTGACAATATTGTTTCATGCATATGAATGACCAGCTTCTCATTTCTGAACACAGCCATCTGCTAGAGCAGCTAGCTAATCACTGTTGTAGACACCTGTTGACGCACATTTTGTGTTTATACAACATACACAGAGCCCACTTGTAGTTTGTACTGCAATTATCTTGAACAAACTATAGTTATAGTTTCTGGGTGAGAGCCCATAATCTGTTGTGATCAGCAGTTTGAACAAGCCAGTATGCTCAAACCCTCAGTCATGATGACTTGCAAATTAGTGCTAGCACAACCATCACTGACTTCCAAACAGTTCTGTCAATATGTGGTATTGTTTTCAGGTACTTTCCAATGGTACTACATGCTGAGATTGTCTCTCCTAGACAATGACATCAAGAAATTACCTGCCTGATAAATTGACCATGGTGAGATTTGAACCTGGGTTTCATAGTTAGAAACTAAATGTTCTAGTCACTTACTTGGCTATGCACATGTGTTGTGCACACCTAGGCACAACAACTGCTTATGCAGTTCCTCATATTCTGTCAGCTTTCTGATATCAACATTTTTGTTTAGTTCAAATGATAAAACATTTGTTTGTTTGTTTTTGTTATCCTAAAACACTTAAGAAAGTTTGTTGAGAAATCTTTTCTCAAAAAAACAAAAAAATGTTACTTCTTTTTAGCAGTGCATGGGAAAATGATTCAAGACAGTTCTTAGATGGTAATGACATCATTGAAAACCACAATTTCCTAGTCTGGTTGACAAGATATTTCTTGATAAATTTCTTTGTCTCGAATCTTACTTTGACAGAGAAATGATAATGATTCAAGACAATAGGTGTTGATAATTAAATCAGTGAAAATAACTGTCTTGGGATTTTTGACGAGACATTTGATAAGAAATTTCTTTGTTCTAAGTTCTTCTTTTTTGTTCTGTTTCTTTACTCTGTAAGTGAATCATAGAATGATCACAAACTGGATTTTTAAAAATTTTAGTTCATCCAATAGAAAGCAGAAGAAACACTCAAGCTATAGGTTTACTGAGTGAAATTGTTCTTAGGGTGTAAGCCAGGGTGATGGGAGAGGTTGGTGCATAGGATAGATATCACTTGACTCTAGACTTAAAGAGATTAATATTGTAGTGGTCGGGAAAGTATCCTCTAAGAATTCTGTTTCACAAAGTAAAAGTTTTCAGGAAGAGGCTGTCTGAGTGAAATTTACTCCTTACCAAAAGCAATGAGGATGATTTGATACTGTGTACGTGGCATGGTGGGTATTAGTTGTGAAGGTCTGAACTGGTAGAATGCGAGAATGCAGCTCTTTCTATCTGCACATTTAAATTCATTGAAAGACAACATAGTCTGAAATGTGGCAAGATATATCAATATTTAGTAGTTTTATAAGACAGCATTAACAGATACCTAACTGCCTTATGTGCCTAGGATAGAGAATCCACGTTTAAAATAACAAAATAGTACTAAATGAAATACTTCATTGGTACCAAACAATCATTATTAATAATAGTTTGTTGTACCATTTGTTTGAGATATTACAAAGGTGAATACAAGTATTAAGATTTGGGCAATTTTGAGATTTTAGTTTAAATTGGACATCAGGATCATTGGAACTACTTGTAGAATTCTTTAAAATGGAAAGAACAATATTTCACCATAGAGCCCAAAATGACTTTAAGCGTTTTGAGAATTATTATTTGCTCACTGAAATAAAGCGCCCAAATGTGAATGACCATCAGTGATTGATTATGATGCATTAAAACGGAACCACCAGTGCTTGAAAACCTTTAGAGGTGCTAGAACCATTGAATCATTGCAGACCTAAAATATTATATGTTTTTAAACTGATATGTCCCCTTATGGCAGTGGTGATCATGGCTCACCACAGCTTCCTTTTCTGCATCATTTCTGAATTGTCATGACTTCTTAGGATTGATAATGGAATGGTTTCATGTTGACTTCTCCATGATTTTGAATTTAGACTTTTCCTTCTCTCAAATTGGCTTCAAGACATAGGCATTGGCATGACTCCAAATATTACTTTCCTTTATTATCTGTGAATTGGCATGACTTCTTGCAAAAAATAGTATCATGGTTTATTTTTGCATTCTCCATGATTTTGCAATTTAGAATTTTCCCTGTCTTAAACTGGTTGCTAATTAAGGCTAGAGAACCCAGTTTACCTTGTTATTTAACCCATACATGAGTATGTATGAACAATTTTTTAAAAAAAGGGTAAGGCAGATAATGAGAAGATACAAGCAAAGTTTGAGAGAAGAATGATCATGAGATAATGGATGATCTTAGTTGTATTGGAAGAGATAAGGTCAAATAATGAGAAGATACAGGCAATGGGTGAGAGAAGAACAAAGGTCTGAGATGATGAATAATAATCTTAGTTGTCTTGGAAGGGACAAGGGAGATAATAAGAAGAAACAGACAAAGAGTGAGAGAAACACAGAAGTTTGAGATAGTGGATAATCTTATACTGGAAGGAATAAGGGAGAAAATGAGAAGATGCAAGCAAAGGGTGAGAGAAGAACAGAGGCCTCAGTAATTTTTATTGTTTTAAAAAGCTATTTTTAGAGTTTTAATAATAAGCCAAACGATATGATAATTGGCAACAAAAACATTAAACACTATTTATTTATTAGGTCAAGAGGGTGGCTGCTGGAAGACCCTATGTCTGGACTCTGCACCATACCATACAAGTAGCAGAACTCAGTCATGGCTGTCAATTTCTGCAGCCACATCATCTAACTCCCCAGACTGCAACCCTTTGATTATTATGTATGGGGTGTAGTTGAGCAAGAGACCAACAAAACTCCTTGTAAAATCAAAGATAAACTGAAGGCAAAGATTATGGCAGCATTCACCAACTTAAACAAGAAGACTGTCCAGAAGAGTTGCAGAAGATTCTGAAGTCACTTGGAGGCCGTGGTTGAAGCCAATAGCGATTTTATTGAATAAACTTACTCTTTAGTATTTCAAGATATTTTTTATATAATTTTGGTAAAAATATCTGTTAAAATGAGATGTCAGTGATATTTTCATTTTTGCATAATTCAGATGACAATTTATCCATCGCATCCTGTACAGTAATAGCCGTGTCAAGAGAAACTGTGTCCTTTCAACACCATTTTTCTTTTTTATGATTATGTTTGTTAAACTTTGTCGATTTGTATATCATATCTTTGATATGGTATAATAAAAAATATTATATTGTAGGTAATCTAATAAAAAGTAGAGTTAATAAGAAAATAAATATATAGAACTTAAAAAAAATACAATAAAAGCAACATTATCTATGAAATGTTGATTGATCAATTGATTGATATGTTTTTTTAGGTTATTTAAAGCTGAAACATATTTTGTATTATAGAAGGTTGCTTACAGTACTCAGTATTCCTAAGTGATCCCTCATTTAGTACTAAATCGGCCTGACACTGCTTCACTTTAGTGATCGAACGAGAACTGGTGTTTTCAGCATCATTTGACCATAAGCCATTATGTGGAAACCTTAACCTTATCTACAATATTCTATAAGGCAAGCACAGCATACATCCACTAAATGGAGAAGATTTCACTAAAATAAATGAAATTAGAATGTTGAAAAATAACTGAATATGAGAATGAGATGGACATAACGATGTTTGTAAAATCATTCAAAATCATATTTTACCACCTCCTTAGCTGTACAAATCTTTAGTCAATACACACAGCTGTACATTAATCTCTTTGTGGCCTGGACATAACGTTTGTAACACGTCTGACTACTTCACTCATATGGTTCACAACTTTGATCTCATGACTTCGACTCTGTAATTCCCCCCTGGCAAAAACCATGTCTGTGCTGGTCAGATGGACAAGTAAAAGACTTAATCCAACAGAGGAGACAGAAACTTGGCTCTTTTGCTTGTATGGTTTCTGTGTCTTGAAGGCATTAATTCTAATATTTACTGGCGTCTTACTGGAAAATTACGAACATAGAACTTGGGATGCATGAAAGATTATTGCTAAATACTACCTGATAAAAATACTTATACTATCTTTATAAAGATAATAAAAAAAATCTCATGAAATGACGTTTTTTTAAATGCCATGTTCTTTCAGAATGTAGACAATAATAGTTCTTCACTTATTCTGTTTCTTTATCATCTATGAATTGTTAAGAAAATGAGTAGAATGAGTTCCCATTCCATTATACACAATCTTGAATTCAGAGTTGTCCAGATAGGCTTCAGGACACAGATGCTCATGACTTTTCACATTTGTTTTCTTTATTATTTGTGAATTGCCACGATTTTGGGGGTAAAGATAGTGGAGTGGTTTCCTGTTGCCTTCTCTACAATTTTGACTTCTGAGTAGTCCTTCTCGACTAGCTTCAGGCATAGCCATCATGACCCTCCACATACCGTTTTTCTTTATTAACTGTGAATTGCCATGACATTTTGGCAAAATCATGGAGTGGTTTCCTGTTGCCTTCTCTACAATTTTGACTTCTGAGTGGTCCTTCTCCTCGACTAGCTTCAGGACATAGACATTCATTTGTTTTCTGAGTATTCATTTCTCCTAAACTGGCTGGGGTAGTAGAGAACAGACAAACAAATAAAAATAAGAAATTACAATTTTTTTAAATGCCATATCCTTTCAGAATATAGTCAATTGTGACGGTCCGAAAATCTATTTTCTTTATTTTGTGAATTTCCATAACTTCTTGGGAAAGATAGTGGTGTGTTTTCCTGTTGACTCCACCACAGTTTGGCATTTAGAGCTTTTCTTCTCTTACACTGGTTACTATTCATAGTTAAAAAAAAAACAAAAAAAACATTTTCCCTTGCTATTTAATCAAGATCTGGTACAGTAATGGGGAGAAGAGACAGATCAAGGCTTTTACCAACAGACAAACCTGGAATGTGAACCCATTTAGCAGATTCCATGTCCTGCACCAATATCTGTTATCCTACATCATCTAAGCACAGAATACTGCCACAGAATTTTAAAATTTTATCTTCATTCTCTGAATCCAATAGCAATTTCCTACAGGCATGAGCTGTGGAAGTTTATTTTCTTCTGGGAACGTTTGATTACTGCAGTTGAAACATTCATCACACACACTTTTTTAGTTACTTTATTCACAGGATCCAAAGTTGATTTTCTTTGGCTTTCATACACCAATCTGACATGGCAATAGACATTGAGATAAGTACACATGGCTGACCTTTTTACCACTTTTCTTTCAAAGAAAGTTGTCCTTATATTTCTGAGATGAGGTATTATGTACACTATTTACATAATTCTGACTGTTGTCCTCATTTTGCTGCCATATTTATCACAACTTTTTGGCTGTAGTGCACTCAGGCCTTCTTCAGATGGTTGAAATGTCGAACTGAACTCTCTATTTCACTAACTGGGTCAGACTGTTCTAGCTTCACGTGCCATGTCTAATGGATGTCAGTTATCAGTTATCTTCTTTTAATTCTCCTCTCTAAGTTCTCTACTGCCTTAAGGACATATGGCACAGTGGATAAAGGCTCCAACCACCTGAAGAAGTCCAGAGCATACTACGGCCGAAACGTGATAAATACGGCAACGAGGACAATAGTCCGAATAATGTAGTGAATGGATGTAGTAATAATAGTGATAGTGTGTGGTTTTGCTGTTGCCTTCTGAATGGTTTTGAATTTAGAGTTGTCTATCACCTAAACAGGCTTCTACCCAAGATTCAAGAGCACAAGTTTCCCTGCTTTTTAATCAATAGTTTGTGGAGTGGAAGGAAAAATAGATTCATGATTTTGCCCAAAAGTAATAGTATGAAGTAAATGAAACAGACTGGGCTGGAATTTGAACTTGGCTTGCTCATTCCACTTTCCACACTGATAACTCCCTACACATCACTGTTACTCTTGCTTTTAAAACCTTCTTCACAAGGTTCAATAACTTTGCTAAATGTTCAAACTCAAGTACAGTTTGGTCATTTCTATTCTTTTTTTGCCAGAATTGTTTAACTCACAACTGAAGAGGAACTGATTTTCTGTTTCAAATTTTTCTTAATTTCATTTCAGGTTTTAGGGAATTCCATTTTTTTCCATTTTCAGTATTATCTTCATTATAATACTTTGTGAGAAAGTGTAACGATATAAAAATGTTATTAAAACAAGAAAATAAAAGGAGAGTGAAAATTTTACTAGCTGGAATTGGATAAGTTGCTCCAGCTTGATAGGTTTTTGTATTTTATACTTTTTCCCTTCTTCTAATTTGAGTTTCTGGGACAATCCTTGCAAAGAATGCTACAATCTATATAAATAAATGTGAAGGTCAGTGTATCATACTTTTTCAACTTTACTCTAAGACGCCATAGTCCAACATATACCATTTTGGAATCACGCCAACTCTGTGAGTAAATTAAAAATATTCTGGGCCAGATCCATGCCCACAGTCCTGAAATTTTGGATTTCCAAGTTTTCATTATTGTGATTGTTTTTGGCTATTTTTTTATGTGATTTTTTGTGACAATTTTTCTTGTACAATAACAATTTTTATAACTCAGAAATAAATTTGGGAATAATCAAAATTAACGACAAAATCCATCATAAGTTGCCCATGAAATAAAATAATTATACAGAAAGTAAGGACCTACATACACCAAATTGTCTTTAAATTAAATAGCAACAGAAGAATTATCATTGAAGTTTTAAAAGGCAAACTTAGATATTAATGTAATACATAAATGCAATCAATTTTGAGTTCTTCTGTAGTTTATTGTTGTCTATCGCATACTTGTAAATTTTGACTGTCTGAAATGATAAACTGCCCCAACCATTGTCATCAGGAAAAAGAAGGGATAAAACAAAAAGAAGACATTTTTGTTTCCTCCTGCCACTAACACCACATTTTTTTTTTATTAAATCAAGCCAATTTCATAAAACTTGGTCCCTAAATACTGTAAAGTTTACCATCTTCCTATAGTCTCCCTACAGTTTACACTGTAAACTGCAGGGAAGTTGTAGGTAAGAGGGATGTATTAAAACATTCCCAACTTTATTCTTTGATGTCTGTTGGACAAGGGTGAATTAGGAAAGGCAAACAATAACAAATTGAAACAGCAAATCTGATTGTTAAAAAAATTTCCATTTCAAAATTGTGATTTCCATTTCAGTTAGGCCATTCCATTTTTGCGTTTTCATGGAAAATAAGCCCCTCTACAATTGGTTAAGCATCTCACCTAGCAGGATCTTCTTTCAAACAGGCAATATAGCTTTCACTTCTCTGGGTCATCTTTTGATGTGTTAACAGTTACTGCTGAAAGAGTTTGTCCAGCTTTAGATAAGAATGGTGAAGTGTGGGATGTTGCTTTAGATATCTTGAAGGCATTTGACTGGGTTTGGCATATTTGTCCTCTTCACAAATTGAAAGGTTGTGGTAATTCTGGACAAATTGTTTGACATTCAATTTTTGTAATCAAATCACGGAATGAAAGAAGTCTTGAATGGCAACTCTTTTAGATCTTTTCACATTAATGCAGATGTCAACTTGGACCTACATTTTTCCTAATTTTTAGCAACAACCTTCTCAGTATCATCAGTTCTCAACTTAGTATCTATGCTGATGACACAACTAGTCTGATCGGTTTGATAAGGTCAAATTGGTATCTTAATTTTAATGCCTCCAAAAATAAACTGCTCTTTTTTGTCTTAGAGAACATTTTTACCTTCTATCAGCATGGCTGATGCTAACACATTGTGTCTTCTTAGGCTAGAGTTTTCTGTTGACATGAAGTGTAAAGATTATAATTGCTAGGTCTGCTAATAGGAAAGTTGGTTCACTGTCACGCTAGACAATTTTTCACACCAGAATCTATATTACACATTTATAAGTCTACCATTTGTCCATGCATTGAATATTGCTGCCATATTTGGTATGGTGCTCTTGCTATATATTTAGATAACCTTGATAAAATCCAAAGAAAAATCTTAGATATTATTGGTCTTGACCTGGCATCTCAACTTTAGTCACTTATCCACTGCCATAATGTAGCTTCACTGTGCCTTTTCTATAAATATTTTCTTCGTAATTGTTCCAATTAACTTCCCACTTTGGTGCCTTGATTTTACTGGCAACAAGGTTTCGTAAATTTTACAGTTGAGATGAAAGCCAAAATTCTATGCTAACAGTTTCTTTTCTCACACTTCTCAATTGTGGAATTCTCTTCCAGCTTCTAGTTTTGCAGTAACTTTGTTCTTAAAAAATTTAAATGGAATTTCAATCATTATCTTCTATTGTCTTAATTCCTGTTCTTTTATTATTCTCACTCCTTAATAATGTTGTTCTTTTTTTTATATTCTTTTACACTCAATAATGCTCCTGCATCTTAGTTGCTTTTTTACCTTGCTTGGGGTGAAATGATTAAAAAGAAAAAACATAGTTGCCAACGTTTAATGGGTGACAACCAGAGAAGTCATTACCTCCTCCATCTAAAAAATTATTAAGTTTTATAAATGCTACTTGAATTTTCCTACTTAAATTCTACTTTCTAGACATGAAAGAAAGAAAACCTTTTTAATTATAGAGAACATTCATGGAGATGTCTTTGATGGTGATTAATGTAGAAGGGCTAACATTACAACAATTCATTATGACTTTTGTCCTATAAGACTTATATTCAACATTAAATGAAATGACAAGGGTTGCTGTGTTCTTAAATTAAGCACCCTAATATATAACCGTAAGTTCTATGATAACAATTTCTTCTCTTGCACTTCTCACTTTTTTGCATTTTCTTGCTTCCCAGTCAACTTTTTAAAAATTTAAATGCAATAGGAATAATTATCTTCTGTCTTAATTCATGTTCTTTTATTGTTCTCTCTCCTGAATAATTACTTTTTCTCATATTCTTCCATATTCACTAACCCCTTGAATTTTAGTGGCTTTATTGCCTTGATTGGGATGAAATTATTAAAAAAAGAAGCTGTATTAAACTAACCCATAGCTGGTGGATTTTTTTTTCATATTCTCTGACACTCAGTAACTGGTGTTGTAGTAGCTTTATTGCCTTGCTTGAGGTGAAATTATTAAAAAAAGAAATATTAATAAAAACTATTAGTAGACATGCAAAATAAAGCCAATTGTTCTAAAAAAAGCATTCAGTATTAGCAATATATGTCTTGTCAAACAACTGTTTGATATTTATAGGACAAAAATAGATGGATCTTACTAACTGTAGTTTATTCTGGCATAAGGCCATAACAGTAGAACACCAAGTTAGAAACAAACTTGCCAACAAGAGTGGCTCTTGCTACTGATGTGCAGGAAGTGTAATAATGTTAACATTTGTTAAGATTTTCCAAGTCCTTCACAAAGTTCAACTTGTACTATAATCATGCTAACCTTAAATCAATAGTCATTTAGTGATAAGTGTGGCAGACTCTAAATACATCTCAATTTCAGGGACCAAATGTATTGGTTTGAATGGGTTAGAGAGATGAGAGGGAGTGGGGAGTAAACAGAGACAAAGACATTTGGTGTGGGGGGGATGGACTTCAATGAGATGCTTGGGTGACCAACGCTCTTTTAAACTTTTCAAAATGGCGACTTTGCAATTCAAGTAAAATAAAAGACAAAAAAAAAAAATTTTTTTTTTTGTTTTTTCTTCATTTTCTTGGCTTTTATCAAGCAATTAGGAATAGGTACATAAAGTGATTAAAGAATAAAATTCAAAGAGACGTATATAAGTAACAGTATTCTTTTTCACGTGGCTTCATAGATGAAAATCGAACAAGGAGTGATGGTTTCTTTTTTTTGTTTGGCTGGTAATGGCTATTATGGTGAATTTAAATCCCAAGACTGAGGGAGATGGACAGTGCTAAGATCGCCATGTGTCAACATGAACTTCCTGCGGAAGAAGAAACTCCACATCTGTGATCCAGGAATAAAAGTAACATCCAATACTTGCATGAGTCAGAAAAAAAAAATCAAAGATTTAATTTTCAAAGTTTTCAAAAAGGGGGTAGAATAAATTCACTTCAATTTAAAAAAAAAAAAATTTTAAAACAAAGGAAAATTAGTGCCAAGTAAAAAAAGGAACAGGTAAATAAAATGATTAAAGAATTAGATTCAAAGAGATACGTACTAGTAAGACAGGAAATGATATTCTTTTTCACATGGCATTATGCAAGTATTGGACGTTATTTTTATTCCTGGCTCACAGACGTGGAGTTTCATCATCTAACTACCATTCTATCATTCTCCTAACACACTTCGGCAAAGTCTTCAAGGCCTTAATCAATACAAAAGTGGTTAAGCACCTTACCTCCCATTATCTACTATCGGTTGCCCAGTCTACCACTGACATGCTTACAGCCATAACTGAATTTGTATACCAAGCTCTTGATAATGACAGTGAAGCTCCAGCTATGGCCCTAGATATCTCTAAGACATTTGATAGGGTTTAGCATGCCAGCCTTCTATGGAAGCTTAAGGGATATGGTATAATACGATGATTATTTGATTTAATCCAATCATTCCTGTCAAACCATGAAATGAAGGTCATCCTAAATGGGGTCTCCTCCAGTTCCTTTCAAACAAACGCTGATGTTCCCCAAGGCTCTATCCTGGGTCCTACACTGTTTCTGATCTTCCTCAAAGAACTTCCTGATGTCATCAGTTCTCAAGTAGGCATCTATGCAGATGACACTACCATTCATTCCTATCTTAATAGTAGATCCAGCATTGCTGACAAAATCAACTTGGCTGTTGGTCTCAAGAAAGACGTCCACTTTGTGGTTGACTGGGGGAAGGAAATGGCTTGTAAATTTGAATGCCTCTAAAATGAAACTGCTCTCATTTAACCACCACAGAGAAGCCTCCCTGTCTCCCATCAGCATGGCTGATGCTCAACTTCACAAGGGCATCTTCTTGGTCTCATGCAATGTCATAGGTCCTGACCTGGAATCTTGACTCCAGTCACTTTCTCACAAGTGTGATGTTGCTTCTCTCTGTCATTTCTACAAGCATTTTCATGGCAACTGCTTTGACGTGCTATTTTCACTGGTGCCCCGACTGCATGAATTTAAGCATGATAGTAGGTTGGCATCTCAGTCCCACCCTTTTACTGTCAAAACAGTTAAATGTAAGCACCTCTTCTACTCCAACAGCTTCTTTTCTCACACTTCCTGACAGTGGATCTCCCTTACTCTTACTTGCTTCCCTGATAACTATAATCATCAAAAAATTTAAATGTGATATCAATCAACATCTTCTGATGCTTTGATCTTGATCCCTATCCTTCTCTTTAGCCTTTCCTCAAACACCCCCTCTTTTCTCTTACTTTCACTCTCTCTAACCCCTTCTGTGCTAGCAGCACTCCCGTCTTGCTTGGAGTGAAATGTTTAAAATAAATAAAATGAGGATTGAATTCACTATAATATTAGGTTGATGCAAAAATAATGACGAAATAATGTTGTTTTTTGACATTAAAAAATACGTCAAAAAACGACATTATTACGTCATTACATTACATATTTTTGCACCAACCTAATAGTTAAGAGTATGCCAGACATACACACTAACCATTGCTCTTCAGTAGCAACTCTTGAAATTTACTATATCTGGTAAGGAGATATATTCGTGGGTTCTTCTGACTACCTTAGGAAAGAAACTTTCTGTCTTACTCATAAACTATCACTCTACAGTAGACTACCACAATATTATACCACATATGATTCAATCTGGCAGAGGGCCATTTTAGTGGAGCATCTGCTAAGAAATGACTTCACCAGAAATGTTGTGCAAAACTAATTCTTGTTCTAAAGCATGCTAACATGGATGACATTATTTTAGAGAGTTTAAAGATATTTTAAACATTGTTCATTTATTTAATGCCAATTACAAAACTCATCTATATAAAAAATTCTGTAACTTCTGTTAGTCTGTCCATCCATCCATCCATCTGTCCATCACACCCTTTAATTAAGCATACATTGACTGATCAAAACCAAATTTTGAAGAGAAGTGCAACCAACTAAGGGGGCACAAAGTACAGCTGGTTTTACTAGGGTGTGTAAAAACCACAAAGTAGGGTTTTTTTTCAAAGTATTTTTCCAAATAAATCAGCTTATTCAAATTTCATTGATTGTGTTGTAAAATCAAATGAAATGTAGACTGTAAATCTCAACAAAAAGTTTTAGTGATAAATTCAACAATACTAAATATTGTGAGGATTTCAACATACATCATCCTATTGTAAAAAAATTCTAGGATGACAAAAATCTCAATGAATTGTCTGAAAGATAGACATATGTTCACTTTACACTATAGTTAAAAAAAAAAATAGACATTGGTCATGTGGCATCACCTTAAAAAAGTTAGAAATTGGCCCAGTTGGCACTGGACATGGTCATGCTGACCAGGTTCAATGCTGCTTCACTTTGGTGATTATATAGAAACTGTTTTTTTTTCACTGTGATGTGGCCATAAGCCTTCACATGTTCTGACCATAATATTCTCAATATTCATTAGGAGAACACTGTCACTGTAGCTTCAAGTCTCTTGTCACCTTGTGAGAGGATTGTCCACCATTTTGCTGCCATATAGGAGATTTGATATTATATAGTATTTTGGCACTCTCTTCATTTGTTTCCAATAAAACTTTTCTATCTCACAACGAGCAAAAGATTTTCTTCATTAACCTGGACAAGATCATTGATTCAGAAAGGGACAAGGTGATAGGTTAGGGTTAAGTTTATGGTTACTTCAGTTGTGGACAGAAAATGAGTTTCAATAGTTGGGTAGGAAAAAAAGAAAGTAAGTTACAATTGATTTGCAGCAGGAGGAGCAGCAACAAAAGCAAAGGCCATTAGACAGCTAACTTGGTTAAAAAAATAAAATAGTAAAGAGGAGAAAAACTGTTTTCTTTGTTTTACCAGTGAATTTGTTTTCTGGCTTAAAATGATGTAATTAATGAAACAAATTGTTTTCCCCCACCCTTCATTTTCCATGTTAATTGCACTGATTAGAAACAAAGTGCAAAAGTGTTTGATTTGGAGTGAAAAATAAAGAAGAGATGGACAAGAAGGTTAAGAATAAGGAAGTAGAGAAGGAAAAAGAAAAGGGAAGCTATTAATAAAGAGAAGAAGCTAAAATCAAGGGTGAAAGGAAAGAACTTTAGAAATGAAGGGAAAATAAAGAATAAGATAAAGCAATGAAATAAAGAAGAAGGAAAAAATAAGAAATAAAGAATAAGGTAAAAGAATGAAATGAAGAAGAAGAGAAAAATAAGAAATAAAGAATTAGGGAAAAGAATGAAATAAAGAATAAGGGAAAAGTATGAAATAAAGAATAAGGGAAAAATAAGAAATAAAGAATGAGGGAAAAGAATGAAATAAAGAATAAGGTAAAGGAATGAAATGAAGAAGAAGCGAAAAGTATGAAATGAAGAAGAAGCGAAAAGTATGAAATGAAGAAGAAGAGAAAAATAAGAAATAAAGAATTAGGGAAAAGAATGAAATAAAGAAGAAGGGAAAAATAAGAAATAAAGAAGAAGGGAAAAATAAAAAATAAAGAATAAGGTAAAGGAATGAAATAAAGAAGAAGGGAAAAGTATGAAATAAAGAAGAAGGGAAAAGTATGAAATAAAGAAGAAGGGAAAAGTATGAAATAAAGAAGAAGGGAAAAGTATGAAATAAAGAAGGGAAAAGTATGAAATAAAGAAGGGAAAAGTATGAAATAAAGAAGGGAAAAGTATGAAATAAAGAAGGTAAAGGAATGAAATAAAGAAGAAGGGAAAAGTATGAAATGAAGAAGAAGGGAAAAATAAGAAATAAAGAATGAGGGAAAAGAATGAAATAAAGAATAAGGGAAAAGAATGAAATAAAGAATAAGGGAAAAGTATGAAATAAAGAAGAAGGGAAAAATAAGAAATAAAGAAGAAGGTAAAGGAATGAAATAAAGAAGGGAAAAGTATGAAATGAAGAAAAGGGAAAAGTATGAAATAAAGAAGAAGGGAAAAGAATGAAATGAAGAATAAGGTAAAGGAGTGAAATAAAGACAAATAAAAGTGGGTAAAGGAAATGCAAGAATATGAAATCTCAATAAGGCAAAGGAATGAAATCAGCATATGAAAAGTATGATATATATATCAAATGACTAAGTGGCAAAAGAAATACTTTCAGAATAAGGCAAAAGTATATGGGTTTTTATGTGGTTGAGAGAGTTGCACATTTCTTCTTCTGTGTGCCATGTCCCATCATGGTCCCCCACAACTTTCTGTCCTTTGTAGCTCTTACTAAATTTAGTCTTTTTGTTATCTCTCCTAAAACTTGCTCCACCATACATTTATTCAAGTTCGCTAAGTAGGTTATGTGCTATCACTCTTGCCTTCTGTGAATATCAAATTTTCTAAGCCCTCTTACCTTATTATGCATAATAGAAATTTCAACTTCTTCCTGATGTTAAATGTCCTTTTATTTCAGTTTTCTCTATAATTTCATCCTTGCTCACATGTTTGGTCCATGGTATTCTGAGCATCTTTCTGTTGCCTCCAGTCTCTTCTTCATCCTTGAGGAGATTGTCCAGCAACCGCTGGTATTATAAAACAATTCAGTACTCTTCTCTTAGTTTCTAATGAAATTTTCCTGTTTCTTAATACTTTGCCTAGCTTTAGGTAGGCATCTTTTGCTATCTCTATGCACCTTCAGATTTCAGTATCGCATTTTCCACTTTCTATTAAAACACTTTCCAGATATTTAAATTAATTGTACTTGTTTTATTTTGGTATCTCCAATTTGGAATTTGCATGGTGGGTTCTTCCTTTTGTTAACAACCATTTCTTCTTGCAAATAATGTTTAGCTCTTTTTCCTCTCTTTCCTTTACTACCTTTTGTAGGAGTGCTCGTAGTTTTCTTTCAGTCTTCTGTCAACACTGTGTCATCTCCATAACTTATGTTATGATTTTGGCCACCAGTAATGAATCCTGGTAAGACTTCTAATTCTCTTACAATCGTGTCACTCTATAGGTTGAATAAGTCCAGTAAGAAGACACATCTTTGTCTTACACACCTTTCTATTTTTGTATATTTACTGAACTCATTTTTTTATCTGTATGCAGGCAGTTTTCTGCCAGTATTTACCATGTGTAAATGTTTGAGCTCAAATGAATATTGCTTTTTAAGCATGCCTTGAAAATCAGGATGCTGGTAATGAAAGCTGACTATCCAGGCATGCACATCTTTCTCATTTGGAATATTGATGAATTATAATCTTTTTGTCATTTTATATCTTGTAAAATCTTTGGTGAGTCTGGTTAGTTTAACAACATATCAAACCTTGTTTACTGTAATATTGAATATAAGTCTTACAGCACAAAAATCTAAATGAATGAGATAGGTAGACATAGAACCAGTTTACAATAGTGACAGAAATATTATACATAGGTCCAGCTTGCACTGGCAGCAAAAAAGGTAGACATATGTTTGGTTTCCACCAGTAACGAAAAAGGTAGACACAGATCCAGTTTGCACAAGGGTCAAAAAGATATAGATCCAATTTTACCGAGAGTAAAAAACGTAGACATAGATTCAATTTGAACAAGGGTCAAAAAGGTAGACATCGACCCAGTTCGCATGAGGTTCAAAGAAGGTAGACAAATCCAGTTTGCACTTGAGTGAAAAAGGTAGATAGAGGTTCGTTTACACAAGATTAAAAATGGTAGATACTGTTTGGTTTTATACCTGAATCTGCAAGTATCCACTCAGAAGATGACTCCTATTGGAAGGGATTTTACCTTTAAGCTGAGGAAACAGTCTGTGTATTCTAAGCCTCAATGACAAGGCAGTTGTACAAGTTTAGCAAATATCAAAATCATAGTAAGACAGAGGATAGGAACAAAAGGAAGAATAAAAAAGAGGTTATACTAATAAGAATCAGAGCTTGAGAATGAAACATGATTATTATTTGGTGAGGAATGGAAATTAAAAGGTAGTGAATTAATATTTTTAACAAAATGAAATAGAGAGATGGAATACAGATAAAGAGTTATGTTTGTGGAATAAAAAAGTAGCAGAAATATAAAAATGAATTCAGTAAGAAAAAATATTAATGATGATTCCGAGGATGGGAAAATGAGGAAAACAAAAACATATTTGTACCAAAAAAAAAAAAAAAAGAAAAAATGGAGTAGTAATATTAGCTGTTTCCTTATGTGGATACCTTTGGCATTCATTGACCAAGCAGCCAGTGCATCTTTTGGTTGAAATATATAAAATGTTATGAAAAAATAATTTTTCAGGAAAATAGGTTTCTCAACTCAACTGTTATTGTTCTTTCCAGTTTTGATGAGAGCTCCTTTCCTGACCATTTTTTTTTTTTTTTTTTATGAGTAATGTAGATCATCAATATGATTGTGCCATTATTTTCTCTTTGAGTTATATGTGCTATTCATTTTAGTTGATCTTAAATAGAAATGATGAAGAGAAAGCAAATTGACACAGCTTTAAAGAGGGGGGAAAAATGATAAAACAAAGAAGTAAAATCTGTGGACATATGCAGTATTGTGCACAATTCTACAGCTACTTTTTTGTAATGTAAATTTCTAATAATTGCCAGCTTATAAGAAATTACAATAAAGTGGCTGTAGAATTTTGTACAGTATTTTGCATCACATTTTATACAGAAATATTGGCCCTATTGGAGTCAATTCAATAGCTAATTAATATTTTGTAACAGAGGTTTAGGAATAAGAGATGATGATAATGCAAAACAAGCCCCCCCCCCTACCCACAACTTCCAAAATTAACGATGTACAGTAACTTCTTGAAATGAACATTATGTAATAAATTTTCATTACAGACATTTTTATGTTTTAAAAGGCTGTATCTAGTTTGGTTTATGAGATCGCTGAAAACTTTTACACAGTCAAGAAAGAAAGACAACAAGAACAAGAAAGAAAATAAGACAGAAAAGAGAAAAAAGAAGAACAGTAACAGACTAAAAAAAGGTCAAAAAGCAAAATAGAAAGAGTAAGAAGGAAGAGGTAAAAGAAAGAAAAAGAAAGAGCAAAAAGGAAGAGGTAAAAGAAAGAAGAGAGAAAGAGTAAAAGGGAAGTGGTAAAAAAGAAAGAAAAAGAAGAGAGAAAGAAAGAGTAAAAGAAAGGCCAGGAAGAGGTAAAAGAAAGAAGAGAGAAAAAGTAAAATCAAAAAGGAAGAGGTAAAAGAAAGAACGGGAGAGAAAGAAAGAGCAAAAAGGAAGAGGTAAAAGAAAAAGAGAGCAAGTTCAAAATCAAAAAAGAAGAGGTAAAAGAAAGAAGAAATAGTAAAAAGGAAGAGGTAAAAAAGAAAGAAGAGAGAAAGAAAAAGTAAAAAGGAAGAAGTAAACCGTAAAAGAAAGGATAAGAGGAGAAAAAAAGAAAGAAGAATAAGAATAGCTGTGAAATTAAAATGATATTCACGAAAAAGCCACTGTAAATATAAAACAACAGTAATACGCTGCTGAAACTAATTGATAAATGTTTTCGCCTTTCAAATAATAAACGAAATGGGCAATGAAGGAATATATAAAATAGATTCAAAATTTCAAATATAATAAAAACAAAAAAAACAAAAAAAAAGCGGCTGAATAAAACTGAACAAGATATATAAACTGAATAAAAAACCAATTTAAACTCCTGGAATTACATTGGCATTGGAATTATTATTAAAATTAAACGAAAGCAAAATGAAAAACAAACTACAACAGTGTAAAATGCGAAGACGAAAGAGGGTAAAAAAAAAAAAAAAACATTTAGAAAAATAATAAAAATCTGTGCCTGAAATTAAACGCAAAATACATAACAAACAAAACTTGAGGAAAAGTGACTGAACTGTGCGAACTTTCCAATGGACACAAAACAAACATTAAGAAGTATTTAAAAAATACGGAACGCGACAGAACGGAATGAAACTAAATATAAAACACAAATAATTCGAGAGCGTTACCCTTAAACAAACCATTTTCGCGAAAACCACAAACAAAAACAAATAAAAATGAAATTACGAGGTGAAATAAAAATGGGAATAAAAGTAATAAAACCGAAAGAGAGAGCCAAACAGAAAATTTGACAGCCCATCAAGTCACGCGTTAACGGTTCTTAAAGCGGCTCCAGTGTTCCATAAAAAAAGGAAAAGCCGTAATGAAATAAACTAAACAAATACTGTTCTTCTTATTCTTATTGTAACATTATTATTATCATTATCATCGTCAATTACAAAGCAAAACTGTGCACTCTACAAATACTGCTAAGGAGCTTTCTGCTTAGCTTGGTAATTAAATTCAATAAAAATCTTAAATATATTCCCAAGAAAGCTATTTAGACGTCAGTTTCAGAACAAACAACATAATGCTATATTACATCTGCTACAAATGTTGATGCAACAATTCATTTACATGACCAATACAATATAAAAATAATGATACAAAAATAAAATAGTATTAACTAATAGCAATAAAATTGAGATTAGTTAATTTTATTCTTACCAATCTTATCAGTATTAAATTTTAAATCTTCCGAAATGTAATTATTTAGTAGTGGTCGTCAAACTGAAATTTTAATTTAGGTAAAGTTATCTGTTTATAAGGGTTGGTAAGTAATATTCCACCCAACAATTCGTACATGGCATTACAAGAACCGATTGACTGAAAGATAAAAGGACCCCATGTTACGTGTACAAAACAACATTATACAGATAAGAAGAATGAGATTTCAGTGAGGAGAAAGTACAATAAAAGAACAGAATTTAGGAAGACAGAAGATGACGTGGGTGGTAGGGAAGCAAGAAATTGGAAGAGAGTTCCACAGGTGAGAAATGTGAGAAAGGAAACAATTAGAATAGAACTTACGGTTTCATCTAGCTAGTTCAATAGTAAAACGGTGAGACCTAATAGCCAATCTAGTAGTAGGCTTAGATTCACGCAGCTGGGGTATCAAGGAGGAGAACTCTTTAGACCAATTGACATGAAAATATTTACAAGACAGATGGAAGCCATCTCGCGGCGGTGGGAAAGTGGCTGAAGTCGAGATGCCAGGCCAGAACCGATAACATTACAGATCTTTCTTTGGATTTTGTTGAGAATCTCGAGATATATAGCAGGAGCATCAGACCAGATATAGCAGCAATATTCAATGCATGAATGAATGGTAGATTTATAAATGTGCAAGATGGATTCTGATAAGAAAAATTGTTTGGCAGTGAACTAACTTTTCTGGCAATTGATTCAATATAATCACTCCATTTCATGTCAGTGGGAGACGTTAGACGAAGAAGGTGCAAAGAGTTGCTTTCATGAAGGTTAGCATCAGATGGTTCTCTGTGATGATTAAAAGATAGCAATTAGTGCTAAAACCTCAGATTGTTTGAAACTGTCTCGAGGTAAACTGAAGCAACGATGACCAGCTCATCAATGACAAGCAAAACACCACTCTCAATGTCTGATAGAAAAAGAAAAAAAAAAAGTTGAATCTGGACAGGACTAATTTTATAAAGCAAAGAGGCAATAACATGACCATGACAGCAAAAAATTGTAACATCACAGAAGCCCGTGCAGATCAAATAAGACTCCAACAAAAACAAAATTATGAGGGGAATGACTTAGTGTTTCCCATAGACAATCTCAGTTATGTCCTTACATAACAACACAGGAACACGTCCCCAAAGAATTAAACAAATGAATATACAACTTCAGATTATCAACAGAGCTAAGAAGATTATTCTGAAACGTCCAACAATGGCAATGGAAGAAGAATACCTTTACAACATAGAACGAGCAAAAGAAAGAAACACATCAAGATCTCAAGAGAAGGGAAGAGAATGAAAACAAAGAAATCCCGAAAACGAAACAGTGTATAGACGAACCACATGATCTTCAATGGGTATACAACCCCTATGTTTTCGGGAAATTTAGTGATATATTTTTGCATGTGAGAGGTCTCCTGATTTACCTATATTTCCGCGTATGAGGCGATCTTTAGATAAGACGAGGTAAAAAAAATATAACAATTTTTCATGAATTTATCCTACACCTGTAGTGTATAAGACGACTGCTTATTGATTGTATAAAGATGATGTTATTGGAATTGTTGCTACTTACTGTATCCTTAGAAATTCAAAATAAACTTAGTAACAAAAAAAAAAAAAAAAAAACAATTCTATATCATGTTTTCTCATACATGTCCCCGAAAAGGGAAACCATTGTTTTGTTTACATTTCATCGTGTGATTTCTTGCAAATACTGATTCTTCTTCTTTTCCTGTAAACAGTTACCAACAGCCTGGTGTACTATTTTTTTTTATTCAGTCTGTCCCTAACTTCTGTCTAAGCCCGTTGAAATTTCTTATTAACTTGTATCCATATTAATCATGGAACCACCAGCAAAACGAAGACAGTGTGAAGCAAGGTTTAAAGTTTAGCGAAACACAAAGGTTGCTCTGATGAACGCAATCGTAACTCGATGTTTATATTTTCTCAGCTGAGCCTTCATGAATACAATTTATTTCATTGGTATATAGAATTATTCTTCGAATAAGCAATTTATTATGAAGTTATGCTATAAATATATAAGGTATATAAATGGTTTTATTCGATAAATTCGAATTTTTTCATGTACGTTATTGGTTATCGCACCGAGGTTAGCCTACTGACAAACACCACACAGAATTTAAGGTTTCCTTTTTAGGATTGTAATATAAGACGACCTCCAATATTTAAAGGTGATTTTGGGGGACTTAAAGGTCGTCTTATACGCGGAAATATACCGTACTTATTTGAAGAAGAATAATATAAAAAGAATAATCCTTTTGTCAAGTTAGTATTAGGTTGGTGCAAAAATAATGTCATTTTCTCACATAAAGTTGAACGTCAAAAAACGACATTATTTTTGCACCAACCTAATAGATGTACTAAGCGACTTGTGAAGATCACTAAATATTTAACACATTATAATACAATGTATTGCAAGAAGAATTAAAGGTCTAAATCAATCACTATATTTTTGGCGCACAAAAATTCTTTCTGGCCAAAGAAATTCTAACTTCAGTACATTACGAATACTTTAGATATATTAGGTTGGTGCAAAAATAATGACGTAATCATGTCGTTTTTTGACGTAATACGTCAAAAAACGACATCATTACGTCATTATTTTTGCACCAACCTAATAATTGACACTAATTTTTCTGCCTCTCATGATTCATGATGATGATGATATATCATAAAGATCTAAAATTTCATCATTCTAAAAACAATCTTTCCATAATTCATGATGATATTTCATCATTCTGGAAATAAAAATTTGAAATTTAACCATTATAAAAACGACCCTTCCACCACAAGCAAGAGTAGCAGCAGTAAAAAGAACAATACAGACTTATCTTCTTTGCACCGTGAAAATCCAGAGTTGACAGTTTCAAAAGTTTCCCTTAATCACGAAATTTTCGGAACAATTATAAACAAGAAAGAAACCAAAAGAGACAATAACCCTGAGAATATTTAACACACGCAAAACCCAATATAACAGTAAATAACATTCATGAAAAGAAATACACACATTCTTGTCATTAATTTCAACACGTGTCTCAAAGTCTTTTTGTTGTGTTTTACTTTTATTCATTTCACTTTCAGTAAAAAAAAAAAAAAAAAAAAAAAGAATCCTTTATCAATTACTAATACATATAACACGGGGGTAATTTATATTAACAACCTCAACATTAAGCCCGTTACAAGACAAATAGTCTAAAGAAATGAAGAATCAGAATCATTCTTCAGTAATTATTTACATTATTTGCAGTCAGACTACTGTCTTTCAACCATTGTACCCTCCAAACTTATTCAGATGTCTGTCAATTCGGGTCACTTTCATAGAATTTTGAACACAACCCTACTGTTGGCCTCATCTTTAAGGCCATATTCAAGTTTCGGCTGTTGTAAGCTGCGGTTGTGTATATGGCAGTAAATATGTGGACAACAGTCCGAACAATGTAAATAGTTTAAATAGTTACAATACCTTATCTCACACATATAGACAGATGTAGAACACTTTATTTAATTTATAAGCGCAGAGATTGTTCTCATTCCATTGTAAATCTAGGGATATTTCGTCTTGTTCTCTTCTTTATTTTGTACTGCTCCATTACTGTTAGTTTTGTTCCAACCGAGTCTGATTCTGTGCCACCAGACCTGGGACTGAACTCTGCCGAATTTATGAATCAACATTTTTATACTCTAGGTTATTGTCTCATGGGACAATCCTGATGGTAGTACTTGGAACCTTAAATCTCATGTTCTTATTACTTCAACTTCCGCAGCTGTCTTCTTGTCAAGTTTGACCTCCTTACTGCCACTTCTCTTACTGCTGCTACCGAAGCCTGGTTTTCAATTTTGACTCTCTCTGCTGTCGTTCCTCTTTCTTTCTTTCTTAATTATCGAGGCTGTCCAGCATTCACTGCCACATAGGAGATTATATATTACATAATAGTTCAGTATTCTTTTCTTTGTTTATAACGAACGTGTTCTACATTTTAAAACTTTGTTTAGTTTCTGGAAGAGATCTTTCACTTATTGTGTGTTTTCAGATTTCTCTATCACATTTTCTGACGTCCGTTTACTACCTCTGGTCCAGATAATTGAATTTCTGTACCTGATTGATTTCCACGTTCCCAAAAATTGTGTGTCTCAATTAATTGTTATATATTATATATATATATATATATATATATGTGTGTGTGTGTGTGGATAGATAGATAGATGTGCATATATGTGTAAAAAGTGAAATTGTGGGAAAAGTGTGTACAAAAACTTGGTGTATAGAGAAAATAAGATTTGGAAAAACACCAAATATTTATATTTATTTATATGTAATATTTATAATACATGTATTTTTATAGAGAAATATTAAAATTAAAATTGTTTTACATGTGGGTTTTCAGAAAAAAAATGTTTTACTTTAACCAGTTTCACTTTCAGCTTTTCAAAAAGTTTCTAAATGCTTATATTCCGACGTGTTGACGCTTATGACTTGAACAAATGAAAAAAAAAATCAAGGGGCGTAACTGGCTTTAATATTACACATGGTAAGAAAAATATGAAAGAATCTATTTTGAGTGACGTGCCTCTCTCTCTTATATATATATATATATATATATATATATATATATATATATATAGTCATCCACAGACTGTTTCACTGTATCACAGCTCCTCAGTGTGGCTAGACGTCTGATTGCTTCCAGCCGATTGGTTTGCCAAATTTTGTGTTGGGTGACCATAGTAGTGTATGGTAGTCAAAAGCAAATAGTTATGCAAACACTTATAATAAAAAAATAAAGATAGCAAGGAAGAAGTCAGAAGAAAGTATATGAAGATTTTATTTTCCGGAAAGACATTATGTTAATAAACTATAAAGATGTTATGGGTTGCACAATTCTAAGCCGTGCATCTCTATGGCATTATTGGCTCTCCCAGAATTCTCACTTTGGTCAAAAGCCGCCAATAAAAGAGAATAGCTTGCCAGTCTTGAAATGGTGAATTTTAATCACACTTGCTTGAATGTAATGCAAGTTTTTGCCTGAATTTAATATTATTTTTCTCTAGATTCTATGCAATGTCATCTTACCTTTGCTTGAACATTTATACACACACACACATATATATAAGTGAACATAGAAGCCAACACTTAGAGGCGACAGTCTGTTTCATGCTAGATGCACTCGTGGCCTGACGATTGCCTCTACCATGAAATAGACTGTCGCCTCTAAGTGTTGACTTCTATGTTCACTTATATATTTACACACGCTCTCTCTCTGATATTGAGCACTTCATCCCATAAATATAGCACATCTTAAGACTATATATATATATATATATATATATAAGCAGAAATAAACGTTCGTACTAAACTGGGTTAATGTAATATTAATTTGATTCGCAGCATTTAATGAAGCTTTATCGTTTTGGTAGTTACTGGCAGGGGATTTGCTAATACAAGTTTGAAATAATTGGTATTCGGACTTAAGTTAAACTTTATTATTGTGTTTTATATTGTATTTTTTATCCCTCCAGCGCACAGCTATGTATACATGTTTGTGCCGAGGTTGTGGGCCGCAGCTTAACTCTCCAAATAAGGTATCTGAAAGAAAGCTCATTCTTTGAAATAATTTACCTGGAAATCAAACCCGGAATTGTTTTCCGTTTTTGTTTTTTTTAATAGGAGTAGATAGGCATATTCCTCATCTTCTCTTGAACAGTAGAGCTCACCCCTTGTTTGCAGTTTAAGGTTTCTTTTCTCAGGCCTTAATAGTGGTGTTGTCATTATTTTTTTTTATGATACACGTGGATGGTGGCAACGTCTCTTCATACTGAGTGTACCGGCTTGGCAGTTTTCTTGTGGCCTTTCCTGACTGGCAGTTAGAAGCCCGAAATCTTGCATATCTTCTTGTGAGGCTGCTTTGATCAAGAGTTGCATAATATCGGGGTTCTGGCAGTGCCATGTCGCGCATGGAAGGGTGTCCCCGCAAGCACTTCCGTTGGGCAAGCCCGAAACCAAACTATGTTGCAGTCTGCGCCAGTTTCCTTCCTTCAAGTGTAACACTAGATGACCGATTGCTGCTACTACTACTTTCCTTTAACAATGTAACACATCATGACTATAAACAACCAAATATATAGACCTAAACTAGTTCAACAAAAAACAGCTAAACCGCTTAATCTTTATTTCTCCAGCATTTGTGATAATCGTACCAGCTTATGCAGTGTGGAATCTTTCCTCTTCGAAATGTCTCCGGACATCCTAGCTCTCTGCAAAACTAATCGTACCTCTTCAATCTCCTTCACTGAATTCTCGATTCCTGGCTACATTCCTCTCCTTAGAAAGAACTCTAAAGTCCACATGCATGGCCTGGGAGTTTATGTTCGCAAACATCATCTCCCGCTGGATAGTGAACTCTCTTTTGAATCTCCAGAGCAGTCGTACATGTGTCTACGTCTCTCTCTACTTAACTCGGTAAGCTATCTCTTCTTTCTCTAACGCTGCCTTTTCTCTCAAGACTGTTGCATGCTAGATAGCATTTCCGATAATACAGACATAGCCATCTCCCTACACCTGTCTGTAGATATATTTGTGTTTGGTGACTTTCATGCCTACCATGCCAGGTAGCTTAAACACACTGTCACTGGCCTTGCTGGCATCTAGACCCTTAACTTCTTAATCTCTCAAGCAAATGGTTAACTTCTCCACATGTTTCTTCAGTGGCCCTGACAGACACGCTTCTCTTCTCAATCTCCTTTTTAACTATCACTTACTCTTGTTATACTACGCAGCTCTGCTCTGATCATGTATCTATGTAAGCATCTTCTGCTCCCCCATCAGCCAAGAAGCATCTACCAATAGAATATCCTTCTGTTATCAACGAACAGATTGTGATTCGGTCCGTGATTTCCTTTGTGACGTCCCATGGAAAGAAATTTTTAATCATCATGTTCAAAAATGCGTGTCTGAGGCATCCTCCTGGGTGAAAGCGAGCGTCGATGCTTTCATTCCAGCAAGGAAATAACAAGTTACACCGCGATCATCGCCTTGGTTCTCATTTTTAATGCTTGGCCGCCATAGCCCACAGGAATCAGTTTTTCCGTCTGCAACAGACGTCACTTTGTAATGAGTGCAAGCGTGTTCTCAAAGATGCGTATAGCATCCCGCAAGTTCGATTCTATAGATTATTGGGGGCTCTGCAAGTGTGTATTGGTCAACAGCAAAATCTCAATTCCACCGCTATTCAATCAATTCGAACTCCTATCTGTAGCAGATAAGGTGGAATGCTTTGCTCGGAAATTCTCTTGCAACTCAACACTCGACTCATCTGGAGTACCCTCACTGGATTTCCCTCCTAGAACTGGAGGCTATACTGAGTGATATGCGCATAACCCCGTCAGTTGTCTACGATATTATTTCTAAATTAGACTCCAATAAGGCAAGTGGAGATGACGGGATCCCAGCCGTCGTCCCCAAAAAATGTGCTCCTGAGCTAGCCCCAATTCTCTTCAAAATATACAACTATTGCCTCGCTGCTTCTTGCTTTCCAGCTTGTTAGAAGTCTTCCTCTGTAGTCTCTGTTTTTAAGAACTCTGGAGAACTTTTTGACCCATCCAACTTATCGCCCTATTAGTTTCCTACCGCTTTTCGGCAAAGTATTCGAGGCTTTAAGCAGTGCTGAAGTGGTTAAGCATCTTACCTCTCATGACCTACTCTCTGACAAACAATATGGATTCCGTTTTGCCCGGTCTACCACTGATGTGCTTACGGCCATCACTGAATATGTATATGAAGCTCTTGATAATAACGGCGAAGATCAAGCTGTGGCTCTAGATATCTCAAAGGCGTTTGACAGGGTTTGGCATGCTGGTCTTATACATAATCTTCAGGACTACCGTATTACATGACGATTGTTTGATCTAATCTAATCATTCCTATCAAATCGTGAAATGAAGGTCGTTCTGAATGGGCTCGCTTCCAGATCCTTTAACACGAATGCAGGTGTCCCCCTAAGGTTCTATACTGGGTCCTATGCTGTTTCTGATGTCATCAGTTCCCAAGTAGGCATTTATGCAGATGACACTACTATTTTTCCTGTCTCAATAACAAATCCGTATTAGCTGCTCTTGAAAAGGACCTCCAATCAGTCGTGAAATGGGGTAGGAAATGACTTGTAAATTTGAATGCCTCCAAAACTAAACTGCACTCATTTAATCCCCATAGAGAAATTTCCCTGCCTGCCATCAGCATGACTGATGCTTGACTCCAGGAGAGCATCTCACTGTGACTTCTTGGCCTCACTCTTTCAACTAACTTGAAGTGGAACAACTACATTTAAACAACAGATACATCTACTGCAAGGAAAGTTAGTTCATTGTGTCTTGCCAGAAGATTTTCTCATAGAGTCCATAATGCACATTTACAAATCTACCATTCGTTCGTGCATTGAACACTGTTGCCATATCTGGTCTTGCTGTTCATCTCGAGGTTCTTAACAAAATCCAAAGAAGGATCTGTAATATAATTGATCCTGACTCGCTTCTGCTTACTTGCTTTCCTGATAACTACAATCTACAAAAATTTAAATGTAACAGGAATTGCCATCTTCTGCTGTCTTGAACACTGTTTATCTTTTCTCCAATTCCCACTATGCCCAGTCTTTTCCCTCAAGTTTACTTTCTGTAAGCCCCTGCATACTAGTGGCACTCCCAACTTGCTAGCGGTGAAATGGTTAAAAAAAAGAGGAAATAATAATGTGATATATACATATATATATATATATATATATATATATATATTAGTGGTCAAAATATATATATATATATGTATATATATATATATATATATATATATTAGTGGACAATATATATATATATATATATATATATATATATATATATATATATTAGTGGACAATATATATATATATATATATATATTAGTGGACAATATATATATATATATATATATATTAGTGGACAATATATATATATATATATACATATATATATATTAGTGGACAATATATATATATATATATACATATATATATTAGTGGTCAATATATATATATATATATATACATATATATATATTAGTGGACAATATATATATATATATATATACATATATATATTAGTGGTCAATATATATATATATATATATATATACATATATATATATATATACATATATATATTAATGGTCAATATATATATATATATATATATATACATATATATATATATATATATATACATATATATATTAATGGTCAATATATATATATATATATATATACATATATATATTAATGGTCAATATATATATATATATATACATATATATATTAATGGTCAATATATATATATATATATATATATATATATATATATATATATATATACATATATATATTAATGGTCAATATATATATATATATATATATATATATATATACATATATATATTAATGGTCAATATATATATATATATATATATATATATATACATATATATATTAATGGTCAATATATATATATATATATATATACATATATATATTAATGGTCAATATATATATATATATATATATACATATATATATTAATGGTCAATATATATATATATATATATATATATTAATGGTCAATATATATATATATATATATATATATATACATATATATATTAATGGTCAATATATATATATATATATATATACATATATATATTAATGGTCAATATATATATATATATATATATATATATATATATATATATTAATGGTCAATATATATATATATATATATATATATATATATTAATGGTCAATATATATATATATATATATATATATATATATTAATGGTCAATATATATATATATATATACATATATATATATTAATGGTCAATATATATATATATATACATATACATATATATATTAATGGTCAATATATATATATATACATATATATATTAATGGTCAATATATATATATATATATATATATATACATATATATATTAATGGTCAATATATATATATATACATATATATATTAATGGTCAATATATATATATATACATATATATATTAATGGTCAATATATATATATATATATACATATATATATTAATGGTCAATATATATATATATACATATATATATTAATGGTCAATATATATATATATATATTAATGGTCAATATATATATATATACATATATATATTAATGGTCAACATATATATATATATATATATATATATATATATATATATACATATATATATTAATGGTCAATATATATATATATACATATATACATATATCTATATTAATGGTCAATATATATATATATACATATATACATATATATATATTAATGGTCAATATATATATATATATATGCATATATATAAATTTCCAAGAGGATAGAATCCAGATTCATCAGACCTACAAATTTGTAGGTCTGATGAATTGGATCGTGATTACAATTCCAATGTAATAAATTATAACCATGAAATATTAGTGTTTAAGCCTTTTATATTATATTCTTACATTGGGCATTGAGTTCTACCGGGATTTTATCCTCTTGGAAATTTATGTGTGTATATGTAGATATATATAGCCTGAAATGCTAAGCAATAAAAAAAATGCTAAAACAAAAGAAACTGACAGTCATGGTCAGTCTGATGAGCACCTGACTTTATGATAAATCAAGTTTTTGGTAAAGCATTAAAGAATAACCTGATCAATATCAAGTCTGCCCAAGGAAAAATCACAAAAGACAAAAGAACAAAAAACAAAACTAAGCGCTGTAACACCTAACAAACACCTAAGTGTGTCCATGGACTCCAATCCAAATTATAACTCTAATCTTCATGCTATGGCAATTGTTAGAAGACTAGGTTCAAGGAGGTCTAACCACCTTAAATAATATGTATATAAAACTATGTATATAAGATTATGTTAAAAATTATTTCTCACTCAGTCAAAGAAACCTTTTCCCACTAAAAAGGTGATGGTCAGATTTTGGGAAGTTGGTTGTGCTGAGAACTTTTCAGCATCATCATGAATATATATATATATATATATATATATATATATATATATATATATAAGCCTATGACAATACAGTGAAACAGGTACTAATGAATGTCTATAACATTTTCACAGGTACATAAGCAAATAAATCAACTTAGGAATAGTCGATAAATAATCACAACTGTCACTTTCTTTTATCAAGTTTCATGAGTACATCTTTACATCTACTTGTTATCTTTGCTCTGTTTTCATTCTTGAATGCAACCACATCTATAAACTTTTTGACGGATATAATTCAGTATTGATTCACATTAACACCCAGCCCAACACCCCTCCACACGTAACACCTCTGCCATTGCTCAGCACCAGTCTGTATTAGATTTGTTGATTAATCATGGCTTAAAAGAAATAGTGTTTGCTTCTTGCTTCTCTTGCAAACTGGTCTGTAATTCAGCAGAAATCATGAATTTGTTTAGCTAACAGGAAAATTAAATGTGCTCATTAATTCCTAATGATAATGGATCTTGATGGAGGCACTTTGTAGTATGAAGTGTGGCTAGGATCGAGGAATTGGAGAGCTGAGCTAATTGCATTCATTTATGTGCTAATACTCTTGGGAAAGGTATGAATCCATCTCTTCCTTCCAGCTATGGGTAAATAGGAGAGAGTTTTCCTTCTCCTAAACTGATTGCCAACCTTGAAGAAGGAAAACTCTGAATTCAAACCACCTGCTGCCTGGTCAATCCTGCCTCTTTAACTTCTGTGAGGATGGACTGGGTAACCTTAACATCCTGGTGCTAAAGGAACTGGCAGTCCATTGGACTATTTTGCCTTGAATATCACCATAAACAACAATCCTGAGATAGAGACGAGTGGTGACCACAGCGTCATAAAATTTGCTGAATAAATGATGATGATGTATGCTCATGACAACAATGAAAATGATGATGATGATGCGAGTGTCAAAAGTGAAGATGGCAATGCCAGTGCTTATTTTGACACCAGTAATGATAATAATGATGTTGAGAGTTTTTTTTTTAACATAAGGCTAGTAATTAGATAACATGAGCCAGCAGCAGTGGCAATAATAAAAATGATAAGATATTGACAGTGATGCTATTGTGTGCAACTTTAAAAAGAGTCATGACAAAAGTGAAATTTGTTCCCTAGTCTCCTTTGTGTTTTTAGTGTTGCTACCATATTTCGGCAGATCCATTTTTAGTCTCGATCAAAGTTACATCTCAACAGAAAAGAGATAAAAATACAATTTCCACAGAAAATAGCACCAAAAGAAAATGGTTGCTCATATACAATTTAAATAAATTCAATAAGTGAAATATTTTACTCATTTGCATTAGACAAATGGACAGACAGATAAATACATAATGCAATGTGAGTAAGATGCTGAGACGTAATTTTTAATCCATAAAATAATTCTTTATTCTCTTCTAGACTCTGTGTCTATGCAGCCTTGTGGGTGATGAATTACTCTCCACCCTACAACTCCTTTTCCACAAATTAAACACTACAAGGCTTTCATTACATTATTGCTATTTCCATGGAAAATGTTTTGACTAGCTATATTGCATAATCCCACCAATTCTAACTTCACAATTAAGACTCACAATGACATGTACATTGGGTCAAACAATACTCATTTTCTTTGTATTTTATGAGAAAGAAGAATGTTCCAATCAAACATCTTCTTACAAACCACTACTTTGAGGAACTGACTCCCATGAAGATGCTTTCCGAATCACTGCAATGTTAACCTCTTCTAGTCAATGGATAACTGTTATCTTTCCCGCATATTCTCAGAAATTGTGCTTCTTAGCTCTTACTCTTGTCATTCAAACAACAACCTCATTTAGTAACCATCTACCCTGACTGGCTCTCGGGCCTTATATAGGCTGAACATTATTAAAGACATGGAAGGTATGTGATTTTCAGTCTTTCTTTGACATTTGATTTTCTTCTCGTGAAGATGTAACATACTCTGCTTTGCCTCTCATGGGTCAGGTGTATAGAAAATTTCCATCCACTTTTCTTGTGTGTGTTTGTGTATATATATATAAAAATGCTAGTGAACTTACCAACTTAAGGACCGATCATTTGAGGCACCCAGCACTTTTAATGTCTGGTGTGACACCAAATACAAAAACTTTTGTGACATCTCTTAGGGTGAACTCAATATATATTGGGCTCCTCTTAGATTAGAGATTCCTGATTGATATTAAATTCAGTTCAGATCCTTGATATTTCCTGAGGGAATCAAATGTTACAGATTATTATATATAATAATTGGTAGATAAATGTACTGTTTAATAAATAAATATAAAATTCTAGATAATTTATATAAATCAGTCCAAGTTAGATTATCTACCAACTCCAACAATAAGGAAATATTTGATAATAATAAAATTAAATATATAAAGGCTTTAGAACTAAGCAATCATAAAGTAAATTTAGAGTATTTAGAAAAAAACTAAGAAGATAAAAATAAACAAAAACACCATAAGTGTAAAATTATATGGTTCACTATATAATGTAAAAACCAATATCAGAAGAATGTTCCTAAATTCAATCTATAAGCATTTAAACCATTCACCAAGACTAAAAAAAAAGATTCTTAACAAAAATAGTGTTGAAACCAGCTATAGCTGTCTTAATAGCATAGATAAAAACATATCCCAGCATAACATTATACTAAACATATTTCCAACAAAGACAACATGAATATTTCTAAAAACAAACGCAAGTGCTGAGAAAATATGATCTATCCTTTAAACAGTCAGTGTATGAATGATAATATTATATACTAAGCAAGCATACATTTCAGTAAATATGTTAAATTTTATTTTGGTTCTAATGAAAATCATTGGAAATTTTGTTTTAGCCATCATCGAATGACCTTATGACACATATATATATATATATATATATATATATATATATATATATATATATATACAAATCCCATTTATTTTAAATGCGAAATATAATTTTCAAAATTAAACTGTAATCCCAGTATAATATATATCTATGCCAACATTACAATAACAGATATATTTTTTAAATCTAAATTAAAAGTAAAATGAATTGTTGCCCTCTCACTGATTGGCATTTGTTTACATTCATAAAAACGATATGCTAGAATTAGCTGTTTCTCTCTGCTGAATGATGATAGCTCAGTGGTAGAAATTCTGACTGACACCAAATCAGTTGGGTTTCGATCCTGGCTTGAAGCATTTGGATGTCTAGTCACACTGAGGAGTTGTGATACAGTAAAACAGTACTGTCTGCAAATGACACATATATATATATATATAAGGTTGGTGCAAAAATAATGTCGTTTTCTCACATAGTAACTTATGTAAGAAAACGACATTATTTTTGCACCAACGTAATATATATATATATCACTCACTGAACTATGACACTCCCAATTATTGTCAACAAAATCTTATGATTATCAATTTTTCATGCAAAAATTATTATGCCTGAATACATGATCATGATCAACTAATCAGATTGAATTTTAAACAAATAGCAATCGGAGTCACATTTTTTTCTTCATAAAATGGACAGAATTCTCCAACTGCAGTTAGATGTGAAAGTGATCATAGCATAGCTATATGTCTCTCCAACTCAATTTAACTTTTGAAAATCACAGAAATGTTAAATTGGTAAACTTACTCTAAATAAATATTCTTAAAGACTCCAGTTGCATCAACTTCTTTCTATATATATATTAGGTTGGTTCAAAAATAGTAACATATGTGAGAAAACAACATTATTTTTGCACCAACCTAATATATATATATATATATATATATATATATATAGATATATATATATATATACACACACACACACATACAGGGTGTATCAAAATACTTTTAAAAACATATATATATACATATACACATACACATATTATATGTAGATGTAGAAATGATCTAAATAAAGAGATATGATCAACCATATATATGAGTGATTGTGTACATACACAAGCGAGCGAATAACTATTTATTTAATGATAGGCGTTTACAAAGCAGTGCTCAATGTAGTTAAACAGAACTATAAAATATATATTAATAATTACTTGTATATCTACTGTAAACATAGGTTTATATGTAATTATTAATATACACACACACATTTATATATATATATATATATATATATATATATATATAGAGAGAGAGAGAGAGAGAGAGAGAGGGAGGGAGGGTAAGGTATGATAAAAAATCGACAGTGCAGAGTGACTGTCAGTTCTACATCTCAAGTGATCATCAGACTATATTATGTCTTCTCAACACTCAATCCTTTCACCAATAAATATACAAAAATTTAAACAGTCATACATCCATTGTACTATCTCACTGAATCATGTTAAATTTTAATTATATTTTAAATTTCTTATTTTATTTATTTTTATACTCCATGCAGATATTTATTCTGTATATTTTCTTTGGTGCTAAATTTTAGTATTTGAACTAATATGTATTAGATTTAGGTTATGGAATTTTATTTAGTTTTTTTGAATTTGATGAATGACATGGTTGTAGGTAGTATAGTAGGAATTTAATTTCATACCAGTATTTTGAAGTGAGCTCTGATGTTTACTTTATAAATAAATTGGACAATTACTACACTCTGATCTAAGGTATGTAAAATGTCTACAGAAGCATCATAACAGTATAGATTTGTAAAATAGGTCACCATCCTTCCCTACTGAAGGAAACATTTTAAACTTCTTTTTTTTTTAATAACATCAAAAAAAAACCTATTTGTGATCCTAAACAAATATGACTAGGATCCACAAGAAATATGGCTGGAACTTTTTCAGCATGGCAACAGAACTGACAGGAAATGAGCAAAATGGACAGAATGGGTGGATGTGGTGTGCTCTTGTATAAATATGAACACATATATTGCAGCAGGGACAGGAGAAGATTGGCTTTCCCTCAAATAGAGGGAGAGAGAGAGATGTGATCACTTCATTATATGGTGCGTGATCTTTATCTCCCACAGTCACTTTTTCATTTAGCAGGTAAGTGATATTCTGGACAGGACTTGGGAAATGGTTTTGTCTTAAACACATAACTGTCCATTCACCCTCCAAAAATGCTTAACATAGTGGTTAGAACATAGGACCTTTGATCAAGAGGTTTTCAATTTTGTCGCCAATTTCACTCAATTGTTTTACAGGCTGATGATCTCACTAAAGAAAAGAGAATTAAAAGATTGGAAATTCTCCACTTGATTAAATACTGTGATAGATTTTTTTTCTTTATAGATCAAGATGTATATATGTATGTATGTTAACCTTGTAGATCCCCATATCTGTGGTGTATAAGGCAACAAGGTTACCAGACAAGGTGTTGCTACTGTAGTTTCTTTAGCAAGTAAGTTTTTATAGAGAGGAGTTGCTAACCACAGGTCCAACCAATTTTAAATTCAAAGTTTTCCTTTCCAAGACTGGTTGCCAACCAAAGATACAAAACAAAGTCCAGTCTATATTGCTGTTAACCTCTAGCTGGTGTGAGAAGAAGTAGAGCCAGATCTTTCCAAGGGTATTTGAGCAATAGGGAAATGCAACAGTGTCAACAGCAATTTGAACTCGATAAGCCTATCCTATTTTCTCTGCCGGTAATAGCTACACTACATTGCATATTCTAGATCAAGATGTCACAGTTGCAATACATTTCTTTCAAATTATTTTCCAAGACTTTACCATTCTGAAAATCAATTATTTTCAGTGCATTTATATTAAATTATCCAGGTAAATGAAATTCGTTAACTTGGAGGGGGTGAGTTTATCTAAGAGAAGGGAAATTCTGAAAAACCTTCACTGCTTTGCTGCCATATTCAGTCATTGGAAAGGCTTCAGGAATAGGTATTTATCCATGTACTTATGTCATGACAGAATGTAACACAAGGACAAAATTTAATGTGGAATTTCTGAAAGATCATTCAAAAATTGCTGAAACACACATGGCACTTACTCTTTTAAGGATTATAGAATATTGGTTATCTTGCCAGTGGTCTGACACACAAGTAGGCTAGTGCAGCCAAAAGCCAACGATATTTAGTCACCCTCCCACGAGGGCATCATGTGGCACAAGGCCGGTTTAACATGGGATCTCCGAGTCTGTGGGCTCGGACAAAAATATGCCCATTGAACCTGTATAAACAGGTTCAGGGTCAGTTTACCTCCCCGAAAGAGAATCCGCCCTTTGGCATAGCCTCCTTTGGGTTCCTCCCCGCCTGAAGGCAGAGAGTTCAACGGATCAGCGAGTCGACTGACTGATCAACTCGTAGCCAAAAGCCAACTGACTTGAGTCATTTCATAGAGAAATATATGGGTGAATAAAGACCACTCATGCAAATGTATTGGGCAGGTCCATTCTAGCAAAATGAACCAACCTAACTGGTGTATTAGGCACTCTCCAAAAAAATGAGGTAAAATCAGCTGGCTTGCTTTACAAGGAAACACAAGAAGGCAGCCATGTTGACAGGTAAGTCACTTGACTTCTACAAGGATGATGGGGTTATTACACCAGCTCCCTCTTGAGAGATATGCCTGTGGGAATTTTCTTCTGGAGCTTCAGCATGTATTAATTTCAAACTACCCTGACTGAAACCCTGAGGATCAGAGTCAGGGACCCAAAAGCAGTTTTTGGCTGTATTCAAAAGTGTCCTCAAAACTATAATGGTACTTGAATCATTTCATTGGACCATTTCAATGACTTTGTGAGGAAGAATGTGCTGCATGAGTAACAATTTCATTAACATACACAGTGGGGGACCTATTGCATGGGCAAGAGTCTTTCCCCATATCTACCTCTACAGGCCTTGTGCACTGGAGAGACAAGCAGCATCAATCTACTAACAATGTATGCTGCATCTGAAACAGTATCCAGAGCATAACTCCATCAACCCCTGAGACAGATGGATGTCTACAGATACTGAGTTAATGCAAATGTTGCTAGCATTATTTTTTTTGTCAAAACCTTTTATTCATATAAATATAACACATCATTATTTAATCATCAGATTATTTTTCTTATATTATTAATATATATGTGTATATCGTTAATCTTCCTGCTATTTTTGTAGTTATGTGTCATCTTTTTGTCCTCAATGGAACACTGAAGAGTAAAAAGAGAAAACTGGTTAACCTTTTTTTACTGAGTTACATACAGTCTATGGTAAATATAATTTTTTTTCTCTTTCTCTTCTTGCTCTTTGTTTTAACATATCTGTTTTAATGGCTATAATTAAATTATGTACCTTCAGTAAAAAATATTATATAACACAAAGATAACATCTGAATGAGTATATAATATGACACACCAAGACAATGTGCTCTATGCAAAAATAACAAAGCATTATATTTTTGTACATAGTGAAATCAAGTGCTTATAAATGATACTGGATTTTATGGTGGGCATTATTGAGTTACTAGGGTGATCTGTCCAGAAGCCATTTTGAATATTTAGAGAAGCAATTGCATAGCCTTCATGTAACTTGGCAACCAATCAGAAGAGACTTTACTGTACCTGTGTGAATACTCTCCTATAAGGTTATTCAGTTGGTAGTGATGTGACTCACCAATAAATGAGCATGTAAACTCTGTGACCATCATATTATAACAATATGTCTGTGAGGTATTGACATTCCTTCTTTTATTTACCATATCATTTCAGAACATGGACGATCATGGTTCTCCACAACTTCCTATCCCACATAACACTAAGCAATGCCTGAACCCTTACTATCCCTCCTTGTTTATGTTCTGACATCCATTTACAAAAGGGTGTTAGATATGTTACTCATTGCTTGCCTTCACTATGTTCTATGAATGTTACATTCTCCAAGCTCTCCTTCCTCATAATGTGCCGTGGGAATTTCTACTGTCTCTTTCTGATCCTAAGTAAAAGTGTCATTTTTATTTCCATTTTTTAAACCTCATTGCTTACATGATCCGTCCATATTATCCTCAACATCCATCAATAGAACCACATCTGTATTGCTTCAAGTTCCATTTTAATCTATGAAGAAATTGTCCAACATTCACTACCATATAGAAACATTTATATTACATAATATTTGAACACTCTTTGTTTCCAATGAAATTTCTTTGTTTCTTAATATTTTCTTTAGTCTTTGGAATGCATCTTTCATTATTCCAATGAATCTTCAAATTTTTTTTTGTCACTTTCTCCATTGTCTATAGTTACACTTCCCAGGTAGTTAAATTTCTGTATTTGCTTAATCTTGACATTGATCCTAAAAGAAGACTTTGCAGATTGTTTTGAAAAGAGGAAGGCATTTTGTGCATGAGAGTTCAACAGGAGTACTTTGAAGAGGAATAAGGCACCAGTGAAGAAAATCGGCTTTTTTTTCTCCAATAAATATTGTGAAAACTACACATGACGTCACAGATTTTAAATACTGCCTTTAATATTAGAGATTACAAGAACAAGTACATTTGAAATAATAATGAAAGCTGAAGAATGTATCGGTTGAAGCAATGTACAAACTCTTTTGTGTCAGGTCCTTTCAGCACATGGAAAATCATGGCTCTTCACAACCCTGTTCTGTCATCTATTTACACAAGCTCATTAGGTAGGTTACTTGTAGTTTCCCTCTGCCCCTTATGCCTTAAATATGACCTGTGAGTGTCAAACACTTCATTATGTCACTTAGAAATTTTGATTTCCTTTCTTTGATTTTAAATATAAGCCTCCTTTCTCTTTCTATTATCCTTAAAACTTCCGTGTTACTCACATGTTTGGTCCATGGTATTCTCAGCATCATTCAATAGAACAACATCTCTGTTGCCTCAAGTCTCCTTTTAGTCTTTGAGATAATTGTCCAACACTTAGGAAGTTTTATATTGCATAACACTTAAATATTCACTAGCCATATGCAGGTGGCAGTTTAAAATGTAGGAGATACTTCTGCCACACCTTGTACTCAGAATCAAAGATGCATTGAAACAGTGAAAGATGCCTTCCAGAGCCTAAGCAAAATATCAAGGAACAAAAATTTTTTTGCTTCTTAATACTTTGTTTAACTTTTGGAAGGCATGTTTTGTTGTTCAATGTGTCTTTGGATTTCAGCGTAACATTTTCCATTCTCTCATAAATCTCTTCCCAGATATTTAAATTTTCATGTTTGCTTGATTTGGCATCTCCAGTACATATCTCTTATCTTGAGCTGTTCCTCTTGCTAACAGCAATATTTCCAGTTTCAATAGAGTCCAAAAGTGTCTTATAGTTCTTGTACGTAATAAATTATTTTCCATCCACTAACCCTTCTCTCACAGGCAGGGTGTGGCAAGAACTTCTCTATCACTACTTCCATGGAAAGTGATCAGATGAACTGCATTACTTGGTTCCACCAATTCTAACCTTCACAGCCATACCTGCCATGCCACTCACATTGCAGCAAACCATCCACATTCCCTTTGTATTCCATTGGTAAGAAGTAAGTTCCACTTGAATAGCTTCTTCCTGAAAACCACTGCTCTGTGGAACGGACTCCCAACAGGATGTTTCCCCGATCACTACAAGCTTAACCTGTTCAAGCCTAGGGTTAACCGTTATCTTCCCCCTCCTATTTGCATAAACTACCTGTTACTGTAAACTTCTACATCAAATGACCCCCAGACCATGTACAGGGTGAACTTTACTGTAAAATAAATAAATAAATAGAATTGATGATTAATCGTGTCTCACTTTTCTTTACTGTCTTCTCGAGTTCCTGCAGTTTTCTTTTTGCGTCTGTTATAAACACTGTACCTTCTGCATATCTTAGGTTGTTAATGTTGTGTAATAAATCCTGGCAGAACTTATATTTCTCTTCAAATCACCTTGCTGTAAGGGTTGAATAAATCTTGTGAGATGACTCATCCTTGACTTATGCCCCTTTCTATATTTATGTATCTACTGAATTCATTTTCCATCTGTATGCAGGCAGTTTTCTCCTTGTATAAGTTCTTTGCATAAAATACAGAAAGTATAAGAATAAAGAGATAAATTGTCTGAACAATATTGGGTATTTTCATGACTCTTCTCAAAGTTATGAACTATAAGACCGGCTTTGTAAGCCAAATATTAAGATAGCAGGAAGATGGTTGTAGGTTGTTGAACTGCAGAAATAGTCAGATGTTCCTCCTTTGAAAACATGTACTCAAACTACTATCTTTAGTTATTGTATGAAGCAGGTTATATTCACCTCTAAGAAAGATTTAATCATCCTGATAATCATGCAGGCTTCATCAATTATTTTCTATTATAAATTATTCATGATTTATTCCTCTAGTAATTTACAATGTTTTTCTAACATTAATTACTGCTATTATATTTCCGTATTAATTTACAAAGTAATCCTATTGTATATTACTGATCATATATTTATATAATAATTTGCAATACATTTTTATCATGAATTACTGACAGTGTATTTCTGTAGTAATTTACAATGTATTTCCATAATAAAATTATTGATGATATATTTCTGCAGTAATTTACAATGTATTTTTATCATAAATTATATATATTCCTACATAATTAATAATGCATTTCTATCATAAATTACTGACAATACATATATATATATATATATATATATTTCTGTAGTTTACTGCTACCAGCAAGCAGAAATATTTCTCCTCCTGATGATGGCTATTTTGGTCGAAACTAGTCAAGGAATCTAAATGAAATAATAATAAAAAAAACGAAAGAATATTAATCTACAACCCAGTGTGTCTAAAGATTTTAATTTTTTTTATTTTTTTATTGTTCAAAATATATATATATATATATATATATATATATATATAAATTTGTAATGTATTTCTATCATAAATTACTCACAATTTATTTTTATATTAATTTATAATGCATTTCTACCATAAATTACTGACAATATATTTCTGTAGTAATTTACAATGTATTTCTATCATAAATTAAGGACAAGGACAATATATTTCTATAGTAATTTCCAACATATTTTTTTATCATAAATTATTAACAAAACTACAGTAATTTACAAAGTATTTCTACAATTAATTATGCTAATATTTATTTCTGTAGTAATTGTAATATATTTCCACCTAAAATTATTGACAAATTATATATTTAGGTAGTATTTATAATTTCTAAACCTTTACTATTATGTATTTATACTATAAATTACCGATACTATATATTTCTATAGTAATTTACATTTTAAATCTTCAGGAAATTATTATATATTTCTGTGATAAATTTGTTGTAACAATAGTGTTTATGAAAATCTTTAACAAGTCAATAATTTTGAAATTCAAATATATTTCTGTTGCTAATCAATTTGCTGTTTTAAAAGCAAATTAAATTGTTTTTCTCATATCAATAATCTGTATTACATAGGATACAAATGAGTATCTATTTTTTGTGGGGAAAAGAGAATGCTTTATTCAAATTATTTTGTTCTTCATGTGTGTGCCCTATATAAAAATGGCTGCTCAGCCCCTTCTGCATAAGGCTGCCCCTTCCAGGATTAAAGGGTAACCAAGGGTAGCAACTTGTGCAGTTTAATAAATACCCCAGATTTTCTTTGTCAATGCACTTGATCCTATGCTTCTCCACTTTAACAATCCAGATATATTGAACATTCCATGCTGGACTTCCAGAAATAAATATGAGGGTGGAGCTGAAAAGTTCTTATCATAACCCATCTCCTTAAATCAATATTATAATGGTTACTGAAACACTGATTTGGGGAAATGAGTCTTGCTAAGAAATTTAAAATGCTCCTTTGTAATATACACTGTCAGGTTACAGACTTATTGATCCATTAGTTAGAGTTAGGATTTTTTTTTTTTTTAATAAAAATCAATGACAACTTTAAAAAGGACCTGAAATCAATCATCTGAATATGAAACAAAAAAAAAAGAACTGATACCACAAAATCAAGAATTTTGGCGAGCTGATTACTAGAAGTAAAAACTGGAGATAATTCTCTGCCACGAAATACACCGCCCAGTTTTGCAATCAGCAGATATCGAAGAAATCCTAGCTTAATTAGTTGATGTCAACAAGGAATCTGGTCACCGGGTGGCAACTTTTGACTCCAATTAGATGCAGTTATACATTCAGAGAGAAATTATTATCACTGCATCAATTATTATGAAATATATATATATATATATATATATATATATACACACACACATGCATGCATCAGGCTGGAAAGTTCATAAGTTGACAATGGAGGAATAATGCTAAAGCTGTGAAATCTTGTATGCATTAATTTAAACTCGTCTTATTAATAACTGTATTGTTTTTTTTTTCCAGGTAAGCTGACATCCTACTGTTCAAAGAAGACTGTTCATCCTGTTGGTCAAAAAAGTCATCAACAGCAGATATGACATCACCATCACTGTAATACTGGTTCCCAGCCAAGCGTTTTTTAATGTTGGGGAACAGATGATAGTCAAATCAGGAGAATAGATAGGGTGATCAACCAACTGGGATAGCAAAAGGTGCCTTCCAAAAGCTGAGCAAAGTATTAAGAAACAGAAAAATATTGTTAGAAACAAAGAAAAGAGTACTGAGCTGGTATGTATCAGTCCTCTTATATGACAGTGAATGCTGGACAATCTTCTCACAGATAAAGAAGAGACTTGAAGCAACAGAAATGTGGCTCTATAGAAGGATGCTGAGAATACCATACATATGTGAGCAATGACAAAGTTTTAGACAGAGGACACCTACGCTTAATTAACATCAGGAAGAGAAAGTTGAAATTTCTGGGCCACAAAATGAGGAAAGAGGGCTTAGAAATTTGATGCTCACCGGACAGATTGAAGATAAGAGGGCCGGAGGAAAGCAACGCATAACTTATCTGGCAAGCTTGAGTGAGTGGATGGCAGAGAAGTGTTTGTGAAAGATGTTAAAAGGAGAATAGTTATTAAGAGTTACAAAGGACAAAAAATTGGGGAAAGCCATAATCACCTATGTCGTGAAGAGACAGCGCATAAGAAATGTAGTATTAGTACAAATTTTGTGAAGAAAGAAAATATATTCTATGATATTGGACATGTATTTACAGGAGAGGATTCTAAAATAAATGTACTTTCAATATATTTTATTACTTTCTCCTTTAATCAAAAATGCATTCTTGAAATTGAAATTATGATCAGATCTATTACATAAATGACTAATGCACTGAGTTTTGTAAAAGATCCTTTTTAGTTTCATATAGTCTGTTGTTTAAATTTATAAAAATCTTACTTATATGTCTTAGGAAATTTTTTGTAATATCTTTAGTGAAATCCTGTTTCAGGTATTCCAGCTTCAGATGGTTGTCCTTTGTTTGGTGTTGTTTTGTTTTTTAATAACCATTATCATTAAATGCATGGATATACTGGTATTATAATGAGAAGTTCCTGAAAAATACCCAGTCAATTTTTGAAGGTCATGGTTTACAGAAAAGCAAGAAGCCAGAAGTGAGTTCCACAGGTGAGAAGTGCAAGAGGAGAAACTATTAGAGTAGAGTTTATGGTTACACCCAACTATTTCAACAGTAGGATGAGATCTAGCTGCCAATCTAGTTAAATTCATAAAGTTGAGGTACCAAAAAGGAAAAGCTCATCAGAACCATTGCCATGAAAATATTTAGAGAAATGGAATCCATTTTATGATGGTAAGAAAGTGACTGAAGCCGAAATGCCAGGTCAGGACTGATAACATTGATGATTCTTTTCTCGATTTTTTGCAAGAATATAATGGACAGAATATGCAAAGAGGTTTTAAGGAAAACAGTAACTAGAAAAACTTATATGTACAATCAGAAAGCAACAATTAAATTCTTAGAATACACAATGAGGAGAGAGAACGAAGAAAATCAAACAATTACGGGACGTAGTGTAGGCAAGAGAAGCAGAGAGAGAAGAGCAAATAAAGTTTGTGTAAATGGAAGGCAAGTGTAATAGCAAAGAAAGATGATAAATGTACAAAAGTTACAGAAATGAAAGACTGGAAGTTATAGAGAACTTATATCAGTGAAATCCTTAAGAGACATGGCATGTAAAAGATCTTTAGAAGAAGACTTTTTATTTATATGTGAAAGTATGTTGTTAATATTCTTATTCTTTTCATTTTCTCCCCAGTTTCCCATTTGATAGAATCATTTACCAAATCTTTTACATGAAACCTAAGGTAAACAAAGGTTTTCTTAAAAAGTTATTGAGTCTATAAAATCGATTTTTTTTCTGAGTATATGACAGATGCTCATGTGCAAAATCTTTTGTCTCTCAAATAGTGAGAAGTTTCCTGAGATTTTCATAATGTTTGTATTAGTATTCTTTTTAATCATTCCAAGTGCTCCTATTAATACTGGAATAGTGGCTGTGCTTAAATGCAACATTCTTAATAGTTCTTCTTATTATTATTTCCACTTTTACATTGAGATTTTTTTTTCAAACATATAAGCATAACTTTTTGTACCTCAGATTGTGAGAGTCTCCTGTTTTTTATATATAATGAATATATTGTTAACCATTTGTAGTGCTTCTATTATTACTGGAATAGTGTTCGTGTTTAAATGCCATATTCTTGTAATTTCTATTTTTTATCATTTAATAATTCTGCTTGTCAGTTAATTAGTCAGAATGTATGTAACACCTTGCCATTACCTCAGATAAATAATAGAATATTCCATTTTGACTGCAAGGAAAGATGGAAGAAAAAAATCTATCAGAGATTTTTTTTTAATCATTTCATCCCAAGCAAGGCAGGAATGCTACTGGTTACAAGGAGAGTAGGGGTGAGGAAAGGATAAAAGATGAACAGGGTTCAAGAAGATAGGAGATGGCAGTTGACATTGCATTTACATTTTTGAAGATTGTAGTTATCAGGGAAGCAATTAGATAAAAGGAAGTTCCACAGAAAGAAAGTGCAAAAAAAGAAACTGTCGTAGTAAAAGTGGCAGTTACATTTAACTATTTCAACAGTAAAAGGGTGGGACCTAGATGCCAATCTAGTAGCATGCTTAAATTCACTTAGTCTAGGCACCAGGGAAAAAAGCTCATCAGAGCAGTTGCCATGAAAATATTTGTAGAAAAGACAGAGGAAAGTCACATCACATCAGTGAGAATATGACTGAAGTTGAGATGCCAAGTCAGGATCAATTACATTGCAGATTCTTCTTTAGATTTTGTCAAGACCTTCGAGATGAGTAGCAGGAGCCACAGACCAGATACTCTATGCATGGACAAATGGTAGATTTGTAAATGTGCAAGATGGACTCTGACAAGAAAAACCTTTTGGCACAACACAGTGACTCAACTTTCCTTGCAGTAGATGCAGCTATTGATTCAATGTAGTCATTCCACTTCAAATCAGTTGAAAACATGAGGCCAAGAAGGTGTAGTCAGCTGCTCTCCATGACTCTAGCATCAGCCATGCTAATGGCAGTCAGAAAAGTTTCTCTATGGTGGTTAAATGATGCTGTTTTTAGTGAAAGAAAGAAAGGGAAGATAGAGGAAGTAATAATGCTCTCTTGTATTTAACATCTGCTTCAGTGAAATGGAAAACCTTGTCAATTTTTAATCTTTTCATTTGAACCCTCTAACTTCTTTCAATGCTCATGATTGTTCCTGTAATATGTTAAAGTTGTTAAGCTCAAATATTTAACTATACAATAGAATTTCCAGTGTTTTAAAGAGCTTATTCAGTCATTAAAACAGTGAAATTTTCACAGGCACTACTAGTCATAGTTTGTTTCCTTGTTTGTGTTTAATGACCTATCAACCATTCTGAGTCAGACGGTTTTTTCTTTTTTTTTTTTTATTTTATTTTTTTTTTTTTTTGTAGCATCAGTTAGTTAATTGTTATTTCATTCCTGCCTGGGCGTTGTTATCATTTTGCTAGTATTGGATTGTTTTTATCATTAAATAAGTCTCTACAATTTAATTTCCTTTAGAAACTCTATAATTTGTGAAAAAGTTATATTTTCAAATAATGCTTTTATGTTTGTTACTTTGTAGAATTTGCTGTGCATATACATGTAGCTTTTTGCATTCTTTTAGTATATGTTTTATTGTTAGTCTTTGATTGCAGTGGTTACACTAAGGCATGTCTTCTCTAAGCAGATGTGTGTGGCCAATATGAACATGTGTTAGTATGGTATCTTCCCTTCTATCAGTTATCATATTTATGCTTTCTGTTCCAAATATGGGTTGATGTAACTTACATTGATATAACTTATTCTGAAGAAAGTTATTCCATATTGCTTGCCATTTTGATATGGTCTTTGACTTTCCCTTTAAAGTCTGTATATGATGTTCTGATATTGGTTATTTCTATGTTAAGGGCTTTTTTACTAACTTGTCTTGCCTTTTCATTCCCTCTTATACCAACATGTCTTATTATCCAGGCCAAGATTACTTTCTTTTGTTTTTTTTACTATATTGTGATGTTCTTCCAGTATATTGGAAATATAAGGGTGGTTGGATCTCCTTTCTTTTAGGGCTATGGGAGAAGATAACAAGTCAGTAAAAAATTACAAACTGTTTTCCTGGTAATTCCTTTATGAGACCAATTGCAATCTTTACATTTCCAATAGTCTTATTTCTTTGTGTTTATATCTGATGGTGGCTGCTGCTTCAATTTTTTTTCTTATCTTTAGATCCATCTGTATAGATGTTATAGTGGAACACACCCTATTCTATAGTTAATAGACTCGCCCACCTATAATAAGTAGGAGTAGTAAGAGTAACGAGTCAGTCACTGAGTGGGTTGGGCAGTCAGTCGATGCTGGACGACCATTAGTCGGATACTAAAGTATCAGCGACCACAACTAGATTTTCTCTGCGTCATACCTATTATATGAAATTCCTAACGTTTTGTACGTTGAACCTTTTTTAGGCCCAACTTGGTACAAATACAAGCCTCCACTGTGAAACCACTCCACAACAATAGATCACTCTATATCCTATATATTTCTCTCTTAGTTCACCAAATTTATATTGGTATTTGTTTTCAGGGGTTGTCTTTTTTATTTTCTTCAGTGTGAGATCTGTTTCCAGTTTAACATCCATGGTGGTATATTTGAGTATGTCCACAGTAATATGTTATCAGGGTTGTTATTTATTTGTGAGAGGGCTTCTTTAATGCATATCCCTAGGGGACATATGGCTGAAGATTTACTAGTGTAGTAATGGGCATATTGTGAATATTTTTATACCTTGGATTATTGGGTTCATTTTGGATTTTTAGCATATACTGGAGAGAGAAAGAGTTTTTCCTATCTCAGATATACTGGAAGTTCATTGGCTTCCACGTGGAGACTCTGCATAGGAGAGGTACAAAAGTCTTAGTGCTTGATTTTGGATGGGTTGTAGTTTTTAAGTTATTTCTTACAAGCTACACTATAAATTATATTGCCATAGTCTAATTTTGCTCTGATTAAAGCTCTATATAGGAGAAGTCTCATTTTATGAACAGCTCACCAGTCAGGAGATATGACTTTTAAAAGATTTAAGTTTTTAAAGTATTTTTGTTGCAAATATTGTATATGGGTTCTGAAGTTCAGTTTTGTTTTGAAAATAATCCCTATTTAGTATTTAGTTTGTTGAACTGTTGGGATATTGGTATTATTTATTTTATGTTGAGGATCAGGATGTAGTGTTTTTTTTTGTTACAGAAATGTATACATACAGTTTTAGTTTTTGAAAAATATGCAGTTTTGCATCTGTCTTTCCACATTTGAGCAGGCAATAGAAAAGTCATCTACAAATAGTGATTTCTTGAATATAGGGTTAACCACTTGAGCAATATTATTTAATTTTATTATAAAAAAGTGTTACTGATAGAATGCTGACCTGGGATACTCCCATCTCTTGTTTGTGAAGTTCTAATATTGTTGATCCATTCCTAACTTTGAAAATACAATTTGAGAGAAAACTTTGAATAAATGTGGTCAGTCTACTTTTTAGATCCTATAATGTATATGCCCTTAATAATTCCATATTTCCCAGTAGTGTTGTAGGCTTTCTCAAGGTCAATGAAAACTGTAATAACATGATGTCTCCATACAAAACCATCTCTGATCAAGGCTTCAAGTTGTACGAGCTGATCGTCAGTGCTTTGATTTTGTCAGAAACCACTTTCATATTTGGATATAATTTGATGTTTCTCTATATACCATTTTAGTCTTTTGTTCATTATTCTCTCCATTGTCTTACGTAAACAGCTAGTTAGTGAAATAGGTTAGTATTTGGTTGGGTTTCATGCATTTTTCCCTGGTTTAGGTACTGGTATAACTATGGCTTCTCTCCATGTGTCCAGAAAGCTACCTGTATACCATATCTGATTAAAAATATCTAATAGTATTTTGAAGGAAGTTGTTTCAAAAAAATTTATAGTATTTATAGTATAGATCATCTGGCCCTATTGCTGTATTATTAGATTTACCAAGGGAGTCTTTCAATCCAGTAATGGTAAATGGGACATTATAATTCTCCATGTTGTCTGATGTGAAGTTTAGATTTTGCTTTTCAGCAATGCTCCTAAATTTTAGGAATGTAGGAGCACATTGTTTACTCAAGGAATGATTTTCAAATTCTTCCACCAACAAGTTGGCAATATCCTCCCTTTCTGTAACCCGGATATAAGATACCCTGATATAAGAGAAATCCGGATATAAGAGAGATTTTATCTGGTCCCAAATTAGAGCCTGTGTTAATGTATATAAAATAGACCAAACCCGGATATAAGAGAAACCCAGATATAAGAGATTTTCTCTGGTCCCAAATTAGAGGCTGTGTTAATGTATATAAAATAGACCAAACCCTAATATAAGAGAGATTTTATCTGGTCCCAAATTAGAGCCTGTGTTAATGTATATAAAATAGACCATACCCGGATATAAGAGAAACCCTGATATAAGAGAGACCCGGATATAAGATACTTCTTCTCCATTCCCTACAACTCTCTTATATCCGGGTTACACTGTAGTTATTTTGTCATTCATTTTCCTAGCCATATCCCATACTTTATTGGTGTGTTGATATTTATTTTGGTGATATATTGCTTCCAGGATTGCCTCTTGCTTTTTTTTTTTTAATAGTATGCCATGCATTTGAATGCGTTTTTTTGATAGTTTCATAAATTGGTTGTGGTAGGATTTATTTCAAACATTTTTTTGCTTATTTCCATTTTTTTGCTTATTTCCATTTTTTTGATAGCTTCTTTACATCCCATATTAAACCAGGGTTTTTGTTTTGTATGTGTAGTTGCTATGGATTTTGGAGATTGCTTTTGTTGCTATTTGTATTAGTAGGTTTCTAAATGATGTCATTGGGTTTGGTTCTTTGAGTATTTCCTTTTTACTAGTCATAGTGATTATAATTATCAGCAAAGACAATTGAGAATGGTGCAATACCTAAGGAGAGGGATATAACCCGATAGAGAATTAAAGAAAACCTTTTCTAATTCTATAAACACCACATCAATTGCCTTAATCAGCAAAATTCCCAGTCCCATATTATCAATGACAAAAATCTTACCATGAAAAATCAGCATCAATCTCATGAAAAAGTCCAGTAAGAAATCACTTAACATTAGCAAAGTCCCTTGGTAGTATATTTTCCTTATCAGTATCATTTGTATTGTTTTTTTACACCAGCAGTAACTAAAGATCTAGTGAGAGCAAGTCTCCTCTGTATTCCAGCACACTTATCAGTATTCAAGACTTTACCAAGCACAGTGACAATGATAAGTGTAACCATCATTTTGACATTTTCACCATGCTTTACTTTGCTTGTGAGATCCAGATCTTTATTTTCATAGATTTTTACTTTTTTCAATTTTATTCTGTGGTTAGCTAGAACAACTGCAGGCATTATTTGCCAAAAGTTTTCCTTGGTTTTTACAGAAACAAGATCTGGTTATCTGATTGGTTGATTTTGTTTAGTGACATATCAACCACTATGGGTTATTTAATGCCAAAAACTAAATATTTTGAATACAATTTTATGGTTTCAACTAAATATATTTTGAACACAATTGTATGCCTTCAATTACGGATAAACTGTATTGTTGGTAATTTTACTATAAATAGGTATTGTTGGTAATTTTATTATATAAAAATGTATTGCTAGTATTTTTAGCATAAAAATGTATTTTTATACTTTCATAGTGTTTTGTTTTTGTTTTGGGGGAGGGCACTATTTGACCATAGCCATGACCCTAACAAGTGCTACTACTCCAGGTCAGAGTGGAGCTGGAAACAGCAGCAATTAAGAGGTGGTTCCACAATCCTCAAAACCTCCAATCTCCATGCTGCTGGATGTAGTTTATTGTCATACCCAGGACTACTAGTTATTTGGTCTCAACTAGTTGATTCATTTGAATTTTAATAATTCAGAAAAATAAAAAAATGATTAATGAATTTTTTTAATCCAACATTATTTCTTATTATTATAAATGTTATTTTTAGTGAGTGCACATCTTTGAATTGAGGACACAGTTTGTTTTTTTTTGTTTTTTGTAACAGTGATATCTCCTGGCCTAGATTTTTTTTAATCATTTCACCTCAACCAAGGCAATAAAAACACTAAGATGCAATGGATTACTGAGTGTTAAAGAATGTGAGAAAAATCTACTATTAAAGAGAGAGGACAATAAACGAACCAGAATTAAGAAAACAAAAGATAATGATTGACATTGCATTTAAATTTTTGAAGATCAAAGTTGACTCGGAAGCAAGAAGCCAGAAAAGAGTTCTGCAAGGGAGAAGTCTGATGGAATAAACTGTCACCATAAAACTTAGTTACATCCAGACATTTTGACTCTAAAATGATGAGACCTTATGACAAATCTAGTATTGCACTTAAATTCATAAAGTCTGGGTACCATAGGGGAAAGTTTCTCAAAACTATTACCATAAAAGTATTTATAAAAAAAATCATAGAAAAGCTACTTTATGGTGGTGGGAAAGAGACTAAAGCCCAAATGCCAATAACATTGCAGATTCTAGATCTCTAAATATATCTTACTAAAGAAAAAGTATGTCTACCATTTTGATTTTAGCAACAACTGGAGATTTGTCTACCTATCTATTAATTCACTGGGTTGTTTATCCTATGAAATTTATTCAATATTAAACAAGCCAACTGGTTTATATGTCATTAAATTAACCAATTTAAAACTTTTTCCATTTTTTCTGTTACTTTTTCTTTCTGGATCAATACTGTTTTTATCTTTGCTTGTATCTCTACGGCCAGTTGAAAGGAGCCTGATTGGTGGGCTCAGGTAGTGCTTTGTGACTCTCACTACCTTATCAACATTTGCTTTTTTCTACCTGTATGTTACAAATTAAACTAACCACAACTGACTATTAAAGGATGAAAAATCTTTTGCAGATTTTGATATCATTCTGGGATCTTTGTTTTTCTTGTTGAAATCTGTGATTTTGGGGTTTTTTCACAATGGGTTAAACACGACATTAGTTTTCTGTTCTCTACCAGACATCTATCTTGCTCTTTGATCTGAAACTAATTTGACTAACGAGCAAGAAATAAAAAAAATTTTGTTTCAAAAAGATACAACTAGGAACCTTTACAACATAAGCCCACCTACCCACTTAGGGAAAATAGCACTTACAATGTTATGGTGGAATTTCAGAAAAATATGAAAACTATAATGGAGTTGATTCAGGAGGAGTGGGCAAGAGACACTTGCACCAGCCTTGTTTAAAACTCAAGATGGAAGACAAGCTCACTCCTAATGACTTACAAAGACAAGCACACAAGCCATTTTACTGCCATGGACAGTATAATGCTTTATATAAAAATATTAGCACTATTATCATCTTCAAAATCATTAACACAATCATTTTGTGAAACAAAATGGTGGCTTGGAGCAATACTAACACAGTTTTGACAGTTATGGTTTTGTTTATACCTTTCATGAGAATTTTTCTCATAATTTGCTGCTACAGGATTTAACAATTTTTGTATGCATGAGCTTGAGCTGAAAAGTTCTCAGCTGAGCTAAGATACCCTTACAAAAAAAAAATAAATAAATGGTTATTTGGTCAGATTTTTTTTATTTGCTTACAAGTTGTAACTATCCATGAATGATGGCAACTAAGATTATCTATTTTCTCATGACTATTTGACTCATTACATCTTTATATTTAGTTATGAAGTCTGCATCTTTTCATTTTTATACTTAACGCTTCCTCTTCTTTCATATATATTTCCACATATGCCAAATGTTATTTTGTGGATAGCCATATTTGTGTAGACACCTTGTTTTTTTTGTTCTAAAACATGTGAATAATACCTACCTGTCTGTGTATTTGGGATACTTAATAAAGAAAATGTGCTCTCTAGCAGGATTCAAACCTGCATCCCTTTTTGTAGGAGAAACTGCAGTCTGATATGGCCCACTTAGCTACAGAGAGTGTCATAACCTAGCAAGGTTCAATTACCCTTTTGAAGAATGCATGTATACTTGTTCAGATCTTCTCGAAAGCCTATACCTATTAATTTTTTTTCATCTGAAATGTAATCCAAGTAATTTCAAAGGAATCAATAGATTCTAAATATGAATGCATGTGGCACTGATTCCAAGAAGTGTGTTGTAACCTAGGAAAGGTTACTGAATAATCAAATGAAGGTTGGTAATGAATGATAATACTTAGGACAAGAACAACACATATAAGATTCACCAGCAGTGAATAGAAGTAGTCAACTGCTAGAAGTGAGTCAAGTGAATTCCACAATGAATCTCCAGCTGCAGACCAACATACAGTATTTACTACTGTATTTATGTGAATGGGAACATGCCTAGTATCATACATAGGTATGCTACAACAAATTGAGACCTGTATTTAGAGGAGAAATTGAAAATTATTGATATTTCTAAACAACGCTGCCTCTTCAAAAGAAGATCAGACCTTGTAGGTATGTGCAGGAATGTAGTTCATCCAAGCACTTTCCATAGAAGTAGCAGTAGAGCATTGAGAGGCTTGCCACATCCCACTTGTGGGAGAGACATTGAAGAGTGAAGAATAATTCATCACCCACAGTAGCTCAGAGATGCTTTTGGGTTCTATCAAAATTGGAGAATGAGATCTGGAAATCTCCTGCCTAAGTATGACAACAGTACTCTATTTTTGGCTGATCTGGCTCTTGTAAAGGTAGAGGATAACAGGAGGAGTCAGGTAATTACTGGAGCAGTACAGGGAGCCGACCATTTTACCTGCATCCTTAGCAATGGATGGTATGTATGAGTTTCATTTGAGTTCAGGTGTGAAATACATACTGCTCAGCACTTAAAAGGTTGTTTTTTTTCTAGGTGCTCAATGACTTTCTTATTGATTATGGCCTAAAACAGTTTACTGATGATCGTGAGGAGACTGATGGGTCTGTACAGGAAATGGGGAAGATTAAATGTTCACATTCTTGAAAACCAAGCATACGTTTAACACCTTCCACAGGTTTAGGATGCATTTCTCCATCAAGCAGTGGTTGAATAACTTTATTAGAATTGGGGATAATTCCAGGTTGATATTCTTAAGGACAACCACAGGAATTTTGTCTAGGCCAGTTGTTTTCTTAGGGTCAAGGCTTTTGATAAATTTAGAGGCTTCTCATGCTATAATGGTAATATTACTGAGCTTGTACTCAGTGAGACATGGGAAGTTGAGGAGGGGGATGGTCTTTGTCATTGAATTAGAGGCAAAGATAAAGGTGAAGAGGTTTGTTTTATCTGTTGAAGAAGATATAACCTTGGGGACATTTATAATTGAGGGCACAGTCACAGCAGATTTTTGCTTACAAACTGACTTCAAAATATTACCTTTTCAAAAATAAATCCAAACAGAGTTCATAACTTTTGCATTAGATACATTGAATGTAATATATATATTCAAACCAGAATTTTAATTATGAATCACCACAAGCAAAATATGCAGTTTTTGACTGTATTTGATAAGTGAAAATGATGTAAAAAAATTGCAAAGTTGACAAGATTAAAAGATTTCAAAAATGACTATTCAATGAATAATATTTATTCGACCATTTGTCAATTCATGATTAATAAAACAAAAAATAGATAAAAGTGTAAATAACACCGTAATACTGCTGGGCACAAATTATAAGACAAAATGTTTTAAATTTGCATTGTTTATTGAAAACCACACTAAAACTAATGCACTGTATAAAATATTACATCATAATATTGCTAAACTGTTCAATATAATTTCCCTTTGAAGTAAATAAAGGTTTTATTTCATGGCACAATGGTTTAGTAATAATGTGCTTGTGCCATGCATCTTTTCCATATACAATTTGTAAAACTTCAATAAATTATAAATTTTATAAGGCTGTGCTCTAAGGCTTTTACTGATCACCAGAATGAAATTCCAATGCTACAATTTTAAACTTTAATCTTTAAACTCATTTCCTCAAAAAGGTAACAATTTAGAAAAAAATATTTTGTCTTCATTTATCATGTCAACCTCCAACTTTCAAACTGAGTGCAATACCAAAGTTCCAAAATCGATCTGTCCTAATGATCATGGCTCTCCACAAATTCCTCTCCCTTGAAGGTCTAAGCAACATATGTGGAGCATTATATAAGCATAAAAACAGACAGCAGATATAAGAGGTTCCCACATAAACTCAAAAATTAAAATAATTTTGATATAGCCAAAATATAATTATTTTTTCTTAAATATCTACCTAATTTAATTGTGTAATTATATTGTACTATATTGTATTATGTTTCATTACAACAGATACTCCAAGTATTAGAAGTGAGATGCTACAGAACCACCCACATCATTTCCTAAGTAGACCACATCATAAATGACAAGAAACGGTCCCATTGGAGGTCTCATATCCACTGCCAAGAAGAACTGAAATGGTACTGCCTTGTCATAAGAGCCAACAATCTTTTCAATGCCACCCTACAAGATATCATCTTGATCAAAATCAGAGGCAAATGTAGGTTATTAGTCGATAATGTCACTGAGTGGAGTAGATAATCATTCACAGAGACTCAGACATTAGCATGCAACCAAGAGATATGAAGTGGGTGGCTCAGTTGCTCATATGCACAGTGACCCATGGCAACACTTGGTCATGGGACTGATGATGATGATGATGATATATCATATATTTTAAGGTTTCAAAATTCACCCAGTACAATAGTTTTTTATAGATTCATTTCCTTGTTGTATTTCCTTGTCAACACAATTATCACCTGTAATATCACTGAAATTATTATGGTGATTACACTTTTTTAAGATATCATAATCATATATTTTTATCATATCACCATTATTCTTGCTATATCTTTTTATTAGTTTAGCATCTTGTTTTCCACTCCAAGTCAATAATTGTCATCATCATATTAATATGATATCATCTTATATGTCTGCAAATTGTTTTTCCCCAATATACAAGCTCTCTTCAATAAGTGCCCAGTTGTTTAATGTTTGATATCAGTCATCTACCTAACACAATGTTTTCTTAGTTCCCTTGAAAGTATTCTCCTTGGAACCACATACACTTATTCTAGTATCCTTGTCACTTTTCAAAACAGCTGCCTCATCATATTCTCCTTAATTTTGTCTATGGTATTTCAATGGGGATTTTTAACTTTAACTTAATTTTGGAAGGTCACATGAATCAAATCTGGATTTTAGTGGGGTGCTGATAAACCTAAGTGATACAATGTTTAGCCAAAGCAACTGGCACATTATGGGAATATCTCACTCTGGCATTGTGACTGGGACGGTTACAAGTAAATCAAACTCACTCATTACTTTCTACTTTTCAAAACGGTCTGCACAATCCAAAATCTTTAGGGATCATCTTCAGCTGCCTTCTCTGTCTCCTCTTCATCACCTTTTATTTCATGACTAGGGATGGTTGTAATGTTGCTTCACAGCTGATATGTCCACTAAGATGAAGGCTTGCCAATGATATGCGACTATTGATTCCATTGGTGGGAACTATCCACATTGGTTGTTGATATCAGTCCCAGAAATCCCTTCATCCAACAATGTTATAAGGTTGCTGCACAGTTGAGCACATGGCCAGTTCCTTGTACATATCTAGGTTGAAAGTCAGAAAGATAGTCATTCATGTTTTAAGTAAGTAGACATAGAGGCCATCCCTCTCCAGGTCAAACTTTGGCTGAGATATCTTCCAACTTAAAAGCTTGCCAATGATATATGACTATTGATTCCATTAGGGGAACCATCTGCTTTGATTGTTGATTTCAGTCTTGGAAGCCCTCCACCCAGCAATGCCATGTCATCACTGAACCGGTTGCATACATACCTATGAAGCCTCGTTTACCTCATTGTGCTAGGTAGCTGTTGATCCTACAAAAGGGTTCACAGGTCTTGCTATTAATCCTGCTAGGTGTCTTGTCACTCTCCTCACTAGCAAAGTGTAGTTGGGGAACTGGTTTGGTCACTGATGATCTGATCATGCAGCAGGTAGTACCGAGTTACATGGAATTAGTATCACCCATAGAGTGTCCTTCCTCATCATATTCTCCTTAATATTTTACAAAGTATTTCAAAGGTAATTTTTGATTGTGGGAAAGATAGAAGGTGCCATGAGCCAAATTTAGATTTAAGTAGAGTGCTGACAAACCTTGGTGATGAGATGTTTTGCCAAAACAACCTGCACAAGATAAGAATCTACTCACTCAGACATTATGAAATGTGATGCTCACAAAGTATGTAGGTACACTCAATGCTTTCTTACTGCTGACTGAGTAATCTCATGGGAGAGTGTCTATTGTCAAGTCACATCAAAGCAGTACAACTGGTTTTTGAGAATGGCAAGATATTTTCTGGGCACACCTTGTACACTGATATTTTTTCTAGCATTCCAGAAGATAAACAAAATATTAAGAAAAAAGAAAGATTCATTAAAAAGAAAGAAATGAGTACTGAATTGCTATGTAATATCAATCAATTCAATTGCTAAGTCTGCTGTTAGGAAAGTCAGTTCACTATGTTGTGCTAGACTATTTTTCTCATCAGAATTTATCTTACACATTTATAACTCTATCAAATGTGTATGCACTGAATATTGCTCCCACATCTGATCTAGTAGTTCTACTATATATCTAGAAATTCTTGAAAAAATTCAAAGAAGAATTTGCAATGTTACAGGTCATGACTAGCCATCCTAGCTTCAATCATTTTCCCACCACAGTAATTTAGCTTCCCTGTGCCTTCCATATATTTTCATGCTAATTGATTTGATGAGCTTTCCTTTTTAGTATCTTAACTTCACAAATTTAAGCGCAGTACTAGATTGGAACCTAAGTCTCATAACTTCACTTTTGAAATTTCTAGTTGTAACCATAAGTTTTATGCTAATAGTTCTTAGTCCTGGAAATTTCTCACAACTTCATGCTTTCTTGTCAACTACAATCTTCAAAACTTTAAATGAAATGTCAATTGTCATTGCCCATTTCTTTGAATCCTGTTCTTTTATTGTCATCTCTGTTTCTTTCACTTTCAGTAGCCGCTTAAATTTCAGTGTCTTTTATTGCTTTGCTTGTGGTGAAATCCTCTAACATGGCAGTGAAAGCTGTAGAATTTTTTCTCTGATGAAGAGGTGACTAGATGTAACAGAAATGTGGTCTTACAGAAAGATGCTGTGAATACCATGGATGGAACATATAAACAATTAGGAAGCTTTAAGGAAAATGGAAATGGAAGGATATTTGTACTTAAAGTGAAAACAGCTGGAATTGATAATAAATAGGTACAGTTTGTTGGCCTTGAAATTTGTGTTCAAATTCATGGCTTTTTTTTTTTTTTACCTGAGCTTGAACAACCTTCTAATAATCATGTGAAATTTCATCGATAATGCAGGTATTGTATACTAATCAGCATCATCATTCTCTCTATCATCATGGTGATCAATATCCCCATTTTTAATATGGTCATCAGTACTATCATCATTATAGTTGTTTTCATTCTCTCCCCTTGGCACTAATAGTTGGCAGAACAGAGACTAAAAGGAATAGTAGGAGGCACAGTGTAGTAATGGGTAGCTGCTCAGATCAAGGAATCGGAGAGCCAAGTTCAAATTCCAATCGAATCCATTACATTCTCTTATGTGCTAATATCTTTGGGAAACGTATGAAGCCTCTTCTTCTCTATGGGTAAATAGCAGGATTCTATAGCCTTGGAGGGCAACTGGTCTACCACAGAAAGAAATGGCAACCTACTGTGGGAAAAAATCTGCCTCGGATTTGTATTGAAAAATACATGATTGCCTAAGCATGTATCACACATGGCATATAACTGACTGAAGAGATCAAACATTGCTTAGTGCTATAAAGGAAAGAAAATGTGGAGAGTGATGACTACACATATCCTTTTGAAAGACTTCTTTCATTATTCCAATACACCTTGAGAATTGTGTTAAATTTTCTGTTGTCTGTTAATTATCCTTCAGTTTATCTATTTTTGTGCATTTGTGTTTCCATTATATTTCCAGAAGGAATTTTCAGCAACTGGAAAGAAATCATAATAACTTTAACTTGACATTTTTAGTATTTTATTTTTAATTTAATTCTTCCTACTTGTCTGTAGCACTTATTTAAACAAAAGTCTTTCAAAATCTAGTAGAATTTAAAAAAATATATCATTACTATTGCCTTCAGCAGTTGTCATCATTATTTTGAATTTTCCCAGCTTCTCTCCAAAATTGAGTGTCTCTTTTCAAATTTCAAAATAGTGACAGTCCATAATATCCCCTCACCTGTGTAATTCAAATCTCTATCTTGATTTAGAAGTTACAAACTCACACAAAATGATAAAAATGCAATTATTATTATTATTATTATTATTTTTAATTGTATATTCGCCTGCATTAATTTTTTTCTTCTCTTTTTTCTTCATTTTTCTGCTGCCACATTCAACATTTCTCTTTTTCTCTGCTCGCACTTTTCTATTTTCCAAATACGTTAATTTTATTTGCTTTCTTTTTTCTCTTTATCTTTCTCCCTTATTCATTTTTTCTCGTAATTTTCTCAGTTTCCCTCTACTTTCTGTTTCCTAAACCTCCTCTTTATTTCACCTTGTCTCTGTTTATTTTTCTCTAATGTTTCCTCTTTTTCACTTTCATTTTTGCTTCTTTCTCTTTATTTCTTTACTCAAACTTTGTGCCTCTCCTATTTCTATCTCTTCATTTTTCTCAAGCTTTCTTTCGCTCTCTTTCTTTAGCCTTCTCTCTCTTCTTTTCTCATCATTCCACTTCCTTTGGCTATTTTCCTTTTCTTGACTTTTCTACCTATTTCTCTTCCTTTAGCTTTCTCTCTCTTCTTTTCTCATCATTCCACTTCCTTTGGCTCTTTTCCTTTTCTTGACTTTTCTACCTATTTCTCTTTCTTTAGCTTTCTCTCTCTTCTTTTCTCATCATTCCACTTCCTTTGGCTCTTTTCCTTTTCTTGACTTTTCTATCTATTTCTCTTTCTTTAGCTTTCTCTTTATTAGCTTTTTTAAGTTTATCTCATTTCCTTCTCAGCTTTTCTTTTCATTTCTCTAAATGTCTTCCTTTACATTGCTCAAGTCTTTCTCTCTATCCTTCTTAACCTTTCTACGTACTGTTCGTATGTTTCTTATTTCTTATTTTAAAGAAGCAGGAAATGAATGGAAGAGCGAAAATGAAAAAAAAAAAAAAAGAAAAAATAAATGAAAGAAAAAAAATGAATTAAATTTGAATAAAATACTGAAAGGAAAAGACAAATGAAAAATTAAAAATAAATTGAGTAATGAAGCACAAAAACCAATGGAAGAGAGAAAATGAAAGGAAAAAACTTAAAAACTATAAGAAAAACTGACTTTGTTTATAACTATTTTTTTAATCAATTCACACCAAGCAAGGTGATAATGCCACTAAGATGCAAGGGTCTATTGGAAGTGAAAGAAAATGAGAAGATTTTAGAAGGAACCAGAAACCCAATCATAAACAGGAAACAAGAGATAAATCTCTACTCCTGTTCAAAAGAAAGAGGAGAAATGTGAACTTGGTGATAGGCAGACCTATCTACTCCTATTGAAGATTAAGATTGACTGGAAAGCATGGAGCTGGAAGAGAGTTCCAAAACTGAGAAGTGCAAGTAATGAAACTGTTAGCATAGAACACAACTGTAAATTGATGAAACTCATTGTCAGTTTAGTACTGCACTTAAATACACAAAGTCTACATATCATAGCAAAATATTCATCCAAATGATTATCATGCAAGTTTTTATAGAAAAAAGGCACAAGGAGACAACTTTTATGGTGGTGGGAAAGTAACTGAAACCAAGATGCCAGATAAAGACCAATAATATTGTGGGAGTTTCTTTGGATTTTATCCAAGATCTCTAGATATATAGCAGGAGCTCTGGACTATATGTGGAAGCAATATTCTAAGAAGGGATGAAGAGTAGACTTAGAGATATTAAAGATTCTAGAGAGAAACACTATCTTGCATGATACAGTGAACCAATTTTCTTAGTAGCTGATCTAGCAATGGATTCAATATAGTCTTTTTACTTCATGTCAGCTAAGAATGTTAGCCCAAAAAGTTGTAACAAGTCAATCTCCTGGACATTAGCAACAACCATGCTGATGGAAGGCAGAAAAGTTTTTGGCAGATGATTAATAGGGAGCAGTTTACTTTTGGAGACATTAAAATTAACAAGCCATTCTTTGCCCCAGTTAACAACAGACAGGGTCATTTTCAACATCAGCCACCAATTTGACCATATTGAACTGATCAGACTTACTACTGAGACAAAAGTAAATGGTTGTGCCATCAGCATATATACCGAGTTGTGAGCTGATGCCATCAGGAAGGTCTTTAATAAAAATTAAAAACAAAGGACTAAGAATAGAGCCCTTGGGGACACCTGCATTAGTACAAAATGATCTAAAACACCCATTCAGGATAACTTTCATTTCATGATTTGATATGAAAGATAGGATCAGTTCAACAATTTGGCCAGAGACACCGTAACTTTAACTTTTGAAGAAGACCTGTATGCCAAACTCTGTTAAAATCTTTCAAGATATCCAAAGCAACAGCCTGAACTTCACCATTCTTATCTAGAGCTTCATAGACGCTTTCAGCAATTATCGTCAGTACATCAGCAGTTGACCTAGAGAAATGAAAGCCATATTGATTGTATGAAAGAAGGCTCTGCAATGTGAAGTGCTTAATCAATTTGGCACTGATGAGGGCCTCTGGTAGATTTTACAAAAGTAGAAGGCTAATAGCCCAATAATTGGAATAGTTGGATGGTTCACTGAAGTTCTTAAAAACTGGAACAACACATAAGGATTTACAACAGGCAGGAAAGCAAGAGGCAGTGAGACATTTATTATACAGTTTAGAGAGAACAGGAGCCAGCTTGGGAGAACACTTAAGGACTATTACAAAGATACCATCAGGTTCAGATGCTTTGTGGGGATCCAGATTAGTGATGATAACAGATGAAATAGAAGGGGTTATATGTGCATCATTGATAGAGACTCAGTTCTAAGTGGGAAGTTAGGCAAGTATATTCCAGATGAGTCAAAAATAAAGTTTAAGGAGAATTTACAGGTGAAACATTCAGCTTTATCAGCACATGTTAAAACCTCAAACCGATTGAAGAGAGGAAGAATAGAAATCTTACTTTTATTTAATACACTATTACAGAGTATCCAGTAATCACGAGAGCCAAAGTTGTTAGATGCAATACTGTGCCTTATTCTCACAGCAAACAGAGACTTAGCTCCTTCCAAGAAATATTTACATTTATTATATGCAGTCATGAATAGGCATCTGTTGTGATGGGAACTGTCACTCTGGTAAAGCCAGAAATAGTGGTTCCTGTAGGCTAAAGCAGAAAAACATGCTGGTGTGAATCATGGAGAAGATTAAGGTTTTGTTACAACTGGTATTTCTCAGAAGGAATGAAAGTGTCTATGCCAGCTTTGAACCAAGAGGAAACCTCAGCGGTGCAATTCCTAATAATGTCAGTCCAAGGAGCATCTCAAAGAAAGTCATGAAGAGAATCTCAATCAGCATATTGGCAATGGAAAGAGGTCTTATGAATTAAGGTTCCAGTCTATTTTATGAGAGACAAAGAAAGGAGTGTTGAAGGACAATGTCATACAGTCTTCCAGTATGGCAGTGAATGCTGGACAAATTCCTCACAGATGAAAAGAAGACTTGAGACAATTCTACTGATTCATTTTCTAAGTTTGTGACCTGCTGGAACAACAACTTCCTGAATCTGACAAATTGTTGTAACCTAGGAAAGGTTACTAAATAGAATAATCAAACAAAGGTTGGTAATGAACACTAATACTTAGGACAAGAACAACACATATAAGATTCACCAGCAGCATGTAGAATAAGTAGTCAACTGCAAGAAGTGATTCAAGTGAATTCCACAATGAATCTCCAACTGCAGACCAACATAAAGTATTTACTACTGTATTTATGTGAATGGGGACATACCTGTTATTGTCTGTAGGTATGCCACAACACATATTCTTCACTTTATCATTATTAGATCTGATCTTTTGGCCTAGATTTGTGATTGATTTAAATTCTAAAGACTGACTTTTCTTTTATGTGCAATATTCAAAACGATCGTGGCTCTCCACAACTTCCTACCATCTGTTTGTCTTATTACTATCTCTCCTACTCCGTATTCTGCCATTCATTTATACAAGCTCAAGAGATGTGAGTAACCTGCTTCTCTTACCTTCAGTATGTCTTGTGAATCTCTAATTCTCCAAACCCTCTTTCTTCATTATGGGTCCCAAAAGTTTCAACACTCATTTACTAATTCTAAGCACAAATATCCTTTTTGTTTTCATTTTCTTTAAAACTTTCTCATTGCTCACATATTCTGTCCATGATATTCTCAGCATTCATCTGTAGAGCTACATTTCTTTTACCTTAAGTTTCCTCTTCCTCTGTGAAGAAATTGTCCAACATTCACTGCCATTTTGGAAGACCGATATTACTTTCTTTAGCTTCTGGAAGGCATCATTCACTATTCCAATTCTCCTTTGGATTTCTTTGTCACATTTTTTTTTTTTTACCAAAGAATTAAATTTCTATAATTGCTTGATTTTGATATTTCTACTTCAAAGTTGTTCTTCTTGTAAATGACCATAACTTGCTATTTCAAAATGGATTTTTATGTTTATATCTTTTCTTTATTCTCCTCATTAGATTCTGATCCCAATTTTTTGTAAAATTCCCAGTGGACTACCTTTCTCACCTATTAATACCTACTTTTGTTCTCCTTCTGAGACAACTTGATGCATTTGTTTATATGATGTAAGGGCTAATTTGCATACACTATAACTTTGCTATATATTATGCATCTTGCATTACATAGAGTCTAGTCCACACAAAGTTGTTCTGGGAAACCAATAATGACAATTTGGTTTCTCTCTTCAAATACCCTCTTCACAACCCTGTGGTCTATATACAATGTAAGTTTTGTTTTTTCTTTCTCGTGTAATGGCTTTATTCTGTCTATGGTTTCTCATTTCAGAAGTTTCTGACCTTTCATTTATCTTCCTGACAGCTTGATTAAATTTTGCCTGTCATAATTAAGTTTTCTTTACTTTGTGTTCCCCAGGTTGCTTGATAGCAGCAACAACATAATCCTCAATGCTGACAAGATTATTATTAACTATTGATATTATCTGTAAGAGAAACATTTTTATCTGTTGAGAAAGAAATAAAAGAAAGCTCTTCACAAGAGAACAATGAGCAATATAATTTCCAGCCAATAATTACAAATAATATCATTAATAACAGAATTTCTTGTGGAGAATGATGTTAACAATATTCCTTGGCTAGCAAATGTCTTGCAAAACAATTTATTAAGCTTTCAGATGATTTTCTGCTACTTTTCTTTCAGTGATATTTTATTATTGCAGCTGAATACCTGATATTGATTCTTGGCAAATGTGGTTCTAAAATTTGCATTAATATTAATAAGATTTCATAAGATTTAAAGTAATATTATAATAATATTATACCTTGTGTGTCTGTTTGCTGTAAATACTCAAAGCATTTTGAACTCTTAACACAAATTTTGTATGTGTAGTTATTGTACCCAGGAGAAGCTTTAAACATAAAAAAAAAACATTCCTATTCATCATTGGAAAAGTGTGTCTCTAAACAAGTCCCATTTTAATTCTAGTGTAAACTAGACTTATTTCTACCTTTTTGATTCTACTTCAACCAGACATATGTTTAACTTTTGACTCAAATTTAAACCAGACCAGTGTGTAGCTTCTTGTTTCTAGTGTAAACCAGACATATGTCTACTGTTTTAAAACTAGTATAAGCTGAACCTATATCTACCATGCAAATCTAATCTCTGTTTACCTCTCTGACTGCACTGCAAACAGAACACATGTCTACCTTTTTGACTCTAGTGCAAACAGAACACATGTCTACCTTTTTGACTCTAGTGCAAACAGAACACATGTCTACCTTTTTGACTCTAGTGCAAACAGAACACATGTCTACCTTTTTGACTCTAGTGCAAACAGAACACATGTCTACCTTTTTGACTCTAGTGCAAACAGAACACATGTCTACCTTTTTGACTCTAGTGCAAACAGAACACATGTCTACCTTTTTGACTCTAGTGCAAACAGAACACATGTCTACCTTTTTGACTCTAGTGCAAACAGAACACATGTCTACCTTTTTGACTCTAGTGCAAACAGAACACATGTCTACCTTTTTGACTCTAGTGCAAACAGAACACATGTCTACCTTTTTGACTCTAGTGCAAACAGAACACATGTCTACCTTTTCGACTCTAGTGCAAACCTAAACTATGTTTACCATTTTTAACTTTAGTTTAAACCATACCTTTGTTTACTTTTCTGTGTAAATTGAGCCTATGTCTACTTTTTTGACTTTAGCGCAAGCCAGACAAATATCTTAGCATTTTTATAATTTTTTGTAATTTTTGAGCTGTGAACATTAAATAATGCAATAATAGTAGAAATGTCATGAGACCTACTGATATAACCTAATCATATTATAATTACATAATATTAATAATTGTTATTATTAATATAATTACTACTTTACTGAAATTATAATAATTATTATTACTCATATAATTATTATATTGTTACTATTAGGTTGGTGCAAAAATAATGTCGTTTTCTCACATAGTAACATATGTGAGAAAACTACATTATTTTTGCACCAACCTAATATTATTAGTCTTATATTAAATAATATTATGACAGTGATCATTAACAATATTTTTATTCAATCAGAACAAAACATCTGTCATTAATGAAATGAGAATCATAAAAATTGGAAGAAAGAAAATTATGAAAAAGATGAAGAAGGAAATATTTGTCAAAACAGACTTGAAAACTTCCTCAGAGATAACATTCAGCGAAAAGAAATAGTGAAAAATTCTTTAGAGGAAATAACTATTTATTTTTACTTTTAGCATTTCTAGTTGTTGCAATTTCTGTGGACAACTTGTTGCTGTTCATTTAAGAAAGGAAAGAAAGAGCACTACTTTCAAATCAAAAGTCTGCAAGAGAAAATGTTTATTCACCTTTTGAAAGCATAATAAGAGGCAGGGGAAGGTAACAAAAGATTGAAAGAGAAAGATATAGCATTTGTTACTATAGAAAAGAGAATATAATGAAAATGGAAGAAGGAGGCGGCGAATTTGGAGGAGGAGAAACAAACCAATAAACAGTAGGGACAAGAAAGAAAGCAAGTAGGTGAGAGAAGAATACAAACTAAGTAGGAGAGAAAAAGAGGGAAAAGAAAGAAAAAGAAAAGTGAACGAAAAAAGGCAGAAGAATTTGTATCAGAAACACTTTGATAAATACTGGCTAAATACAGAAATTCATGAGAATAGTTTGAATGTACCAGACCCTAGCACTATTGAGATCAGTGAGAATACTAGGTAAAGTGCTGGAAATCTGAGGAGATTTGCTTTCACTCAATCTTGAATGATAACACCAAATATCAAGTGCTACCTTATAAATGCAGGAAATAATAATAATGATACAAAAATACAAGTACTGCCATCATAAAATGGCATCCAATCTGCATTGGTACTGATGTAGGGGGCATGAACTTTGAACTTAAACAGAAATGGTAGTCACAAAACAGAGAAGGTGATTGAAAAATGACCAAGTCTTGATTTTGTAACATTTCAAGATATAAACAGACTCCATCCTTGAGCCCACCAAACCAGATATCCCTGTTATTGAAAAAGAAATGCCACCTCATCAACGTGGCTGTTCCTGGTGACCATAATGTCATGGTCAAACAAATTTGAATAATGCTGAATATTCTAACACTTCAGAAGTCTGCGTTGCTTGGCACAGCAAATATTCTGTGAAAGGTGCTCTGTGTCTGAGGTTGTATGGCTTAACGGAGAGCACCTATCATGGAAGATATCTAGTTGAAAACAAAAAGAGCTGAGTGGAAGAAGAAAAATGGTAATAACAATAATAATAATAATAATGATTATAACCAATGCCCTAAAGCTACAGCAGGCATGGCATTCATGGCTTCTTATCTCAATTGATTAGTAGTGTAAACATGCACATGTTTTGTCTGAGCAGACAGGGTTACTCAACCTGAAGATATTTCTAATTGGGTCCCACCATGACTTTGCACATGGGGGATGAAAAAGACATTTATATCCAAAAATTACATTATCTGAATTAGATGAGGATTTAAAAACATGTATATTTTTATTATAATTTTTAGCCATTATTACATTTTTATCATAATGCTTTTATTTATTTATTTAGTTAGTTTTGTCTGTTTGTTATCATTGTTCGTTTAATCAGGACAAGGGTTCTTATTTTCTTTCACATAGTTTTCATTTTCAATCAGAGATCTTGCATTATATGGATTCTCCATCACGTCATATGATCTCAGAGAGCATCTTTCGCAGAATATTTGTAGTGCCAAGCAGTGCATACTTCTGAAGTATTGAAATACTTAACATTATTCTAATTTTTTAAGCTTTTCAATTTCTTTGACCTTGACATTATGGTCAGCAGGAACAGCCACATTAATGAAGAGACATTTTCTGAAGCAATGAGATACTAATCAAAGTTATCAAAATCTGACACCATATAATTAGTTGTAATACATTTGTCTGCTATACTCTAATCAAACTGAGTTTCATGATGGGTATATTTGGTTTCATATATTTGAGTTCTAGCATCTCTATTTTAGCATGCTGCTCTCACACTCAGGAAACTACGAAATCTATTATAAAGGTTAGCTAATTCATGTTGTAGATACCTGCTTATGTAGATCTTTGTTTCATCAACACCCACAGAGTCAAACTATGGTTTATATTGTAACAATGCTGACTAGATCTTAGTTACAGTTGCTGGGAAAGAACGCATAATCTGGCATCACCAGAAGCTGAACAAACCCAGTAGCAGCAAACTCTCAGTCATAGTGACTTGTGATGAAGTTTTTTTTTTAAGCATTTCACCCGGAGCAAAGTAGGAGTGCTACTGGCATGCAGGTGGTTACGGAGAATGAAAGTGGGCAAAAAGGAAAAAAAGGAGAGGGATCAAGGCAACAGAAAATGACAATTGACATTGCATTTAAATTTTTGAAGATTGTACTTATCAGGGAAGCAAGTGAGAGGAAGGGAGTCCTAATGTCAGGAAGTGTGGGGAAAGAAACTGTTGGAGTAGAAGTAGCAGTTACATTCAACTATTTCAACAGTAAATGAGTGGGACCTAAATGCCAATCAAGTAGCATGCTTAAATTCATGTAGACAGGTCACCAGGGAAAAAAAGCGATATTTATTCTGTACAATACAGAATTGTGGCACAAGGCCGAAAAGGGTCTTCTTCTGTCTTACCTATAAATTAGCTAGCCGCAAGCACTGACCCAATCGTACGAAACAATATTCCTTACACCAAAACAACACATTCATACGAACCTTTCTTACTACAACCACCATAATACCTCTTTGTCTCTATGAAAATACTAACTAGTCCCCATATTTACAATTCGTTGTCTGTGGGGGGAGAGGGGAACCAGGGAAAAAAGCTCATCAGTGCAGTAGTCATGAAAATATTTATAGAGAAGAGAGAGGGAAGCCACATTGCATCTGTGAGAAAGGACTGATTACATTACAGATCCTTCTTTGTCAAGAACCTCAAGATGAACAGCAGAGCCATCAGACCACATATGACAATGGTATCTAATGCAAGGATGAATGATAGATTTGTAAATGTGTAAGATGCACTCTAATGACTATTACCTTCTGACACAACACAACGAACCAACGTTCCTTGCTATAGATGCAGCTATTGATTCAATGAAGTTGTTCCACTTCAGTGATAGTACAACCAACAATGGCTTCTGAAAAGCTTTGCTTATGTAATAATACGTTCAGGCCACTATTT